>VXBN01005189.1:0-70464 GCA_013397395.1 Sinosuthora webbiana | reverse complement strand
TGCCAGTGCCCCCAGCCCCTGAGGAGCCCAGCCAGCCGTGCAACCAGCCCTGCAGCCAGCCGTGCAGCCAGCCCTGCAGCCAGCCCTGCGGCCAGCCCCCGGCCGGCCAGCACCCGCCGCGGCCGCAGTCGCCGCTGGCCCCGGCACACCCGGCCCTGCCCGCCGTGCAGCCCCATCCCCAGAGCCTCTCGCAGCCACTCTCTGCCTACAACAGCAGCAGCTTGAGCCTCAACAGCTTAAGGTGGGTACATGGACAGGGGCCTGGGGTGCTGGACTCAGCCTGGAGGGGAATTGGATAAAGAGGTGACAGCCCAGCCCAGCCCTGGGAAATAAAGGGCACTTGGTACATTTAACCTCGATTCCTCCCCTGAGATGAGCTGGGATCACTCTCTGTGACCTGGTGATCCCATAAACTCTGGGTATTTTAAGTTCATTTGCTTTGGATTTATTTCCCTGCCATACTTGGGTTTTTGGAGGGAATTTTACACAGTATAGATCAGGGGAAGAAAAGCCCAATTCCTGCAGCTGGGTTGCTCTCTGAAGGCTGACAGTTTTGCCCTCCCATCCCTGTAAATATCTGTTATATCCAAGCACTGCCATGCCCCAGGGCAAGAAGCCCAGGAACCCCTCGATCAAGGTCCAGCTGGTGACAGCCCAGCACCAGCAGTCACACACCAGGCACTTCACAGCTCCATGTTTTCCTGCACTGCTGACACCTTGCCAGGCTTCAGTGTTTTTCTCTCACCTGGCCACGATGAGGTCAGCCTCACCTTTTATCTGTGGATAACAAAGATGAGCAGTGAGATTAAACACCACATGCACAGGAATCTGTGATGTTCCTCTGAGTCAGGGACCTCAGGTTCCCCTGCTGTAAGCTGGGTTGCCATTCTCCAAATCTGAGCTCCCAGCAGGCAGATGTGGCCTTCAAGACCTGGGGAAGCAGCGCTGTGGTTGCTTCATGGTTTGACTAAAGACTGGGAGGTGTTTAAAACCTGGATTTATTTTTAACCAAGCTGGTACTGCTTGTCTTTAACAGTCACTGCAATAGAAGCGTGTTGCTATTTGAAATAAAGACAAGGAGAATTAAGCCTTCCATGAATGTATTTTAAATACTCATTAGTAGGAAATGAAACCTGAAAAATTGCAGCCGGTGTAATCACAAATACTCTTTCGTTGACTCCTCTTATCTCATTTTATTGTGGGGATAGAGAGGGGCATTACCTGTACAAGAAGCACAAATCTGTTGTTGCCTTCTCAACTTCACTGCACATTTTCTTTCATCTTAGTAATTCACAGCAAAAAAAAAAAAATTAAATTTTTATTAATGCAGTGATTTTGAGCTTCATTTGCCTGAAAACATGAACCAGGAGCAGTCATGTAGAAAGGACCTGATAATTATACAATGGATGCACAGGGCTGATTACTCCTTTGTGTGTCACCCCTGTGCTATTGTGGGACAATACCAACCTCTTGCAGTGAGGGAGAACACAACTCAGGTGTGCAGGGACCACGAGAAGCGAAAGGTGACAGAGCAGGTGCAGCAGGTGCTGGAGGAAGGGGTATCCCAGTGGTAGGGCTGGAAATGGTGACTGGGATTTGTAACACGCGCTACACCCGTGCTGTGTTTGATGTGAGGGGCCGCTGAGGTTGTGCTGGTGTGTGTGCTGGGGCTTTTCTCTCTCCCTACGAGCCCCTGATGGCCTCTCCTCTCGTTCACAGCAGCAGCAGGAGCAGCACTCCTGCCAAGACTCAGGCGCCTCCCCCGCACATCTCGCACCACCCGTCGGCGTCGCCGTTCCCGCTGTCCCTGGCCAGCCACAGCCCCCTGCACAGCTTCCCGCCCGCCCTGCAGCCCCCCGCACACCCACACCACCCCAATATGTTTGCCCCTCCCACGGCCCTGCCCCCGCCACCCCCGCTGACGTCAGGGACGCTGCAGGTTCCAGGACACCCGGCTGGTAGCACCTACTCAGGTAAGAGTCCCGTGTGGGACACCCCCAGCTCCGGGGTTGGTCGGGATAACTGGGGTTCTCTGGTGAGGGCTCTCGGTGGGGAGAGGCTGTACTCTCTGCTGAACAGAGATAGCAAAGCCAACACCCAGACATAGCCGGGGATTTCACCTCTGCCCTGGTTTGAAAGGCAGTGGTTTTCCCAGGTTTGTTTTGTTCAACCCACAGTAAAACCCCAGCAAAGTTCATGATGTGCCCACACAGAATCTGTCATCCCCACAGCAAAGTTCTTCATGCCCAGAACTGGTCTGTGCCCAGCAGAGCTTCCCTGGCTGCAGGGACGGTCTCTGCGGGCTGGGCTCACAGCAGTGCTGAGCTAGGGTGTCTTCAGAAGGTTTGGGTTGGAGGGACCTTAAATCCCATCCAGTGCCACCCCTGCCATGGGCAGGGACATCTTCCACTGTCCCAGGCTGCTCCCAGCCCCCATGTCCAACCTGCCAGGGATCCAGGGGCAGGCACAGCCTCTCTGGGCACCCTGTGCCAGGGCCTCCTCAGGTCACTGATGGGAAGAAATTGTAACATTTGTGTAACATCATTTTATGTCCATGCACCAGAGTGAGCAACAGCCCCTTGTTTGGTCACTCCAGTTTGCTTGGCCACCCTCACCTATTTAGGACTGTGTCCATGCCCATAAATGCTCAGAGGACTGTGAAAACAGGCTTGGTGAGAGAGGAGATGGAAACTTTGTGCTGTAGATGACAAGGTGGTGTTAGGCCATGGGTTGGGCTCGATGATCTCCAAGGTCTTTTCCAATCTCGCTGATCCCATGACCCTGTGGTTGTGTGTTTCAGAACAAGACCTCCTGCGCCAGGAGCTGAACACGCGGTTCCTGGCCTCGCAGAGCGCCGACCGCGGCGCCTCGCTGGGCCCGCCGCCCTACCTGAGGACAGAGTTCCACCAGCACCAGCACCAGCACCAGCACACACACCAACACACCCACCAGCACACCTTCACGCCCTTCCCCCACGCCATCCCTCCCACTGCCATCATGCCGACGCCAGCACCACCCATGGTGCGTACCACAGGCAGAAATGTGAGGATAAGTAGAGCACAACTCTATTCTTTGTTACAAAAGTGTTGTGGGGAAGGGCTTCTGTGCTGCCCAGGGGTGTCCCTGTGTCACAGTGTGAGGTTCAGGTGGCGGCACAGGACTGAGGGACCAGGCTCTGGCCAGTCCTGCTTGGAGTGTTCACACTGGGGCCTTCTCCTTTGTCCTGTCCCAAAAAGATCTTGATTGACTTTGAAGGAAGAAAAAAGTCCCAAACAGTTTCATTGGAAACTAATTTTCTGCATATTTTTTTCCTCTCTGTTGGTTGCCGAATAATAGAGAAGTTGTATTCTATTTTGCCAACAGAAGTAAAGCAAGAAAATATAAAGTAACTAGTTTGTGCTTTGATCCCTTTGCAGTTTGACAAATATCCTACAAAAGTTGACCCCTTCTACCGTCACAGTGTGAGTTTTATTGCTCTGTTTCCAACTGACTTCACTGCTTTCCTGTGGTGGGTTGGGATCACCACTCAATCAATGGCACAGCGTCAAATCTCTCCCTAATCATCACTCCAGGATTTACCATTATCGTCCTTGGTTGCTTTGGCTTTTGAAGGCTTGTATTCATGGTGCTTGTTTCTGATAAAGATGCAGTATCAGCTTTTCCAATCAAAAGATCTCTTGCTCACACACCATTTGGAGGCAGGTTTGATGTGAAAAGATGAGACAGAAGAGCTGACTGTTCCATGAAGCAGCAGAGAGCAGTGATTCCATCACGGTGTTTCAGTTGTGCCACGAACCCTTGGGCTGATATTTTTGCTAAGGAACTTGAAACGAGCTGACAAACTATCATACAAATCCTTCAGGGATAGATAATCTAATAGTTTTCCCAATCTATCATATTTTGTTTGATAAAATCTGAAAACCTGTCTTATTATTCAGATTTCAAAGGCTCATCTGATCCACTGGGCTTGTTATGTTTTGAAAGCTCTGTTTGATGACAGCAACATGAATCCAGCTATGCACTAGATGTGTTTACCTAAGCTACCAAAAATGTTACTTACCGAGATGAACTGATTTTTAAAATTCCAGTTAAATGTAAAGCTTCTGCTCCTAGGGGTTTGAATCCACTGATTGATTTGCTGCTGAACTCTGGGTTGTATTTTCTTCATCCTATTGGCAGAGGCAGGTGTCTGGCAAGAGTTTCTTAATCCAAGAGCAATATTTTGATGAGAGAAGGAGTACTGCATCAGCACTCAGAAATCTGCAGAGCATTTGGCTTTATGTGTTGGTTTTGCTTAGAAGTGGAACTGGGCAAAAAAAAAAAACAAACTGGTTAGGACAATGGTGTCTGGATTAAACACAACCCCTGCTCACAGCCTGTCCTGCCCCTGGACAGTCCAGTCCATGTCTGCCACCTCATTTGAGTCGCTGGGGTGCTGTTTGCAGGCTCAGAGCTCCAGGAGCACTGGGCAAACATTCGCACTTCCACTCCAAAGGGCACTGCTGCTCACCTGCACCAGTGTTAAATTGCACTTTGATTTGCTGAGCTTCACACGGGTTCAGGAGATAGATTGTCATCAGTGTGGCCTGTGGATCCCAGCAGGAACACACAATTGGGAGGAAGTACACGGATTTTAGAGAAATCAAGCACAGAAGTTGGCAGTGTAGGATAGGAAACATTGCAGAAGTCTCCAGCTGTATCTGCTGCTCAAATTCAGTCAAATAATCTCAGAAATCTGGGAGTTAATTGCAAAGGTTGTGGCCTCACCCCCTCTGAGGCCAGGAAAGCCCCATGCTGTGCTCCCTTAGCCAGGGAGCCGTGCTGGGGCCAGGGCAGGAATCTGGTCCCTCCTGCCTTCCCTGGGGAAAGATTATTTGTCCTTGGGAAGGGGCTACCACGTGGTCACTGTGGGACACTGAGCAGCTGCTCCCAGGGGATGCCTGTGGTGTCTGCACTGGGCCAACAGACTGTGTGTGACCCAGCCAGGCCAGCCCGGTGTCCCCTGGTCCCACCCCTGGCACTGGGCAGGGCACAGGGAATGGGAGCTGCCCCTTGGCTGGGCTGGGGGCACACCCACAGGGCAGCAGGAATACAAATACGGTCAGAATGTGGCACTTGCACAGAGCTGTTCCTAGGGACAGCAGCTTCCACTGTAGATCCACACCTGGAACTCAGATACCTTAAAGTTGGCAGTAAGTGTGGGTGAACTTTGTAGGAGAACAGGGTCTGTTTGAGACTTAAAATCCATCTACTTTGGAACAGGGAGTGAAGCTCACATAGAAGCTAATGTTGAGTTTTTAAATCGCTGCTGTTTCTTCTCTTTTAGCATAGTGAGGCTTTGCTTTGACCTGCAGCTGCTGCCAAGTCTAGTTTAGCATCACATACACCTGGCCAAGGGAAGCTGTGGTCACTGCATGTTTCCCCAGGGAAAGCTGGAAGGGAAAACTGCTGCTCAAAAGAGAATACTTGGGGAAGAAGGAAGCACTTGAGTAGGAAAGGTGGATTCTGAAAGCTGGAGGAATTTAACTGATACAAATTAATCATGGAGATAAACTATTTATATTTTATTAATAATTCTGACCTTGAGGAAAGGTCACATTTGATTAACTTACTACTTGTTATAAAACTGAGGAAAGAATTCCTTATTATTAGTCATAGCCAATAGAATATGAATATTACATCTTTTCCCATCACTTAGAATTAGTCCATTACACAGAGAATTAAAGACAGAAGACACTGGAGAATTTAAAGCACATTTTACTCATTAAAAGTTATTGTAAATGAGGAAAAATGTCTCTTAATGGTTTCCCAAATGCCTACAGTTCAGTATCAACTAATCTCAAAATGTTTTCTGCACCATTGGATGGAGCAGGTCCAAATTAAATAGAATTAAAAACAACAGCAGCAACATGAACGGAGGCTCAATACCAGGCTTTTAAACTGAGAAAATCTGATACCTCTGAAATGTTTTCTCAGCTTTCAGTAAGTACAATATGGATAAATGACCTTGCAAGATAGGCTAGTGGGAGAAAAAATGATGAAGAAAAGCATACGTTTATGCCTGGCATACCCAAATCCATCACAACTTTGTGGTACTGGTTTACTCTGGGATGGGATTTGCTGAGTGCTTTCCCACCCCTCATGTCCAGTCTTTGACTTTGCCCAGTCCTGCTTCTGTTCAATTGGCCATTAACTCATTTATTTTGATCTTAAAAGTAGCACACAGTAGTTTGACTTTGCTCAGCCATGGTCAGAGGGGAACTGCTCTCAGCCAGAGAAACCTGTTGGGTTTTTGGGTGGCAATTCCAGTGGAGCTGGCAGCCATCCTCACTTAGATCCATCCCCTCTGAGATCCAGAGGTTTCATGCTGAGAATGGGTTTGGAGCCTGATGCTTTGAATCCCTGACTCCTGCCAGGAAGCAGTTTGGTGTGTGACAGCAGCATTTTCATGGAATTGGGAGAGTTTTCTGTCACAGCAAGATCCAAAGGTTCACTGGGAGAGCACAGAGGCAAGGGGGGCAGGTTGGGATGTGGTGGTTTGTCATGGAATCACAGAGTGGGTTGGGCAGGAAGGGATGTTAAAAACCATCTCTTCCACCCCTGCCATGGCAGGGTCACCTTCCACTGTCCCAGGGGCTCCAAGCCCCAATGTCCAGCCTGGCCTTGGGCACTGCCAGGGATCTAGGGGCAGCCACGGCTTCTCTGGGCACCCTGTGCCAGGGCCTGCCCACCCTCACAGGGAAGGATTTATTTGTTTAATTTACCTGCCTGTTTCCTTTGTGTTTGTCTGCATTAGCACAGAGCAGCCTCTTGTTTTTTCCCCAGTTCCCTTAGGACAGAGCACTGGGGTCAGGGAGGTCAGTGGAGATGGACACGTTTTTGTGCTGAGCAGTCTCTCTTTCTAAAAAAACTCCCATACATTTCTGGGAAGTTCTGCCTTAACATTTTGTTTAAATACTAATCTTTGACAAATCAGACTGTCTGTCTGCTTGTATTAGATGTGGCAGGATATCCTCTCAGACAGGCTAATGAAGTAAGAATTGTGCATATTTTCCTCATTTCCTACAGATACCATTAAAATCCCAACCTACTAATGGAGTTTTAATGATACAATATCCTAGAACTCGTAAAGGTTTTTTCCACTTAAACAGGAGATTTCTGAGTCTCATTCAGCTCAGGATTCTGCCTTTTCTCTTGAAACGGGTCACAGACTGAAACCATTTAAAACCTCTCCAATTTAAAAATTAATAATTGAGGGGCAAATGTCTCCCTTATGCTCGGCTGGCCCGAGGCAGGTACAGGTTGCTGGCTGTCTGATTTTGGAACTGCTTTTAAGCTCTAAACCTCATGACATCTGTGAACATCCCATCGACTGCTTTAACTAACATTGTTGCAATGAGATCACTTCAATGCTTCTCAGTTTTCTCCATGTAACATTTTCCTACTGTTCTGCAGGAATGCTCTCTGTGTCCTCCTCAGCTGCCCGTGCTGGTGGTGACCCAGTGTTGATGTTGTTCTCTTTCTGTTGCAGCTGTTTCACTCCTATCCTCCAGCTGTATCAGGTATTCCTCCCATGATCCCTCCCACCGGCCCCTTTGGCTCGCTGCAAGGAGCTTTCCAACCCAAGGTGAGACAGGAATTTCCTGGTACTGCTCAGATACACCCTGGGAGCCAGGGCAGGGCTGGGGTCAGCACGGGCTTCACATCCTGGAGCAGCTGAGCTCTGACCTACAGCTTCATTCCACAGGGGACAATTGCCTCTTTCCAGATTTGCCACAAAGAGAAGTTAATTCTCATTAGGTTCAGATACATCTATGAACATTTAAAAAAAAAAGTTATATAAAGGCATAGTTAACTTTAGAAGCAATATAATTAGTTCTGAGATAGTGTGCATTAATGAAAGGTCATGTAATAATCAGGTTTTTAAGAAATGATGCTCATTATTGTTTACTCATTTCCATAATTACCTCCCAGCTCCAGCACAGTGCAGAACACTGATTTGGCTCTCCTCTCATGGGTGATAGCTGGGGGAGACATGTGGCAAATTCAGGACTTTCCTCTTTTGTTTTCATGGAGTCACTCTTTATTTATCAGTGGAGGAAGTCAGTCTGTAGTCTTTGCAGCTAAAGACTGAAATCAGGGGTGGAATTTCTGCAGGGGAGACACCTTCTTCCTTAAATTGGCCCATCCACTCTAATGACTGAATATGTAAATTGCAGTTCATTAGTGGGATTCTTCGTCTGTATGGTAATCAGACTGTTAACAACTTTCTTATTTAATTGTTAGTTATGCTGGAGCTGATTTCTATTTTCTTCATTTTTACATAGGAACAAGCTCTATCTAAATGTAGGGGGGGTTGGGGTTTTTTTTGTTTGGGGTTTTTTCCCCCACAAAAGTGCATTTTACTAACTGACTGTTTACATTCAAATAATGGGAAGGGATTTAGTTTTTTCCAACTGGATGTTTTCCTGATATCCATATTGTGGCAGACCCTGTGGATGGAGTTGAGGTCCTTGTGCAGTGCTGCTCTGTGTGCTGAGTGCATCACTGATAATCAGCAGAGCAGGGGCTGGCTCCTCCAAATGCTGCTTTTGATGCTGTGTCATAAATGTGTTCCTAATCAGGTTTTTCACATCAGAAGATTTTCTAGTTTAAGCAGTCAGTGTTCCCTCAGTGGTTTTGATTAAAGTAATGGGAAGTTGGTGGACAATCAAAGTGTGGATATGGAGATGATAATACTCATATTACTCTGAGTGGATTATAATGGTTCTCCTTTCCTTTATAACAAGTTTGTCTCCATTGCTTAGACAATGTCATGATAAAGAACTATTACTTTGCACATTCTGTTGCTTGTAGGCATTGTTACTGTTGTGCAGCTCATTAATGTTGTCTCTCCTTGTGGAATTTCCAGACTTCCAATCCTATTGATGTTGCAGCCAGACCTGGAACGGTCCCACATACTCTTCTACAGAAGGATCCACGGGTCTGTAAAAATCGTTTTCTTTTTCTCAAGTTAATCTGTTCCTCCTGAAAACCTTGAATGCTAGAGCTTCAGTATGTCCAAATTAACATCCTAAAACCAAAGCTCTCTGAGCTGTATCATCAGGGGGGGCTGCAGAATTTCTGTGGGAACATTTAAAACCGCCCCTGTGCAATGGCAGAGCTCTGTCCTTGCTGGCAGCTCTCTCCCCCCAGGCCAGATAAAGGCATAAAAGTCCAATTCAACATAGAAAATGTACAAGCCTCCCCAAGATTTGTGTTTGTACTCTGTAATTGTTTTTAATGTGGGTAATGACAGCTATTCCCTGGGTTACTGTAGCATTGATTGCCCCAGTGAAATATGGATGCACTTTATTGATCACTTGGTGCCTCTGGATTTCTGAGTTCCAGCGGATGTGAACAGCATTTATTGCCTCAGCACTTTCTCTCTCTGCCCAAGGATTGTTGATGTGTTTGAATTCGTAGCCATTATTTCCATGAGGAATTTCACACTCAAATTTTAGCAGAACTGTCAGACAAAAGCGCTGAGGAGCTCTCCCTAAATTCCGAGTCGTGGCATGGCTGAACTTCCAGAGCTGTTGTCTTTGTGTTGGGCCAAGTTCCAGTACTTGGGGTTGCTCAGCAATGGAGCTGAGGTTGAGCTTTAAACCAAAAGGAACCACATTTCTGTTTGTTTATCTAAGGGCAGAGATAACCTAAGCCTCCTATCAGGAAGTCATTTAGCTTTATGTTCCCTTTCAACTGGGAGTGAGTTTCGATTATTTCAAGATGATGCATTGTGCCATCACTGCGTCTGCTAAGTACCTTCTGCACCTATAAATCTCCTTTAGTATTGCATTTCAAAACAGAAAATCCAAAACAAATGAGCAGTGCCCAATAAATTGAATTATTTCTCAGCATTTATTGATAAAATATGAGCAAAAAAAGGGGAATAAGAAAATAATCTACTCCAAACAAAAAAAAAACAACCCAACAGGCCACATCAAAAATAAAAATGAGAAAACTGCATTTTTATATGGGCCCTGTTTACCAACATCTGTTGCAGTGTGAAAATAATTAAGGCAAAGCTCATTTATGCCAGAGAAGAGCTCGGGCAGCAGTGAGGCACCAGGCCATGACCTTGGCTGGTGGGCAGACACGCTGCTGGTGTGCAGGGCATGGCTGACACCCCATCCCAGCCCCTCCGTGGGGTCGTGGGCCTTGCCGTGAGCTGAGGAGCTCTGAAAGATGAGAGCAGGAGTTTGCCCAAAGGACAGATCTGTGCCTCCATCAGTGCAGTTAACCAGCCATTTCTGCAGCATTAAATCAACAAATTGCTGCTGCTGCCAGGGGCCAGAGCTCCTTGTGAGCCTGGTGGAGCTGTTCATCACCACTCAGGTGCCACAGCCAGGGGGAGGGGACAGCATGGAGATGGAGGCTCAGGACTAATTATTATCCAAAAGGGCTTCATTTGAAAGTAAAATTGTAACATTTTAATTTTGTCTCTTAATGAAGCAATACAGATTTGCTAATTAGAGCAATTGTTTGAGTGACAGGCATGTAACCAAGCTGTCATTTCTTCTTCACAGTTGACAGATCCGTTCAGGCCCATGTTGAGGGTAAGAAATCTTCCTGTGCTCCTGTTTGTCAAGCTTGGCTCACTCCCTCCAGGTTGCAGCACAGAATAATTCCAAATAAGAGCTGCCAAGTGTCACCTGGGCAGTTCTGCCCTGCTTTTGGGGAGAGCACGGGCACTCCTGCAGCTCCTGACCACTCAAGGACAAGGCAGAGTTTCACAGTTGGAAGTTTTGCTTTTCTCATGCAACCCCTCATGTGAATACTTGAGGTTAAATATTGATGATCCTTCCATCACAGTTGCCTGAGGCACATCCTAGAGATCCTGGCAGTGATTCCCTGTTATTTCACTGCACTCTGAAGGAGTTTGCTTTATTATTTTACTGTGTGTTTTCAGTGTTAGTCAGTGTGGCAAGTCCCACCCAGGTATCTCACTGTCCACTGTAGACAGACAATCCACTTCAAACACAATATTTTAGAAATAGGGCTTTAAAGATCCAGTCCATCACTCATACAAAAGGGGTTTTTGTTAATTTTTCAGCATATTCAAGAAAAAGATCTAGATTTTGATTTAGTGAACTTGCTAAATCACAGTCAGTTTTTGAAAATTAGCAGAAGGTTTGAGTTTAGGGTAGTATGTCTGTGAGATAGAGTTTATTTTTTTATGATTTAATTATTGGTTGATACACAAATAGAAGGAGGACCATGTGCAATAATTTGTGAAAAAATTAATTCACAAGTAGCTTAAGGAGACTCTTAAATTTCTGTGATAATTTTTAAATCTGCAGGAGTCATTTAAATCTGTAGTAGTCAACTACAGACCCCTAAGTAACAAAATCAGAGAAAGTATCTCCTCAAATGAGGCTTTTTCAGACAGTTTCCAGCTGTGCTGGAGATGGAGTACAAGGTCACCATGAGGCATAACAAGCACTCAGGTTCCTGCCTCCCCTCTCCTCCCTGTGACTGGGGGGGACAGAGAGGATGCAAAGACCCCCCCCAGACAGAGTGAATTGAGTGACCTCCAGTGTTGTCAGTACATTTATGAGCTGAAGTTCCAGAGGGACAGGCCAGCAATTACATGAGGGAGTCAGATGAATTTTGAAAACCAGAGTGACCTTTTAAAGCACTTCCATTTTCATCTTTTGGTGGAAATGCCAATCCTAGCATTTGTGGAATGACCTGAGTGTGCAGCTGTGAGGAGTCCAGCTGTGCAGGGCAGCTGCTGGCTGGGACACAGCTTCACAGCTTTCAGCAGCACAAGCTGCACTCTCAGCCAGTGGCATCAGAGGATTAGGGGAGTGTGTCCAACTGGAGCATTCATGGACAGCCAGATAAATTCCTTAGCAAGGGACAAGTCTTTTCATTTCTGGTTTTCCAGGAGGATGGAGAGGAAACCCTTTGCTTTCAGTTGGCTTGGCATGGGGATCCCCCAGACCAAACCAGGCAGGGCTCAGGGTTTGTTTTCTTCTAGAAATAGAATAAAGCATCACAGGTTTTTGAAAGTTACTGATCCATGTCTTTTTCTTTTTTTCCCAGAAACCTGGCAAGTGGTGTGCCATGCACGTTCACATCGCCTGGCAGATCTACCACCACCAACAGAAAGTCAAGGTCAGTGCCTGGGCAGCCTGGACTGGGGGTGAAGGGCCCAGGGCAGAGATCAGAGAGGAAGGGTTGGCTCTCCCCTGGGCACTTCTGAGCCATGGCCAGTGCCTTGGTAAAGTGACACACACAGCATTGAGCAGAAGCCTCGTTTCTGAGAGTTGATGTCAGGATGAAAAGCTAAAGGCAGAGTCCCAACAGAGTGTCTGGGGTGTGCTGGAGCCAGGACAGCAGATCCTGAGCAGCTTTGTCATTAGGAGGGGTGAAATGGAGGTGAGCTGCAAGGTGGCTTTTATTTATTTATTTAAGGCTGAGGACACAAATGTATCAAGTGGGGTTTTTTTTTCTGGACATGATAGGCATGTGTATCCTCTTCCTCTTAATGTTCAGGGGCAGGAGAGGGTGCAGGAACATTTCTCCTGTCCCTAGGATGCTTTACCCAGTGTGGCTGCACAGGCTCCCCTCAGCCTTCCTTCCCAGCCCCTCATGGCTGGAATGTGGCATCTGGATGTGTCAGGGCTGCCCAGGCAGGCACAGCCTCTCAGGGGATGTTGTGTTATCAGACACTGCCCCACTGCACTGAGGGTTAGGGCATGGAAGTCCTGTCAATTATTTTTCAAGCTCTGAGACTTCAAGGGTGAAGGCCTTGGGCAGTTTTCCATTCTTACTGTAACTGAATTTCCATTGCACATGGACTGTAGGAACGTTTCTTTCCCTCTATGGTATTTTCACTGGACTCATCACTTTAAAATCTTGTGTTTCCCCTAAAGTTTTTCAGTAAGTCAGGAATGGTTGCTGTTCTTCACTGCTCATACTTCAGGAATCAGTAGGTTGTGTTAGAAACTAAAATTACCAGGGAATCCTTAGCACTTTGCAGTCTGTGTATGCACTTCAATTGTGTAGGGTAGTGGTATAAGAATATGAAGATGTTGAACAGCTATGAAAACCTGCAGCTAATAGAGTTTAAAAATAACCCTTTTAAACAAGGTTGACAGGTTAATTTGCTGCAGTAGACATATCTCTCTTCTCTGCTTCCTTATGTTTCCCCTGCTAGTGATCTTCATTCATCTTTTCATTATCAAAAAAGACAAGATTATAGACCTAGAGAGTTATATGTCCTTTTTTTTATTTTATTGAAAAGGTATTTTCTTGAAATGAAATTATTATTCCCATGCTATCTATGTCCTTTGAATCTTCCTTGATGTGATATTCAGAGAGAGGTCAGACCAGTATATTTATAACTCACAGTAAATGCCATTTTCATGCAGCCATTTCTTTTACCTTACACTTTTCTACCTTGCATGTTAAAAAAAAAAAAGGCAAGAACAAAGTCCAGAAGCACATGAAAGGATGTTGCTTGAGTTTTTGGGGCTGTCCATAATGATATTTTCAAGAATAACTGAGAAATGTGTCTGGTCAGTAAGGAGAGTTGGGGTGTCCCCGGGTACACAGGAATTGTGTCCCCCCTCCTCATGTCACCACAAAGGCTGAATGTCTGCCTGAAGGCTCACACAGGACAAGTTCTCCTTCTCCTCACACTCACTCCCACGGTTGTGAAGGTGCCTTTTCCTCTGCACAAGCTGAAGTTGCTGCCTGAGCACAGAGCAGGGAATCCAATGGGTTGATTTCCAGTTTACATGTGGTGCCACAGGACTGCTGCCAGTAACAATCTGGCCTAGTAATTGCTTGCAGAGGGCAGCAGCAGGCACTGAAGGAGCAGGCACGATGGGAAGCTTTAAAACACAACCTTCCTGACCTCAGGAAAAATTGCATGCAGCTGTGGATGCTGTTTGGCTGCCTGTGCCTCTGCAGCAAGACCTGGGTAACCTCTGCACACCCCGGGGATTCAGCAGGGCTGCACAGCAGCTCAGGGCACAGAGCACATTTACACTGCCCAGTGCTCAGGAGAGGATTTATGCTCCATAATTGGGCCTCTCTCCTTTAGGAAAGGCCATACAGCCTGATCCAAGAGCAGTGCAGACATTTACATTGATTTTTGGGGGCACCACACTCAGGTGTTAGACATTTTCTGGAAATACATTAGGAAGGATTAGGAAGGCATCCAGGGGCTGCTCTCCTGGACAGCAGCTGAGGAGAAAAGAAATCTGACCATTTCCCTGGTACTGTTTTCAGGTAAACCAACACATTCAGAAATCTTTTAACACATCCATGGTATTCCTGTTCTTCTTCAGACAGGGGATTTGTTCATTATTTAGAGCAGCACCATTCATATGGCTGCAATTAAAGCTTCAGCCAGCTTTTGCTATTCTGAGTAATGCCTGTCAAGGGTTTATACCTTGGTTGTTAAAAAAGAATAAAAAGAGTTCACAGCATAAAAATCTGGCACACAGGCTTCAACTGAGGCATTTATATTTTCTGAACTCCTTTTAACTATTAAAGCACTTCAGTGTTACTTCCTTAAAAGACGTGACCTTGACTTGGCCACCTTTGCCATTTCAGTATTCTTGTAGGCCATTATCTCCAGACACAGATAATGCCTTTGTTTCCCTTTTTAAGTTCCTGTTTTCCTTCTTTCTTTCTTTTTTTTGTTCTCATGACTACACAGACGTGTTTCTAACACTTGAAAAACAGCTACGAGGCACGCACGTTAATTTGATCATAACTTTTTAATATGCATATTTATATCATTGTAATAGTCTGTACTCGGGGCTGGCACAGTATTAAATGCTGATTTATAAAGCGTAGCCTGCTCCAGAACTACTGTTAAGATCTCCTGGTTCCATGTTACCCATTTATAAATCCTTTCAGCTGCCCTTCACAATTAATCAGCAATCTGCATTTAGGGAGTTCTGGCAGCACAGGTAATTGGGAATTTGGTTTTCTTCCTTCGTTCTATAAAACTCCTGAAGTAGGCACCACTGAAATGAGGATGTGGCACGAAGAAGAGCACCTCCTTCATCCACTTATCACTCACAATGCAGCTGCCTCAGCAAATCCCCCTCACAAAAGGGAGGCTGCTGACTCTAACACATGTAAATAAAGACATGCAGCACTTTGAGTGTGGAGTGGGAGCTGTCAGAGTGGGACTCAGCCACTCCTGCTCTGCACTCTGGTTCCTCTCAGCCCCTCGTTGCAGCCTGAGAGGCATTGGAGGATGCTTTGCATCCAGCTTTCCCTTGGAAATGAGTGGTTCTGATGTCCTTGTCTGGTCTCTCAACACCCCTGCCCACCTGGGACCAGGGTCAAGCTGCCATTCCTATTCATTATTGGGGGACAGATCTGTCCTTACAGCTCAGCAACTGCCTGAGGCCTCTTCTGAGAGTTTTATGATTGTTGTTGAAGGCAGCTCAGTGCTGAGCACCCTGGAGGGGTGGATGTGAGCATATGTGAAAACACTGGTGAAATTAGCAGGAAATACGCAGAGCCTGGGCTTTTCCCTCTTTGCCTTAGATCTCCTTTCCTGGAAAACAGCTGTGCATTTGTGCTTGGGGTCCCAAAAACCAATATTCTTGTTAAAACATCGGTATGAGCGAACTGCTCTACCCACATCATTCTGGAAGTGCCTTTTGCTGTTACCTTTTCAGACAGTCTCTTCCAAGTTCTGTTTTTCATTTCAGAAACAGATGCAGTCTGATCCACACAAGCTGGACTTCGGCCTGAAACCAGAGTTCCTGAGCAGGCCACCAGGCCCCAGCCTTTTTGGAGCCATCCACCACCCCCATGACCTGGCTCGGCCCTCAACTCTCTTCTCCACAGCCAGTGAGTACTGGAAGTGAAATCCCCTTCTTGCTCCTTGCTCATTAAAATGCTAACCCTTGCCATGAATTTCCCATATGCTTTGGCTTATGAACTCTCTGCAAGACATGCCAGGGGTTATTAGTCTATTTGATAAATATTTAAAAATTATTCTGTATGCTTTTATAAAAAGCCCAACCTGCTGAAAGACTGCCCGGGTAGTAAATGAAGGAACATTTCCTCACGGAGTGATGTCTGATGCATCATGGAGATGAGATGCTGGAAATAAGCTGTAATTCACATGCATTTCCTTTTTGTTTCTGACCTGAAAACATTCATTCCCCTGCATCCCTTATCCTCTAACTGGGTATTTCTGTTTGGAAAAGCAGCTGCTCTTTGCATAGGATCCTGTGAGCCCCACGCAGGGCACAGCACTGTCAGCTCAGTGAGCTGTTAACCAAGGGACAGCCCAGAGCACAGCCAGTCCCTGTCTGAGCCTTGGCTGGGAATTGACCCCTTTTGCTTTGTTTTGGCAGGTGGGGGGCATCCAGCCGGGACCCCTTTTGGCCCACCACCCCACCACAGCAACTTCCTCAACCCAGCTGCTCACTTAGGTACGTCCTCTCAGCTCCTGGGGAGTACAGCTCAGACACTGACCACTGAGGAATGACAGACGTCATGACAGTGTCTCTTCTGTGTGGAGACACTCTTGAGTGTTCTGCTTTTTAATTGTTGCAAAGGGCACATTTCAGCAGTTTAATTTTAGTCTTTACCCAGGTGGAAGTTGTAAATACACAGAAAAGTGTCACTGACTGTGTTATAAAATCCTTCTGGACTTTAGAGAAGCAGAGTATCAGGGCTGGCTAGGTTTCATTGGAGTTATGCTTAAAACCAGTCCAAAAAATGCCTTAAGGGCAAGGCTTTGGATGGCAGAGATTTCTTTTCCTAACTCCTGCTTAGGTATCTGTTTTTCCATTAAAGTGAGTAGGAACCATAGCTTTAAAGTCTTGTGATCTGGCTTCATGTGTCAGTTAGTGAAAATTAGTGAATACACATTTAAACCAGAACTGCTTAAGTTACCAGATGTTTTTATTTCTTTTCTAACTTACTGCTTTTGTAATAAGGTGATCTACTCCTTATGGGAGCATCCAAGACCAAGACTTTAAACTGGCATTTTATTTTGCATGGGGAAGGATTTGGGAGGGTCACCAAACTGGTACAGCCAACAGACAATGCAGGTTTATCATTCTGCACTTCACTGCCTATGGAAAATGCTGGCTTTGAGCTTCTTGTTCTCTCTGCTGGTATTTATCAGAAGTGACTTCATCAAAATTGTTAGACTGCTCCAAAATAAAGTGAGAATTTGCTTTATATGATTTTCCTGTTGCCTGTATGCATTAAGTAAAAAAAATTGTTCCAGCATTTTTCAGTCCATACTAGTTTTTTGTGTAGTATTAGCAGTAAACACCAAGGCAATCACAGAATGCTCAGGCCAGCATGACATACCAGTGGAACAGGACATTTTATTGGGCTCTGGTTGAAGAGACGTGGCCTGAAGGTGTTTGGAGCACAGTTGCTAGATGATGGTAGTCTGACTAGCAAGGGGCATTTCCTGAGGAAGGAAATAAAAGGAAGTAAAACTGGAGATGTTTGAAGGTTTCAAATGAAGTATCATGTCCATTTTAACATCTGAATTTTCTTGAAGAGGGACTTTTTTAGTAGATGATGCCATGGGAATGGCCAGGAACAAAGCCAGTGTTTTGTGTCCCCCTCAGAACCCTGCTGTGTGTGGGGGGACGCTGTTCCAGCATTGCTGGGCACAGCTGGGGTGCAGGGGGATGCCACAGGGGAGCAGGAGGATGCCACAGGGGTGCAGGGGGATGCCACAGGGGTGCAGGGGGATGCCACAGGGGTGCAGGAGGATACCACAGGGGTGCAGGAGGACACCACAGGGGTGCTGGATGGGAAGTGGCAGCCTCAGGGGGTTTCAGCTGTTTGTGTTGCTTTGCAGAGCCCTTCAACCGGCCGGCGTCGTTCAGCGGCCTCACCGCCGTGGGCAGCAACGCCTTCGGGGGGCTCGGGAACCCCACAGTCAGTGAGTACCTGGGCCATGGCCCTCCCTGCCCTGCAGCTCAGCAGGGACACTCAGGGGACTCTTTGCTCTCTTTTGTACTGCTTGGTTACATCACCTGCCACTAAGAGATGGGAATTTGGAAAGCGACCTTTTCCACTTGTCAGTAAATCGTTTTCTGTTATTTACTTAATAGTTTGGGTTCAACCTAGTGCTAAATGTTACCATTACATTGTTCGTTAAAAAAAAAAAATAGAGCCTTTGAGTGTTTGTGAAATTTCCCATGGTTTTATTGCATGTTCAGAAGTAAATAATGTGTGCATCTAGGGAGCTGTGGATGGAGACTTTATTTTTTTCCTTTCTCACCAGTAATCCAGGCCCTGTGCCTGGAAAAGATCACTAACCTGTATTAATTAGTCCAGGATCATCAACATTTCTCTAAATCTAGCCAGTCACAGAAAATCATCCTTTAAAAGCCACTCTCTTTCTTCATACTTCAAATCTGGCATGATTTTGGTCCCGTATTATTTTATTTTGGTTCAGGATCAAATGCAACAAGTTCCATTCTTTATAGTCCCTATAACGGTCATTTCCTGATTTCTCCAAAACATTTGGAATAAAGATCATTGTCACTTTTATCTTACTCCTTCATCCCTTGTCAATTTTATCCACAGCATTTCCCTTTTCCAATTAAAAGAGCTGTCAGATACCTGCCCGTTTTTAGGAATGAGACCCTCTAATGAATCTCTGTTAATTTCCTTTCCTTTTCCAGCTCCCAATAATATGTATTCATTTTAACTCTGAGTGCTGTAAAAGTTGTTTTGGTAAGTACCTTCACTAGAGCATACCTTTTCCTTAAACCTTTTTGTTTTCCACTTCACCATTTCAGCACCCAACTCAATGTTCGGCCACAAGGATGGCCCCAGTATGCAGAGCTTTAGCAACCCTCACGAGCCCTGGAACCGACTGCACCGAACTCCTCCTTCGTTCCCGACCCCTCCGCCCTGGCTGAAGCCAGGAGAGCTGGAGCGCAGTTCATCTGCTGCAGCTCATGACAGAGATAGAGATGTAGATAAACGAGACTCATCTGTTAGTAAAGATGACAAAGAAAGGTACGAAAGAACACTTCCAAGAATTGTCTAGTTCAAAGCTTGGGGCTCCGTTCCGCTTTTAACCCTCCCCAGCCTGGCACGTTGTGAACCCAGAGCTTCACCAGAGGCACACCTGGAGCTGTCCCCAGGGTGGCACCACGGAAGAGGCAGGTTTCCAGCTCAGGTGTTCCCCTCCACAAGGTTTCTCTTCCCACTTGCACTGCACACCTCACCTGAAGGAGCTTGGCTGGAGCACAGGTCAGGCAGTGTCAAGTGGGAATAGAATCAGACCCCCCCCACTGTTACCTTGTGGGTCACATGGTCATAGGTCTCTTGAAGTGTTAATGTGGAGATAGTGCCTGACAGGATGGAAAAAAAGGATTCTGAAGTCCATCAGATGCTTATCTGCACCTTCAATACTTAAATAACTTTGTAAATCAGACCTTGTCTGAAAAAAAAGTAACACTTGCTCCCTCCTCAAAAAACGGCCTGACCAGAGGACCCAGTGCTAAAGGTGTCAGATGAGAACACTAAAATGCACCAGGAATGTCATGTGCCAAAACCACAGCAAGCTTCAGAGTATGCAGTTCATGAAAAGCACTTCTCAATCACCTCAAAGAAGCCCCTACACTTGCACTGCTCTTTGCACACCTTCCAACACAGCTTCTATTCAGTGTTTTACATGGACTTGCATGCTCACATGTCCAGGCTGGGAAGGGTTAATGAAAAGTAAAACCTGGTCATATTTATTTTTTTGTCAGGACTGTTCCCATTATTCAGTTAACGCAGTAACAATTCCTCTTAACACTGAAGTACCAAATTTATAAGAATTTGCCATTCAGCAAGTGTCATGCCTTCCTTGAAAAAATGTAGAGAGGCTGATTTCAGCTTTTTCAGTTGTGGCTTGATGGCTTTTCTGTTAAGTTTGCACATTACTTTACTACATAATGGCTATTTGTTTCTAGTATTTTAACCTAAAAGAATATTTAGGAGATGTGCTTTTCGGACTTCTCTGTCACTAACCCAAAGATACGCATTAGTGGCCTTTTCTAAAAGAAGTTATGCTAACACATTAGATATTCTAAAACTACATGGAAGAGCTTTTCTACGTTGTTCTAAAAGAAAGGCGAACTCCAGATCTTTTCACCTACATTTTCCATTTGGAATATTTTCTGTTTGGTAGCATAGCTTCATTATTTTCATGTCTGATGTTAATGCTTCAAAAGAAATTGCTGTTGCAAATTGGGTTTTTCTGTCCTGCAGAAGGCTTAAGCATGTGAGTAACTGTACTGGCTTGAATGGCAAAGCATTTTAGTTACTATGATGTGGGAATGAAGTCTGTAGAATTATGTAATTATTTTGGTTTCTGTTTTGTTGTTTTTCTCATGAAGTGTTCTGCTGAGGAAAATCCCTTATTGAAAACATTCCTTGCAAGTTGCTTTGGCATTGCCTGAACTCCATATCATAGCTCAGAACATATTTCTTCTCAATAATTTGAGAGCTTAGCAGTAAGCATCATCCATCCCTCATACTTGTGCACAATTCCAGCTTGCAGTGAGTGCAGTCCTGGTGTCACCCCTGCAGTGCTGCTGTGTGCCAAGCTCTGTGGGCTGGGACATTGCACTTTGCAGCGTGTTCACACTGTGGCCTCTTTGAGGAGAGGCTGAGAATCCCTTCCCAGAGCTGTGCTCCCTGTGGAGAGAACATCTGAGGAGTTGAGAGCCTCTCCTGCCTGTTCCTTAACATTCAGTGGCACCCAGTGGGGTGAGCACAGAGCTTTCTAGTTGAGGTCCCAAGCTTTGTTATCTATTTGAAATTAATTTGCCCAAGCAGGAAGAGCTGGGAACCACAGCCAGGGGGTTGATCTGACCCTGGTCATCAAGGGTGTAACCTTATCAACCCAGAAATGGCCAGGTAGCCAAAAGCATTGACCTCAACTCCTGCCTGCAGTGGAAAGGTCCCTCTGAGCTTGGCACTCCCCACCTAAAGTCGGTGTTGGATGGGGTGGAGATCCCTGGTGGCTCCTCTTGGGTCAGCTGCATGGCATGTGCACAACACCCCCTCCCAGCCAGACTGAGAGAGGTGAATCCCAGCCCAGAGAGTACAGAACTGCAGCAGTGACCCTTTCCTGGCTGGGGGTGACACTGCAGAGCCCTGATTGCTCCTGGAACATTGCATGTCCCTTCCAGCTCAGGGTATTCTGGGATTCTGTGATTGGTTGCAGTTGTGGAGGGTTTTTATTAAAGACTCTTTTATTCCAGCCCAACATTAGGAAAAAAAAATCAGTAAAAATAGCAAATGTGAAAAGCAGGATTTGTTCCTTCTCAGTGGTACTTTGTTTAAAAGATGTCACTGAACACTTCCAGTAAAATCATAATGGCATTTAAGAGTCTGCAATCCTAGAGCATTAAACCAAACCAGCCAAGAATCTGTTGATCTTTCAATGAACATATATGAGGCACACACCTTGCAGAAGAAATTCAGTATTTTTCAGTGTAGCACACAGCCTCAGAACTTCTCTTACTTGGTAATAAGTTCATTGGATAATGTAATTTTAAGTTTCTTCTTTGTGGAGGCAGTGGCTTAGAGCTGTTCTCATATTATCAACCTAAGGAGCTCTTGACAAATTTGAGGATTAAAAAGTTATTCCTTCTCTGTCCACTGGACTACTTATGCAGTTCACTGGATAATCAGGAGCCTCTTGAGATGTTACCAACACTGTCATTGAATATCATGACATTGGCAAAGGAATTTGTCATTTTGGTTGCACATAAATTTCTCCTTAATTACAGAAAACAGCTGTTATTTTCTCTCAATTTTGTATGTCATTTAAAGTACATCAGTTATATGGAAAATTGATTAAATATCAACAAAAGGACTGAATGAGCTTTCCTAGGGAAATAAAACAATTAAGGGTACCCGCTGAACTAGTCCCATGAGCAAAATAAATAAAAGATGAGGTATGGCAGAGCTCACAAGCCAGTGTTTTCCCAGCAAAGTAAAAGAATTGAACCTTCATGTTGAGAATCCTTCACTGGAGCACCTTGACTTGGTCTCCCTGTGTCCAGATCTGGAAGCTGTTAAATCAAATACCTCAACTCTTGGTGGAAAGCAAGTGGAGAGGTAAATTAGAGCCAGGATGTCATTTCCAGAGTGTTCAGGTCCCACTGAATGGAGGCAGCACCTGATCCCAAGCAGTGAAGTGCTGGACAGTGCAGACAAGGCAGGGCTGGTATCACATGCTCTGTCTTCCAAGTGTTTTCCAGGAGTCACATTCTGGACTTTGGAAGTCCCTCACACATGGCCCATGAAATGACAGTTTCAACAGTTCAGTCTAGACACAGCAAAAGATGCACCTGGTGACATTAGAATGAGAATTTCCTTCACCCAGGCCTTTTTTCTGCATTTGCTGCTGTTTCACTGTCCAGAAGTACCTAAAGGTACAAATCTTACACAGTTCAGCAAAAAAAGTAGGTGACAGAGATTGTACAGTGAAGGAGCAAGTGTTCACCTTGGGGTCACCCTTCAGCAGCCCGTAGGGCTCACCTTGCCCAGAGTGTCACCTGCTGGCCTGTCCCACCTTCAGGTGACACCGGCACCCAGAGAGACACCACGTCAGCTGGAGCTCAGGGGAGGCCTCACTGCTTACCCTTTCCACAGAATCCCAGAATAGGTGGGGTTGGAAGGGACCTCTGGAGATCACCCACTCCAACCCCCTGCCAAGGCAGGGCCACCCAGAGCAGGTGACACAGGAACGTGCCAGGTGGGATTTGTCTTCAGAGAGACCGTCCTGGGCATCCTGTTCCAGTGCTCTGCCACCCTCAATGGAAAGAAGTTCTTCCTTATGTTAAGGTGGAACTTCTTGTGTTTTAGTTTCTGGCCATAAATGATTTTTGCCTTTAACAGCACGTTGTCCCTCATCCCACATGGAACAGAATTTCCATGTTCAGCAAACAGCACATGTCCAGGACTGAATACGTGGAGCTGTCTTTATGGAGAGACTCCAACTCAGAGGTCAACTGAAATTACTAAGAGGTTAAAATCATTGGAACTGAGGGATTAGATTCACCTTGTGAATTTGATTAGTTTTAAATGAGAGAGCTTTTTCACTTAGCGTTGCCCATAACAACTCCTGGTCAACACTACTTCCTGAAAATTATTGGTATGGAACCCATTTCCATATTTAGATTTTTTGTTCGTTGCCAGACAATAATTCCCCAATCTTCTGTGCACCATAACTAGGTTTGAAAGATGGAATGAATTCATAGTATTTTCTGACGTGGTAGCATTGGCTGTGTCCCACTCAGGTTGTTGTAACCTAGAAATGGGAAGAGTTGGTCATCTGAGGAGCAGCTGACTCCAGGCATGATGTTTTCAGAGCCAGCCTGAAGGATGGACAGATATAGCAGATTTACCTCTGCTGAGGAGGTCAGGACATAATCTGTGTGATGGGTTGCTCTGTTAAACACTTGCACTGAGGGTCACTGCGCACTCAGGGAAGTGCCTTCCTGTCAGAGAGCTGGGTCAGTGCCATCAGTACTGGTGGTACTTGAAAGGATTTTGTCTCAGTTTGAAGTAAATTGAATTGTGAGAAGTAAATTGAAAAGCTACACATTTGAAGAGAAGAGAGGAGAGAAATTAGTAGTGTACATAGGTCTGGAAATGTTTTTAAAAGTAATTTGAAAAAAATAGTAATCTATTTTCCCAAATATATTCTTAACAGAAGACACAGGTGGAATACTATTAACCATGTAATTTGGATTTAATTGCCTCACTTTTTGGATGAAATGAGTATGTTTTTACTTTTCTCCCTCTCCTTTGCAAACATTTAAGGCCGCTGTCTTTGAAGCACATTTAGTCCTAGAGCTAGATTCCCATGGGAGCCTTCTGTGGACTTTAGTGTTTGAGATCTCAATCAGATTCTTCACAGAGCAGCTTTGGAGATCTGCTGCTGCTGCAATGAGATAACAGAATATGCCAAGTTTAGAGATGGGATGTTCTTCTGGAGTTTTGGGTGTGCCACAGGCGCAGTGCATTTACTGGTGCACGTCACCAACTCTCTGCAAAGGCACGAGTAAAAAGCCAGGCACTCTGATGCTTTGTTTTCTTTGCAGAGCTTCTCATGCCTTCATTTCACACTTCTCTTTCTCGTAGGGAGAGCATTGAGAAAAGACACTCCAGCCATCCTTCGCCAGCACCTATCCATCCAGTAAACTCCCTCGGACATAACCGCAGCTCAAGTGAGCAGATCAGGAGCCATCTGAATCCCGAGGTTCGAGAAAAAGAGAAACCCAAAGAACGAGAGAGGGATCACTCCGAATCTCGGAAGGAAATTAATGTTGAAGAGCACAAGGTGAAGGACAGCTATGTTTTGGAGAAAGAAGGCCTGAGCCATGAAAGCCGAGTGGTGGAAGAGTCTAAGCAAATGCCCAGGGTTCCTTCCCCCTATGCCAGGCCCCCCGTTGTGGAGAGCACCAGACCCAACAGCACTTCCAACCGTGAGGCCGACAGGAAGAACGAGCCGGCGTATGATAACCCGAAGAAAAGCAACGAAGTCAAGGTGAAGGAAGAGCGAAAGGAAGACCATGATGTTCAACCTGAGGGACCTCAGACTCATAGGTCATCTGATCAGCCACCTCCTATATCCACATCCAACGTCCATCCAAGTCCTCTAGTGTCTATGCCCATGACTGTAGGTGTGACTGGTATACATCACATGAACAGCATCAGTGGCCTGGACAGGACTCGCATGATGACCCCTTTTATGGGAATTAGCCCAATTCCTGGTGGAGAACGTTTCCCCTATCCTTCTTTCCACTGGGATCCAATGAGAGACCCCTTGAGAGATCCCTACAGAGAGCTGGATATTCATCGGAGAGACCCCCTGGGCAGAGACTTTTTGCTAAGAAACGACCCTCTCCATCGCCTCTCCACGCCGAGGTTGTACGAAGCAGACAGGTCATTCAGGGATCGGGAACCTCACGACTTCAACCACCACCACCACCACCACCACCCCCTGTCCGTGGACCCGCGGCGGGAGCACGAGAGGGGCGCCCACCTGGACGAGCGGGAGCGGCTGCACATGCTCCGCGAGGACTACGAGCACGCGCGCCTGCACTCGGTGCACCCCGCCGCCCTGGACGGGCACCTGCCCCACCCCGGCCTCCTCACGCCAGGACTGCCCAGCATGCACTACCCCCGCGTCAGTCCCCCCACGGGACACCAGAACGGCCTCCTCAATAAAACTCCCCCCACAGCAGCTCTCAGTGCCCCTCCGCCTCTTATCTCCACGCTGGGCCCTCGGCCCGGCTCTCCCAGAAGGACTACTCCTCTGTCCACAGAGATGAGAGAGAGGCCTCCCTCTCACACCCTCAAGGACATCGAAGCTCGATAAGCAGAGTGAGACTCAATGAAAACCAGAGCAAGAGGGACAAAAACCTTGTAAATGACCGTAATATAAAGACATTCTTACTAGTCATTGATACAGACTGGGGATGCGACCCACTGTACAATATGTATAGACCCGAGTGCAAAGATTTTGAAATGATTTTTTTTGTATATTATATGTTGAAATTTTCCAGATCTTTTAGCCAAGTCCATATGTTCCTTGTGTCTCCTACTCTATTTTATTTCTAGTATAAAATTTTCAAAATTTGAACTGAAGAACAAGACATCAGTCTGAGTGATGTGACTAGAAACAAGCCACCACCAATGTCAACCCTACAAAGCTCTTTCAAACCAGAAGTGAAGTCAATTGTAGATATTTATGTAAAAAGATTGCTTCATGGATTAATGGTTCATATATGCAAAAAGGGTAAGATGAAAGCTTTACTTTGTACAAATGTAAATAGATAAAATTAAGTAACATAATACATTAATACTTCTTAAACTGTGCTATTTGCAAACTTAATATTGATCAACACAGTCTGCTTATGCTGTGTTACTTATATTGTTATAGACAGCTAAACCCCTTCAACTATGCAATGAATTTTAAGGCTTTTCACAAAAGCCTTTATAACTCAAAGGAGCCTTTTCAACACACAACATAATTAAAGTCATATTTTCCCTGAACAAGCTCATTTATAATGGAATCCTATTTCTCTTGTTTTGATGAAGAAACAGCCCTTCAGACGTGTAGTTTTCTGTGTGAACCCTTGCATCAGGCTGCTGAGGTCACTGTAGCTCGTGTGTCCCTTGGATGGTGTCAGGGTTAGTGCTCTGTGATCACTGATACGGAGTCGTGGCAGATTGGGTTTCAGTCATATTAATCTGGGTTAAATGGTAATAATCAAATGCTGGAGATGTTCCAGAACTTTTGTCACTTAACATGTCAAATTCATTTTGGAAGAACATCTGCTTATAGCCATTCATGTCTGGTTTTATTGCCAGTGTGTCATTTTTACCTGTACACACACTTTTTTTTTTGTGTTAAGTGATTTTTAGCTACATTGAAACAAATCCTACAAGAAAGCGAATACTTTTCTAAATGATGGATATGTTTTCACTGTGGATCAGTAGTTTAATTAATGAACTCCATTGCAGATTTCATAATGGAATTTATTGTATTTCAGTTGGTAATAAAGTCTGTGAATAGTTAACAGGTCAGCCTTGTTGTTCCCTAATCATGGAAGACATGAGATAACCTGAAGAACATGGTCCTTTTTAAAAATATGCATCAATCTTCTGAAATCTGTCTTTTCACAACACACTTTTTTATAATGCGTTAAGTTTCTTGTCTAAATATTTGGAGAGAATATGACTTTATCAGAGAGAATTCAATATCTTGTCTACTGGACTGTAAAATATATGTATGAAATAAAATTAGTTCCATTGGTCTTCTAGTGTATTAAAGTGCTATCTGAAGTTGTTACCCTGTTTTGGCAAAAAAAAAGAAAAAAAAAAAGAAAAAAGTTAACTACAAACAGTTGTTTCTAATGATCAGAGATCTATTTTAGTAGTCAACTGAAGGTTTAGTTGTGAGCTTCAGATTTTTTGTGAACTCCAGATGTTGTGCGGTGTTTCTTTTTTTTTTTTTTCTTTTTTTTTTTTTTTTTTTTTTTTACAAACAAAAGGAAAAATACAAAAAAGTCCCAACCCTGAGGAATATGTACACTGGAACCGTAGTGGTAGCTTTCAGTATTGTAAAGAGATTGTTATATACAAACCTTTTTGCTGTTTATCCTGTATGTAATAAAGTCCTTTCTAGATCCTATGTGAACAGAAAAGTGAAGCGGCTCTCAATCTTCAGCATGTTTCCTCCTCAGCGAAGACTTGTGTAATGTAAATTGTGCCATGTTATTAAAAAATGTGAACTAAACTGCTAGGTGCTTCTTTGTGTGCAGTACCCCATCGTTGCTATGGGGAGGAAGTCCTTTTTCCCAACAGTGGGGTTTTGTTCAGAAGGAGTAGCTGTTTAAAATGTAAAGGAAACTGCGAGCTTTCATAATCCATCTTATTGAAATCGTTAGAGCAATCAGGGAAAAAGAAACAAAAAGGAGAGCAGATCCTTGGCTTGTCCAGATTCTTTAAAATATAGTAACACTCTGCTTGGATTAGATTTTAATTAGACCATACTCTTGGTCTGCTGGATGCACATCATTAAAAACCTGAGTTACTGAAGGAAGGCAGGTCTGGATGGCCACAGAAGGATGTAACAACTGGAGCAAGTGAGAGAGGCCCCACGAGGCAGGGTCTGATTGAGAGCATCATCTTCCAGGCTCATCTCATCCTTGTTAGAGGAGCCTGACAGCTCTGGCAGCATCTTCAGGGGGAAGAAATGTGGTCTTGATTGTCCAGACTATGATCCTTGTCCTCCCAGGTGCTGAGCAAACTCTTCTTGATGGTCCTTAATTCCCAATTAAGCCAATGAGCCCTCACTCCCAGAGTCCCAGAAAGCATCGAGGCATTTCAGTCCCTTTGAATTCAATCCAATTTAAGTGCTCCGCGCCTTTGAAGATCCACGTGTCAAGTCTTCTTGTACTGGTGATGCTCAGAGGAATATGCCTGAAAGGTGTAGTAAGAGATGAAACAAGATTTTTAATGCTTTTAAACTTCTTCAGGTGCATTCACTGCTTTTCAGAAGTTTGATACAGGAATGGTAGCTTGCAGGTATAGACAATTTCATCTCTTTTGAAGCGTTTTCCATTCAGGACATTTGTCTTAAATCTTCTATTTTTGAATTCAGTTGTGTTTAAGAAATGAATTTAATTTAAAGACCATGCCAGATACCATCTGTGGGAATGAAATTAGTCATGAGGATATTAATTCCGTAGGTTGTGTGAGATTTTGATCATAGAAAACCTTCAGTGTGCTTATAGCAACCAGGACTTTGTGTTACGTTTTAAAGTCCCACCTTCCCAAATTCCAATTAATTTTCCACTTAGCAGCTTCCTATCACCAGCTGAGATGCCAAATACCGTGTGTAGGAAAGGAATCTTTGTAAACAGTCCTAACATTTGTTTCCCAATACGTTGTTCATTTTATGCCATGTTTTGTCCCTTCTTCTTTAACTTTAACTTCCTATGTTTTGATTATCGGTTTTCCTTACTGAGACTTAGCTCCAGCCTGGTTTCTGCTTTTCGTACCTTACTGCTGCCCCCTTAGCCAGTCCTGTCCTCTTTCATGGCCTAGGACAGCTAAATCTTACCCAGAAGCAGCAATAAACACTGCAGATTTTCCAAAAGTCATAGATATTGTACATTATTGTTCTTCTACCTTTTCCTGTAGGAGCTCATGAGAACTGTAGTCCTTGCTGGATGGGAAGATAGGTGGAGGCTGGGGAGGATTTTACTGCAAGTATTTTCATTTGCTGTGGTTGTGCCTCGTTGAGGAAATGTTTAGCACGGTTCTTGCTGATTTAAACTCTAATTACGGCTTCACATGTGCAGGTGACTCTGCTGAAGGGCACTGGGGCATGGACCAAGGTCTCAGAGCAGTGGTGTTGCACTTACAGAGGAGCTCCTTGGCTCGCTGCTTGGTTTCTGGCAAGGAAGAGGAGCAGTGGTTCAAACACAGACCAAAGACTCCGATTACACGGGGTTTTGTTGCCACGGTGGCTTGGTTAAGTCCCACCTGGATAAACCAGCTTCCTTCTCTGGACTCCAGGTGCCAGCTCTGGGGTATACCCGTGCTTGTCTTCAGAAGGTGATTTGGAGCAGGATCCCAGCTTTAAACGGTCAGAATTGCCTTCGGAGTGTGACTCTGCCTGAACTCTGGATGGAGGCTGGTCTCTAACTGGGCTGGTTGAGAAGTGTGTGCAAACGAGTGGTGGGACTGCCTCCTGTCCTGCTGATGTCCCAGTCCTGTCAGATCTTTCCTGCACATGTGAAAACCCCATCCTGGCCATTCCTTACATGAAGCTCTTTGGGACACAGTCTGTCTTTTACTTTGACTGCACCATGATTGGTGCCCTGACTGGGGCAACTGAGCATTGTCCAGTGCAGCTATAATGCAAAAATTCTTTTAGTCATACTAAAACTGAAGGCTTTGGTGAATTAGCCATGGAAACCTGTATAAAAAACTCCACATTTTTGCTAGCCAAGGAGAACCAGAGGTGCAGGTGAGGACTGACTGTTCTCCCTGTGCCATGTCTCTAGCTGGAGGGCTTGGACTGTTTGTGCCTGTGGGCAAGGTGGAAGTTCCCAGCTGGCATCTGCTGGGGTCACACCCCTTTCTTTTTCCACTGGTTATCTTGCAACTGAAATTGTGTTAGCACAAAGATATTTCCTGGTCATAAAACATATCCCCCTCCTCATTTGTGCACTGTGGGGCTGCATACAGCAACAGATATTTATGGACATCAAAATGCACATGTGCTGTTAGGTGTAATACCAGGGAAGAAGCTCAATCCAGCAAGGAGCAGTGTATAAAATCCTGGTGCCGCCCTACAATCTCAAACGTCTCTGGCTGCCATCTGATGTTTCCTCTGCTGGTCTGGTAATACAGACTTCAGTACAGCATTATCCCCATTTTATAAACGGGAAAAGTGCAGCTGGGAACCCCAAACGCAGAGTCACCAGCATAATACGAGGCACCTACTGCCTGAGTGATCTCAGGAGTCAGCCAGGGCAATTGGGTTACTGCCCGAGTCACTGGAGAACAGAAAAAAGCCTGAATCAGGCAAATTGCAGTCAAGGGTGTCAGGGATGAGGAATTTCTGGGTTGCTTTTTCAGTTTTAGGAAGTTCTTTTAACCCTCCATATTAACAACTTGTGGCACCTCAGACTGCTAAACTTAACTGTGAAAGAATGGGGTTTACCTATTTATTGATAAGTAGCTCAAGTATTGCCCAAGCTGATAAGGGCTGTGGTCATTCTAAGGGCAGATTTGCTGTATTTTACCTAATGTGGCTTGTTTGATCATCATATTGCTCAGTATTAAAACTCACTTTGAGGCAGCATTTTTCTTGGTTGAATTTATGTTTCTCTACTGAAAAACTTGAATTTAGCCCTAGGAACTGAGCCATCCACCCCCAGTACAATCATCTTTGTTTCAAGACAAGATAATTAAGCAAGAATCGGATCAGCTCATTGCATAAAGATGTTACCTATCAAATACACAATATGTTTATTAAATATATCTTTTGCTTTGCATCTTCAAAGCCCTTTAATAGTTTCCACTGGATCAGTGTTGTTGTGGGGGTTTGTTTTATGAAGCAGAAATTCCATTAACATCAAAAGCTTGGATTTTTTCTTTTACAGACAACTCAAAATGCAAGTATAAACTTCTAAGGATTTTCAGTAGTCGTCGTTTTGGGGCCTCAGTGTATTTGGGTTTACTATGATGGGTTTGGAGTTCACTTGATTAAAACGAAGGGGGAAGGTATCAAACAATGTCCCGTTATTGCCAGCCAAAAGGAAAGTTTTTTCTCCATTAATCCTAGAACAGTGAAGCAGAACTGGATTTATTTTAGCCTGTTAGAAAAAGATGTTGTTCTGCAGCAGTACCACCAGAGGGTGGTTAAAGAGAGCCTGAAACACGTGTGGGCTGTGCTGGTAGACAGGACGGCTCTGCTGTTCTGGGCAAGGTGAATGTAGCTGGAAATTATTTTCATGAGAGCCTGCTCCGTGAGGAGCTCTCCTGTTCCCCTGCATACGTGACAGAAATCCCTGCAGACAGTGGCAGACACTGCTCAGGCTGACTGAGGAGTGGCCTTACTTTGCCACTTTTAATACAAGGGACTAGAAGTGGTCTGTACCCAGAGCATTCAGCTTGATAGAGGTAATTGTATTTTGGAGAGTTAGGTTTAAATTGTGTGGTGCTACAGGCCAGCAACAAAGCACATTGCTTGTGTTAAGGGAATAAAAAATGCTTCTCTATAGCAAACAGTAGATACAGAATGAGCTAGTGTATGTCTGCTCCAGGAGTTGGACTCAATGATCCTTACGGGTCCCTTCCAACTCAGGAGATTTTATGATCCTATTCTATGGCCTCCTCAAAGTGTCAGCACATCTGACTGTTCCTCCCATTACCTGGCTTTTGAAAAGGAGTAGCCAAGGACTAAGCAAGAGAATTGCTTCATTTGGACATGGGGAAAGAAATAAATACCACGTTTTCTAAGGGCATAGATTAAAAAAGTCACCAGAGCTGTCTGCATCATACCAGCAGAAGGCTTGGCCCTGGTTTTTCCTTTCTACCCTCACTGCCCTTGCCACGTGAGTGGAGAGCCAACCCTTCCCTGGTGCTGCTCTCCTGAGTCTCCCGAGGGACACATGGCCTGAGGAGCAGCGAAGCATGGCCCACATGGCTCTGGTTACTGTCTGGCCAGAGGAGGGGAGTTGGTGGAGCCTTCCTCTCCCTCCTCACACCACCCATCCCCACACTGCCCACAGCAAGTACTGGACATGACTATGTCCGCAGGATCCCAGCTGGGTGTCCGAGAGGAGCCAGTCCCCACCTGGTCCCAGGGCATTGCAGTGTGAATTCGGGGCTGCCTGGGGGAGAACTGAGCTCTGCCTCCTCGCAGCCAGAACCTGGGGACCAGTGCTGCTCACCTGGGAGGCACAGCAGCGGGTAAGAACAGCGTTTTCCATGATCCGAGCTGCAGTGAGGTGGGGAACTGTGCTGAGGAGATGGGGGCTCACACCCACATGCCCCAGACAGGGCACCTCAACATCCCAGTACTGGGGATTCCTGGTAGCAGCACCTGCCCCCAAGGCAGAGCCTCACAGAAAGAGTGATTGGGCATTGGAACAGCCTGACCAGAGAGTGGTGGTGTCACCATCACTGGAACTGTTGAAGAAAAGACTGAATGTGACTCTTGGTGCCATTGTCTGGGTGACAAGGTGGTGTCAGGTCATAGGTTGGACACAATGATCTCAAAGGTCTTTTCTAACCTATTCAGTTCTGTGATTCTGTGACTCTGTGACTGTGATTCTGTGATTCTGATTCTGTGACTGGCAGCCTCTGCAAAGACATCTCACCCACCTCGCAGCGTTATCTCTGGGGCTTGTTGTCAGCGGAGTCATGCTACGATAGTCATTATGGTTTTAAATGACTCATTTTCCACTTAACTGTATTATTGTGGCTTACAGAGCATCTGGAGCTTTGCAGCAGTAAATACATCACTGACTACTACACCAGCGTACTAATCTGTGGCTTTGAAGAATGTAACCAAACACGGCCAAGGCTGTGTTGGTGTTGGTGCCCGTGTGGGCCAGCCCTGCTCTCTTGGGGCACCTGTCCCATACCGGACCAAAACACGGCTGGTGCTGATGTGCTTGCAGGAACTGGTGGAGCATCTTTAGTGCAATTTGATACCGCCTGAATGTGGCTTTTTTGTAGAAGAAAATTCTGTAGAAGAGATTCTTGTGAGATGCACACAAGACACCCTGCCCTGGTGCTGAGGCAGCCAGGCCTGTGAGGTGTTGGTGTATCGGGGAACAACGTGGCTCTGCCCTGAGCAGTCCGTCCTGACGGGAAGGACCCCCTGCTAATATAAGGAAAGAATCTTTATGTCATATTACATTATTTTACGGTTTTTCTCCTCGGCTCCCGCAGGCACGGCCCGGCACGGAGCTGCAGAGGGCAGTGTGGGAGAGGGAAAGGCCGCCCAAGATGGCTCGGCCGCGGCACTAGAGGGAGATAGCGGGCTGGGAAATCGGGTTTTGGGGCCGTTTGGGCCCTCGGATGGATCCTGCCCGTGTCTTTAACCCTCGGATGGATCCTGCCCGTGGCTTTAACCCTCGGATGGATCCTGCCTGCCAGCAGCTCCTCTGGCGGGCTGCAGAGAGGCGGCAGCCGGCGCCTCCCGGCCGAGCTCTCCACAGGGCTCAGCATCTCCCGCTTCCTCTGTCGGAGCTGCAGGTTCTCGGCTGGGAGTCAGGCTGGGATTCATTTTAATAAAGGCATCTTGAGAAATATCTTGAGAAATGCAGCCGGTTGAAGCAGAGGCTGGAAAAAAACCCACACCGTCTGTAAGTTCATGTGTCGCCTGAGGTGATGGAAGAATGAAGTGGGGAAAGGAGCAGGTGCGACGGGCTGGGGTTTACATGTGTTCATTTATTTGCCGTAAAATGAGTCATCAAACGCGGTTCTTTCTCTGCCAGCACCTCTGAACGATGGCCCCGGGCTTCAGTCCCCGGTGCCCTCGGAAGGACAAACTGGAGACAGCAGCGGAAGAACAGGGGAAGGTCACCATCGTGGGCTGCAGCTCCACATAAATCTGGTTAAAAGTAAAAAATAAAGAAAGGGGAAAAGCTTTTTCAGGGAGGGGAAGGAAACCCCCTACAAATCCTCTCCCTCTTGAAATTTTTGTCACCCACATTCACCTTGTTGCCTCTTCCCCAATAACCTGTGTAATTTCACACTTTTAACTTTAAAAGAAAGCAAGATGCTGGGGTATTAGGGAAAGCCTTTGGTGATTTATTTCTTCACATAAGTTGTCTTTTGTTAGACAGGTTTTAGTTGAAAAAGCTTTTTTCCTGAACACCATCCTGACACATCTGGACAATACTCCTGGGCGAGGGGGGACTCTTGGGGAGGGTGATGTTGCAGGGCAGGAGTTGGATCTCTGATCCTTGTGGGTCCCTTCCAACTTTATTTCTGAGTGCATGTTAAAGCCTAGTGGTTTGTAACAAAAATAGTTTTATTTGAAGCCTGGAGGTAACTGGTTTTTGACTCTTTACTCTAGGAGCTGGATGATCATGATGGGCTCCTTCCAGCTCAGTGCATCCTGTAATTAATTCTGTGACCTGGACTTGGCGGCTGAGGCAGCCTGTGGGGCTGGATGGACAGCAGGACAGCAGGACAGGCACTGGTCACTCATTTCTGACCCAGAGAGGCTGCATCCTCCACCTGGGGGTGGAAGAACCAGGACCTCCAGAATTTTTGAACAGGAAATTGTGTGTGCCCCATCGTTGTGTACATTTACCGTGATGGTGGGACCTGTGAGCTGTGCTGTCATGGACAGACAGTCAGACTGTGTGGAATTAGACAGAAAATTTCTTCTCACACCAGTTGTGAGTGGGTAAATGAAGTGTGTATTGTTCTGTAGTGTGTTTATTCAGATGATTGCATGTTTTAAACTTTGATTTCAAAGCAAAGGACCAGAGGCTTCAGGTTTGATATCTGTTTGTGTCTTAAGAGGAATATTGAGAATCTGTTACTTTCTTTTTTTCCTCTGATAAGACTCTCTCCCCTTTGCCTCTTGTAAAGAACTTTGTAATTTATTATTAGGAATTCTAAATGAGAGGTTTCATCATGGTCTTTTTGGTTGTTTCTTTTTCCCCCCAGTTACAATTTCTAATGTTCATTAGCAATGGACTAAGTCTATTCAGGAGATGATTTTGTTTTATCTTGAATTTGGAGGGATTACAATCAAAGTGGGCATCGGATTTTAGGAATTATCCTGTAATGAATACAAGAGCTCTATATCACTGCTAATTCTAAACTCTGTCAACTTGTTCCCTACCTCTGCAGCTTTGGCTTAGCAAACTTTGCTCTGAATAGTCCCATGACTACTTGATGAAACAGAGAACGGTCTATTTCTAGTAAATCTCACACCGAGTAGGTGGATCTCTGTCTAATTGATCATTTACATGGGTTTCTACAAAGTTCTGACACCTGGACAACCGTGGGATCAAGATGGGCCTTGGTTTTGTGCATGTCCCTTTGACAACCTTCTGCACAGGACTGAATTTCCCTGTCACTGATGGGCTAAATCGGGAATGCCCTTGACTTTCCCTTCCTTGCACACAAATGCCTGCAACATTCTGGTGTGTGAGCTCAGCACTTTGCCAAACCTGGGAATCCAACTGAAAAATACGACAGCTCTGCAACACCGCACTTGGTGATTCATGCTTTTGATTTTAATTTTAAATGTATCCCATCAGGGAAACTTCACACTTAACTCATCAAGATAAGCAAAAGGCCCTCACAAATATGTATTGGTGGGGGCAAAAGATAAAAAGTGATGATTTAAGTTTAAACTTGTAGGGTTTTCTTTTATCTAGAATACTAGATTTGAGTTTTGGCTCTATAGAGGAAGATTGGTTTGCTGTTATCTTGTGGTTTTGGCATGTGACTGTCTTCAGGAAGTTCAGGTGGATTCTTTGGATGGCTTTTCTATTGGCAAATACAGATACTACGTGTGTAATATCTGATGTGTAAAAAAACAGTGCCATAACTTTAGGCCAGAAGAATTTTGTGTGGGGATGTTTATGCTTTGGAGGAAGGGACACAGGATGGTCTAAGTGGGAGATGAACAGAAGATCTAAAAGGAAATAAATAGGAACTCAGTTATAAAATAAAAAGCTTTAATGTGAATTTTTGAACCTGCAAGTGTTGCAAAGACAGAAGCTGATGATATGTGTGAATCTTTTCTTTCTGTAGGTAGCTGAAAACCTGTTGAAGGTAATCATAAACTTTCTCACTGCTGAACATCAGAGAAATCCCAGGAGTTCCTGAATTTGTCACAGGTACGGAAAAGTTTATTAGATATGTTCTGGGAAAAGTTATAGAAAATCATCTATTTTGACTGATTCAGTAAAGCTGAACAGGCTGTCTGCCAAGGGTACCATTTTTGGGGTTGTGATGCTCTAATTTGCTTTTGCAGGTCAGTAAGAGACTCTCAGATTTACATAGTGTTTCCAGTACCAAAATGAGCCTAATTATCATATTTCCTCATGTGTATTATCCATTGTATCTCCACCCTGTAAACAAGTAAAGTCACTCTTCTGGGTGGAGAATGACATTCTCCTGATAACTTTTAAAGACTAAACAGGAAATGTAATTTTGGAATGTTTACCCAAAGTGAAGTAATAGTTTCTAATGCCACAGCACAGCCAGTCTGAGGTTGTTTGCCAACACGGGGCAAACAGAGAGCTGGGACCATACAAGCTTCAGGAAGCAGAATTCAAGCTCTCTGTGGATCCCAGTTTTCCTGAGTGTATTCCAGAGCAAGCCAAGCCTCTCTGTACTGCTAAGTCAGGAACTGGGTCTTTGCAGTAACCAGACTTTCAGGTTCCCAAAATGCTGACATGTATCAGTCCAGAGGATCCCAAAGAAGTTTCTACTGAGAGTATTTTCCTTTGAATTATGACCAAAGGCTCCCTTCTCATATTTTCCCTGAAGGGTGCACAGACCTTGAATTTGAAAGTTCTGCCAGCTTCAGTAGACACAACTTTCCGAAGGCTGGTGCTGCACTGTTAAACCAAAAGCCCTTCAGGTGATTTATGTGTCTGCTCTGCCTGTGATGTTGTGAAATCCCTGCAGCCTGAGTGTCTATGGGGAACTGACCCCTGTTGTTGGGAAAGAGTACATTCCAGGAAGCATTTTCATTTTGATTCATTGCCTTTTTCCAATGTTTTCCTGGAAGATTTTCATCAGCTCTAATTCTGCCTTGTGTGGTTCAGTGGCAAACACCTCAGGGCCCAGCCTGGCACATGGAATGTGTGCGTGTGCCACCCAGCTCTGGTTTGGGCAAAGCCTAAAGGCCACCACAGAGCTCCAGCTCCTCAGGGAGCCCTGTGTGCCTGCCTGAGAGCTGTCTTCCACCACAGGTAGTGCATCATATCTGGCTCAAAGGGTTTGGTGCTGTGCTTGGGAGCTCACAGAGCTGCAGAAATGGGAGGCCAAGGGGAATCGCTGCCTACCTCAGCAGGAGGGTGCTTCACCCCAGAGCAGCAGCTGCATGTTGTGCCATGGTGACCTCAGCTGTCCCTGTGGAGCTATTGGATTGTTCAGATTTGCTTAGTTTTGGGTCTGAGTCAGCTGTGCCAGGTTCTGTAATGCAGGAAAAGCTGGCCCAGCTATGGAACAGCCAAGACGGTGCAAAGACAAGGGTACAGCTGTGTTGGAATGGGATGGGTTTGGTGCCAGAGTTTTTTCAGTGGTTTAAGGGTTGCAGTTTTTTCAGGCAGTAGAGAAGCACTTTAGGGTGGGATTTGATGGATGTTCAACCCAGTAGCTTTCAGGTGAGCTTCTCTTCACCTTTAGGTGGAAGGTGATGGTAGGGGAGGAAGTGTGCAGGTGTTTGGTCTTAGGCTGCTGAGCTCCAAGCCTGAACTGGCTGGGAGGGGGTCTGGAAGTTTGCTCTGTTCCTTCTCTTCCTCCAGCTATCCTAAACCAGGCCAGGATACAGTTGAATAAATTTAGTATTTCATGAATCAAGAGAGTAGTTGAAGACTTGCTGGTACACACTGAGGACAGAGCTTTGTCCATCTTGTGGAGAGTGTTTTTATTCCCCAGAGTCTGGTAAATCATGGGCTTTGCTGATACCTTGTATGGGCTGAGCTCATTGTTTAGTGGTTAAAGTGGCCTGTTTAGTATTTCTGTGTCTCACAATCTAAAGTATCCTTTGGTTGCCTGGTTTGTTTTGGGATTTTGTCATGTCTCTAGGAGCAGTTTATAAATGGGGAACCTAATCACAGAAACATGAAGTTTCAGACTGTATGGAGCTGGTAGAGGAGGAGGGGATGAGCCCTCACATGTGGTTCCCCAGGTCCATCCTTGTCACCAGCCTGGCTGGCACCACTGCAGTGCTGATATTTTAAGTACCCAGGTGACTCAGGGGTTAGGAAGGAGATGAGGGATGCAGAGTGACATGCCCAGCCCCAGAGCTGGTCACTTCAAACCATGACTGGTTGAAGTCACTTTAGGGTTTGAGGAATTCATTCTAACACTGCCGGTGCTTAGGCTGCTCATTACAGGAACAAAGACCTACCCCTTCTGGGTTGCACTGTAGCATTTTTGCATGCCCTAAATTCACTTAATTTTAACCTAATCGCTCGGGGTTTTTTTAGTGTTTCTGTGCAAGTACCACATTGCTGTCTCAGCAGTAGCAGTGAGGAGTTGAAAGGAATTAATCGTGCTGTGTAGCTTAATGCCTTATGGTTTATTATTAAGAATAAAGACAAGCGCTCCACTATTTTATCTCTAATGTGCAGTTAACTTAATTCCTAATCCTCTGAAGAGATGGTGTTCTTCCCAACATTTCGGCTTCTGCCTTGCTTTCAAGCTGCACGTGAAACTTAAAAGCTGAAATGCTCAGTGCAGAGAGAATTTTAATACGTGCATGCATAAATCAGTCTTCACGAGCTTCCCCATAACCATTCAGGGAGAGTTTTCCTTTTCCTCTGTGCTTACCTGCAATTATTGCTTAGCAGGCTCCTTTGCTATTCCTTGTGTGTGCAGCAGCCACCAAGTCGTGGTGCTGTGCAAACATGGCCACGGGCTGATGGGATGTGAGCTCAGTTGTTCCCTTTCAGTGTTGGGAACTGTCTGAAATTCCTGTTCCTCCTCAGCTGCGAGTTGTTTTCCTAGCGTGGCTGCTGCCTTCCCCCCCTTATTTCCACAGCTCCCTGCTCAATCCGACTGCTGGAATATTCACTGAGAGCAAGGGGGCTGTGCTAGGAGTTAATAAGCTTTTGCAAGTAGCTGCAGTGTTACAAGCATGGTTTTATTCCTTGTCAGTGTATTACAAAGCAAAGGTATTTAGCAAACAGTTTAACAAGCAGAATTTTGGCACTGTCGTGTTTTTCATGGAGAAACTTGTCCCTGTTCATTCTCTGGGATAAACGCTCCAAAAAAATCCAAGATGACATCTGTGCTCAGGTTCAATTTTCAAACATACATAGTCACCAAAGCCTCTTGCTTTAGAGGATTGTTTTCATTGCTCCTCTCTTTTGGGTACATTTAATTTTAGCCTCTTGCAATTTTTCTGTTCCACCAGCACGTTGATCTTGCTCCACTCAGCTAATTGGATTAACTCACTTGCTATATTTATTGTACAGTATTGATTTGATAATACCAATCTTCCATCTCAACATAATCTCATATTTTCTCTGGCCTCAAAGCAGCCCTGCTAAATGCCCCTCGTGCCCCACCTTTGCACTTGGACTTCATATAAAATCACAACAGTGATTAAAAGCCCTGAGGCTAATCAGGCTCTTCCCTGCAGGCCTGGGGTGCCTTGCTGCCTTTGTAAGCACTGATGGCTGAGACAAGGGTGTTGGATGATATTCCCACATCTCTAAATAGCTGCTCCAAGCTGACACAAGTGACCTCCCAAAACACTGTTTCTGCAAGTGCTCAGTCACTTGGGTGCTTAGCTTTGGTACCTTTGGGGGAGGCTAAACATCTCAAATATTTGCTTGCCTGTGCTCACTCCTCAAACGTTCAAACTTCTGGCAAGAGCTCAACATCCAAGTCCTCTGGTGACCTGTGAAAATCTCCAGGTGTCTAAAGCATATAAATCTTCAGCTTTCATAAAGTCAAGGAATCCTTGCAGTGAAGCAAGGTTTGAATCACTGAAACTAGCAGCAGCTTTTCAGGAATTGTGGCAAGATAGAATCTGTATGCATCCTGTCTGTAAAGAACGGGTTTTGCTGTTTGACAGTCAGGTGAGCAAGTTCAAGTACTTATGGATTCTGCAGAGCTTGAAGCCTCGTGTGCATCTTTATTTTGATTCCTGAAAAAGCATGTTTGTTATGCATGTTTGTTAGAGTGCATTCTCTAAAAGCCTGGAATTGTGCTCTGGGCTGGTCAGTGGATTTTCAAATGAGCTGAGACTTTCTCCAGCCTAAACTGCCTTTGGTAGTCTTTGGGTGGCCTCACCTTGTGGGAGCCTCCAGCCACCTGCCCCAGGTGAGGCAGGGACAGAGTGACCACCAAGGCTGATCCTTTTCCAGGAGCTACTTGGGGTCCTGGCAGTTCTCCTGTCTGCCCCAAAACAGGACTGGAGTAATGACTTATTTTGGCACAGGGGAAATGGGAAGCACAGAGTCCTGCCTGTCCCTTTTTGCCATTGATGTGCAGGGCCTGTTCCCACCCAGACTGGCTGTGCAGTCCAGAGCAGAGGTTGATGTGCTCACACATGGGGACTGCAGGTGTAGGCAGCTTCATTTTCTGTCTCACTTTGCAATTGTCACAGGGTTTTAAAGAACATTTTCATTATTCTGTGGCAGTTGTGAGACACTTCCATGGTTTGACAGCTTCTGTGCCAAATCACTGCTCATCACACAGATGAATTTCTCTTTCACTTTCAGTGTCAACATTTCACTTCCCTGAGATCCAAAGCTGCAGCTTAAGCAAGGAGAGGACAACCATCAGAAAGCAACAGGCTGTAGACATGAGGGGTGTGTGGATGCTGTCACAGGGATGCCAATACAAGATGTGATTGTGAGGGATTGAGGGAGGTTTTTTGTGCTATTTGACATTGCATTGACTGAAAATTTGGTTATTCCCTTTAGAGCTCGGGTAGAAGCAGCTAGACTGCTGAGAGGGGTGGGGGAAACACAGCAAAAAACCTGCTAGTTGTATGCTCAACCTTAGCCATTCCTTGAGAAAAATAAACCTTTTTCACTTCCTTCCCTTGTGACAGTTTATCTCTGACTGAGGTTTTTCTTCTATTTATTAATAAAGAAGTAACCTTACACCTCAGAGAAAGGATTAATCCTTACTCCTCTAACTTGCCAATTCCTCTCACTTCTCTGAAGGAACAGTGCAGTAGCTGACAGCAGGTTTTGGGAGGCCCAGCCCTGGGCTGTGGCTATCTCAGGGACTGCAAACAAATGTGTGCTCAATCTGGGACTGTCTCCAAACATCAGTGCAAGGCTCTGGAAATGGGAGTAGAAGTTATTTAGGGCAAGACTTGAAAGGAGCAGCTGAGGTTACTTGTCTTGGTCAGCCTGGATAGGAGAAGGCTGAGGGGGCTCTCCTGGCAGGCTGCAGCCTCCTCGGGGGGTCAGTGGAGGGGAGGTGCTGGTCTCACTCTGGTGACCCCAATGGACACAAGGACATGGAGGACACTGGGAAAGGCTCTTTGCTGAGGGGTACTTGGTCCCTGGAACAGGTTCCCAGGAAAGTGCCCATGGCACCAAGCCTGCCAGAGCTCAAGAAGCCATGGAGGACATGTTTAGGAGGTTTAGTTTTCAGCAGTCCTGCAAGGAGCAGGGACAGCAGTCATCCTCACGGGTCCCTTCCACCGTGGGGGATTCTGTGATTCAGGAACATCCCATTCTCTTGTTTTCTGGAGTAAACACTTTGCCAGACAAGAAAGCACCTCAGCCCAGCTCAGCTGCATGCACACAGTGGAGGTACATTGGGGTGGAAGTGTCACTCAGGTGTTCCTGAGTTGGGTAGAAACAGGCTCTATGGCCTGGCAATGTTCACATCATGAGACAAAAAGCCTCTGCTGAAAGGCTGTTTTGCAGTGGGTAACTTTGTTTTAAAAAACTTGTGAATTAGGGTTTGTTTCTCTTAGCAGCTTCTCTGGAATTAAGTAAATCTCGGGAGCTGAGAGGCATGGATGTCTCCGGTACAATTTAGCACTGTCCAATACAGCATGACAGGGGTCTATTACTTCATCTCAGAGCAGCTAACAAGCAGAGAGTGTTTGGCCATGTTTGATCGGGGGATTGGTGTTAAAAAACAGGTTATTATAAAAATAGGGAAAGTTTTATAGACATGGAAGTGTCTGGTTGAAAAAAAATAATAGCTACCAGGTGGCTTGTGCTAACCGGGTAAATAGGGCTAAATTATGGTTTCGATGCAGAGCTTGTGGAGGATATCCAGCAATTTAATAAGCTCCAGGAGCATAAGAAATTCCTGAGGGCCCAGTCTTCCAATGCACTCTGCAAATGGACTTAATTGAGTTGTAATGAGGCCAGTTATGGGCAACTGTTCCACCTCCATGCAGCTCATTGCAGGACTAGGTTCAAACCCATGAGTGCAGCATAGGTTAGAGCAGTATTTTAAAAATTTCAAGTCGATGGAAAGCATCAGAATACCTTATTTCTGCTTTAGTTCACATTGCCTTGAAATGCAGCTCCCTGCAAAGGGGCAGCTGAGAGGAGCTGGCTGAACCCAACTTGCACTGGGAATGTTTGGGATGAGTATTCTAAGCAGTTCATGTTATGATCTGGCACAAAGTGATCCTGTTGAGAAATGAGGTGTCAGTCTGTAACTAAAAATTAGCTGATAAGGAAGTGCCATAGGAAAAGGTTTGAGGTGGGCTTCTAGTCTTCAAAAGCAATGGACTTTGAAAGTATGGCACACTGGTGTGTTCCTGCTATAAGCAGTTGGTTTTATTAATACAAAGTAATATGTTTTTACATCGTTAAATATTAATAGCCAGCTGAGTATAGGAAAGAACATTCTGACCAAGATTTAATTTTAGTTTTTTTTTTAAATTCCTGACAGTGTTTACCCATTGACAGTTGAAAAGAAAAGAAAATACCTTCAAACTTTTATTTGGAAATAAAATTGGCTATGGGGCTGACTAATACTGCTGAGGATTGGGTTCCAATTATGTGATGTATCAGAGGGGCTGACAAACAAAATTCCCTGAATGGGATCTTGGAGGGAAACTGTGGTGCTGCAGTGATAACTTGTGCCTTACAATTTTCATCCTAAAGTGTGTCCTCTGAAGGTGAGACAACCATGTTTGAATAAAATGCACGACTTGATTTCATCATATTTGGGGTGGAAGGTAGGCAAAGTTTGAGGTTTCTTTATTAAAAGCAAGCTGAAGTTATTTAAATTGCATCCCACACATCGAGTGCTTCTCTCCACACTGCTCATCCCATTCTACTGAACTTGCCCTGAGGCTTACATATAAGTCTCTGCTGAAATATAATAATTGCTGTCTGACTGTGTCTTAAATAGGTAAAAATGATCTATCGATACATCATAAACAGAGATAACGAAATATTTTATTCATGTTTTCTCAAAGTCTCAATTATTTATATTTGGGTATCAATTAGAGTTTGCATTTAAACAGAATTCAGAGTAGTAGCATTCCGTTCACTTAGTCTAAATTAGATGGCAGTATGTTTCACTTAATATAAATTGTGTGTGATTACTTACAATCAGTTTAAATCAATAAGTTTGTGATGGATTTTTACCCGGTGCTGTGGTTTCTCAGTAATAAATCCCTTGTTTAGTCCAGAAGGCATCGCTTCTTTTGGCAGCTTTCCAAGCATTTCAGTAATGAGTATTGGATAGGCACAGTTTCAGCAAATCAGCATTTAAGAAGGAAAAAAAAAAAAAAAAGCCCCTATAGAGGATAAACGCATTAAAAAAATCAATTTACCTCAACTACTCCCAATTCAAATTAATAGAATACTCTGCTCTGAGAATCTTGGAGTCTGTTCCTTGTAGCAGAAATTTGTGTATATCCTGGCTTAATAATGTGAAGGCAGGGAATGGGAATGTGGTCTGTGATTCAAGGGTTGGAAGCTTTATTACAAAATCCTCAGAGGACAGGTGTAGAATATTATTTTGCTTGGTTGAACGGAGTCACAAGCTGGCTTGACTTGTTCCTGAGGATGTGCCTCCCATCTGCAGAAACCACTGTCTCTGCCCCAGAAGAAAAGGCTCCCATGGACTGGAGGAGGATGCCCTGGAGAGTTTGCATGGTGGTCACAGGGTGCAGTAAAACATATCCCAGCTGCAAAGCCATGGTTGGGATTTAACAGGACTGAGGAAAAGAGCCCCAAGAGGCAGCAGGCACTTAGGGATGGTGACATCCTGGATTCTGTTGATTGCCCTGAAATACGGCTTGCTGCTGAGACGGGTGTGGAGGTTGTTGGTGAGTTCCTTGAGGATGAAGAGGTCAGAGAAGAGTTGATAGGGGACATCAGCAGGGAGAAGCCAGGCTCAGCTCCGGGGGCGCAGCAGCGGCACCAGAGCAACGGGCAGGGACTGAGCCCAGCAATTCCCCTGCACAGGAGGCACAACTTCTGCCCTGGGCAGTGCCCAGCCCTCAACAGGCTGCCCAGGGAGGGGCTGGAGTCTCCTCAGCGGGGATATTCCAGAGCCCTCTGGACACAATCCTGTGCCCTGTGCTCTGGGATGGCCCTGCCTGAGCAGGGACCTGGCACCAGTGACCCTCTGTGGTCCCTTCAGGCTTGACCCTGTAATGTGGGCTTTAGGGATAATGGAGCCCAGTGACAGCCAGCCTGGATGTGGCACCTCATGGGTACAAGGGACAGTCTTTCACCCCACTTCTGACAGAGAATCTCTTAGTCTAAAGCATCTCCCCATCTCAGTCCCATGGGGATGGTGGCAGTAAATTGAGCCAGAGTGGAGAAATTAGTTTTCATCTTCCTGAATGGAAAGCTGCTCCTAGGCCAGGAAGCTGTTCCCCATCTCTCCTGTGAGCTCTGTCCCCCACCTCATTTCTGCTCGGGTGTGAGCATCTGGCTGGTTGGGCTGTCTCCTATTTCATGCCTGAGCTCCCAGTTAGAAAAGGCACACACTGGCACAGTGCTGCTTCCCGAGCCAGAGCAGGCTTCACAAAAGAATTCTGAGAAGAAATAAAGCGTGGAAACGAATTAGTGAAATCCTGAGCTTCAAAGAGTGCCAAAAAGTCAGGGAATGTATTGCATGGGATGGTAGCAAGGGAGCAGTGTAGGGAAGGGTCTGTGGGAAGAGAGTGGTACAGTGTAAAACAAGCCTTTGTTTCGGTGCAAACGCAGTTCAGAGATGACTTGTACTAAATCACTGAATTTTGATGCAAGCCTTGGAGTTAAGGATATGTGCTGTCATTTGCTGGGTGTTCTGTTTTTCTGTATAAATTGTCTCTTTTCATTCTTTCCTGGAGCATGGGGTTGTTTGGGAATCAGGTTGGCTCCTGCATCCAGAAGGGTGGTAAAGGAATGTCTAACAGCATGGATTAGACATGGCCTTTTGTTGTTTGAGGATCTGCTGGCCATTTTAGTAAGAAATAGCAGCTGTTGGTGGTTATTTCTCTTAGGAAGAATCAAGTGTACTGGGATGGGTGTTGTGGTCCTCCACCTGTTTTTTCTGTGATGGCACAGAGATGCTTCATTCATGTTTGTTAACACTGACCTGTGACCTCCATGTATGTGCTCTGTGTGTGCTGGCTGGACTTGTGCCCTGCTGCTTTTTCAGAAATACGTTATTGGTTCCTGAAGGTGAAGGATTGTTTTGTCACTGGGCTACCTGAATGCTCTAGTTTATAAAGTCATTGCCCCTGGATGCAGGCCTTGCATCAGGGCTGGCACCAGAAGAACTATTCAAGGTTTACACACAAGTGTGTAATTTTATGGTTTAAATCCATTTTCTATGGAAGATCACAGAGTGGTTTGGGTTGGAAGGCACCTTTGGGATCATCCAGTCCCATGTCCCCGCAGCATGACCCAGCTATCCCCTCCCAGTGCCTTCCTTCAGACTTGCAGTGTGGGAGTCAGTCACTTCCACTGGAATGGAAACTACTTTGAGAAATCGCTGCCTGTGAGCCCAGCTGAAAGCATAATTGTAGCACAGGGGAGACAGCATGCTGTAATTGAACTGGTGGTGATAGGCAGTGAAAAATGACTGTCCTTTGAAGACTGTGCCCATCCCTTTCTCTCTATCACCGTATCTGTTTTGAGATCAGTTTGTTGTAATCACAATAATTGGCATTTCTCATCCCCAGAGCCTTCCAGGTCTCATCCCTTCAACATAATAACTACTTGGACTTCTTGACCTGTGCTTTAAGCCCCTCTTGAGGTGCTCCAAGGAGATACTTTAGGGAAGAAATATGTTCACTACAGTCACTAGCTCCCTTCTTCTATGCATGTGGATACCACAGCAATTGCACAACAGCAGGAGCTGCAGATAAGGTGCCCTGTCATTGTGAGTAAGGGCTCTGATGTTCCAGTGCTGGGGCACACAAGTTGCAATGGTGCCTCAGGGGCTGTGGTTACCTTCAGCATATTTACCACATCCAAAGTAGGATGAGGAGTATTCCTCTGTGAGGAGGAATTCCTTTCTGTGAGGAGTATTCCTGTGGCAGAGAGCCATGCACCTGCCTCTGATGTGTGTTATTGGTAAAGGCCATTTGCCACTGCACCACAGTCCAACGTGCTTTTTTTTTTTTTTCCTTCCTTTTAGACAAATATTTGGGTGCCTGCAAAGATTTTGCATAACTGCTGGCAAAATCCCACCCCACAACCACCTACACTCCTGCTGAAGTCTCTGGCTGAGCAATCCTACTGTCTTTAGTAAGAAAGGGTACTGCAGGCAGTGACTGAATCCTGGGGTTCATGGGGTGGTTTGGGGTGGGGCAGGGAAAACATTCTCCGCAAAAGCAGTTCCTAAACTTCCCCCTGGAGAATGGGAGCTGGTGGTGCAGGGTGCTCTGATGGAGCATGGGTCTTCTCTCCCATCTCCCAGTGCAAACTGGTGTAGAGCAGTGTAATTAGCACAGGCCTAATCACCTGAGTCACACACAGCTGGTCCTTTGCACTGCAAGGCTGTGTGAACAGACTTGGTTTCCCCCCTGCCCTTGCATGTGAGGTTTGGGTGGTTGTGGTGTAGGTGTGTTTGAGCACCTCGAGGTTTGCCATTGGCATGTGCCTATTAAGGCAGCAGAGCTTTCCTGCAGTCATCTCCATGCTGCTGTGTCATCTCCCAGGTGCTTTTCATCTTTGGGTAGCTGTGCCCTCTGCTTCAGGCTTGCTCAACATCTTTGCCATTGTTACAGCTGATTTGTATTCCTATGGATGATGCTGATGCAGTTTGAATGTTGTGACATTTTGGAGGGGACTTTGACTTGCCTTGGCCTTACCTTGTGCTCATGGGCAGTTTCTGAGAAGATACTGAGCCCTGACAGGTAATGAGGCTGAAATCAGAGGAGGCAAAAAATGTTCTCTGCAAAATTCCTTCCCTTTGTGCTTGTTTCTCTGAGGAAAAATGTGTAAGTTGATAAGTGTGAACAGCAGAAAGTTTTGCTTCCACTCCTCTCCTTGAGAGAGTGGGCGTGTCAGGCCAAACTCCCCTGGCTTGCTGGGGAGTGGTGTGCAGCAGCCTGGTGTCACAGGCAGGGGAATCCACCCAAATCCTGCTCACCCCATCATCTGACATGAAGTGTTTGTGTGGCTGAAGTTTGTGTGAAGGCAAACTGCCTGCAGAAAGGACTAGGAGCAAATGGAAGTGTTGAGGTCCCCACTCACTGCTTTTATTTCTTCCATGCTTTCAAGGAGTGGACAGGGAAAGTGAGAGAAGGGGACACTCATAAATAAAATCCTGCTGTAGTTTGGAAACCCAGACAACTCAAATGGATTCATTTACTGCTACTGAAGAATCAGAGAGTTGCATTCAGATTTCCCTCTCTCCAGTGCTAAATGGTTTCTTCTCTCTCCATGAAGACCTGGAGACAGTAGCTTCTCAAAATACCTGCTGGTGAACTGAGCCATCTGCTAAGGAAAACAAGTTTCTTTTACAATTCTATTTTCCATCTTCATGTACTGTTGTGTCAGACTGTTTTCTGCAGAGAACTTGTGGTTCTTTTGGCAAGAGAGGACCTGACAAATGTGCAGTCGTCTTCAACAAAACAACTTTTTAGAAGCTGAAGACTTTCCATGCGTAGAAGGGAAATATTCCCCTCCCTCCCCCCACCCTGCATCCCCATTGCAATTTTAGGTTAAGGAATGAATCATGCACTTCAAGCAGTCTATATTAAAAGGGATTGCAAACATGTTTCTTTTCCTCTCTCCGGCCCCTTTTGCCTTTGACTCCCTGTCGAGGTGATGGCACTAAATTTCTGTAGCCAGTAAAGATGCGGCCACGGGCTTCCCAGCATGTAATGACCAACGAAATCGCATTGAACGCAGGAGCTTTGGAAGCTCAGGTGGGAGTTTGTAGGTTGTCTACAGACAGAGCTCCTTTCATAACGGCAATGTGCTCAAATAAGATGCTGGGGGTTTGCCACAGCTCTGCTCCCTGACATTTAACAGCTTGTATCCCCTCCCTGCCCCCTGACTTCCAGAAAGGATTGTCTGCGTGGTTGCTGCTACAGCCTGGCTTCATTTCAATTGCAAACGGGGGCTATTAGTATTCCGCAAATACCCGGTTAGGCACTTGGGTTTCTCAGCAGAAGGGGAACTTAAAACAAGAAGAAACAAGAACGGACGTGAGGCTCGGGATAGATGTCTCCGGGAGAGCTCGAGGCTTTGCCCAGAGGCTCAGATTTTGTCACTGACCTGGGCTAACTTCAGAATCGCCCCCCTCCAATATTCTTCCCACGCGTTCTTTCCCTTTGTACCAAGGGCAGGCTTTGAACTGGTGTTTTATTCTGTGCCTCTTTTCTCTGCTGGGCGCAGGGAGGGTTCCTCTGCTGCACTCCCAAAAAGCAGAACAGAACGGAGAGCTGTGTCCCGAAGGAGCGGGGGCAGTCTCTGTGGGGGCTCCGGGAGTGAGCAGGTCCGGGGCTGAAGGAGGGGACTGGGAGAGAACCCGCTGCCCTCGGGGAGCCTCGGGCTTTGTCTTCCCGAGGTTTTCCCTCCGTCCCGTCTTTGGCTGCGTTCAGCCATGTCGGGTCAGCACGGATAAAGCTGCAGTGCCGAGTCCCTGGGACCGCGGCAGGGTCGGGATGGAGCAGTGAGCTCCGCCGAGGACAGGAGCAGTTGGCTCTTGCCATGGCTGAGTGCGGCCGAAGAGCACAAATGGTTCGGGAGGCACAGCCTGTGGTGGTTTTCATCTTGCCAGGGAATGACCCTGCCGTGTCCTTTCTGGATGCTTTGAAAATTTTCAGGATTAAAGCGGGTTCTCCTCTCTCCTCACTTGCCCTCCCGTTCCAGTGAGGGAGGAAATTTTGGATCTCTGGACTCCTAGCATGACAGTGCTTTTTATGCAGAAAAGTGGTTTGGTTTGCTTTTCCCCCTTTCCTTTCTATTTTTTCTGATAGTTGATTTGAGCTGGTTCCAACCTAACTTTATATCAAAGCTTTTCTCTCTGTCCTGAAGGGCTGAAGGCATAATCACTACTTTCTCATTTAAATTCTAAAATTACCTCTCAGATCTTACCTTTTCATTTCTTTTGTGAAAATCTTCTCTGGCCTTTTAAGGGATGAGCAAACACAGTTTCAGTAGTGCAGGGTTGGTAAAAGGCCAGAAATCACTCCCTGCCCTCTTGACACAGAATTTACATAATCCCAGATCGTGGCATTGGAGGTAACTTTTGACCTCTTTACTACTCAGAGCTGTAGAGTTGGTTCCGTGTCCAGGGAGTGTCGGTGGCTCAGGCTGGGGGATGTGGTTTCCTTGTTCTCTCTTTGTGGTTTTGTTTTATTTCTGGAAGCTGTGCTTGAGCAAAAGAGAGCAAGGTACCCCCTTGTATCTGTTCATCCCTGGGATGATCTGTGCCATGGGGCTGATTCCCTGATTCCTGCCTGGAGGGAGTGCTCAGCTGGGAGAGACTGAGGTGCAGGGCAGGACTCCTGAGCAGCAACAGCGAGGGGAATGGGGAGCAGCCCCACAGCCCTGCCCCAGGGTGGGGAACACTGATCTCAAGAGAGGCTGAGAGGGGGATGAAGAGAGATGAGGTTTCTTCCCACCTCCCTCCCTCCATGTTCACCTGGGAATGGCAGTACTTGCCTCAGACCCTTTGCTTTGGATCTGGCACACCTGCTGCATTTATGTTTTTGCTGTTGCAGCATTTATTCTGCTTTGGTTTGTTTCCTCCCGAGCCAGCTCTGGAGGTTCAGTGTGCTCCTGGTATTTTTGCTGTGTTCACTTGAAAGGGAAGGTGTAGGCAGCTCCATCTCCCAGCTCTCACTGACGCAGGATCTGTCACATAAATCCAAGCATCAAAACGTGTTTGCTGTGGAGGCAGGGCTGTTTTTTGATTCTCCACCTTATTATCAAATCCAATGCTCTCAGGCAAGTGTGGGGAACCTTTTCCTTGCTAAAGGCTGTACAGACCGTTCAAATAACTTTGACAAACTACACATTAAACCACACAGTTGTGGTTATTTCCCCTTCTGCTACTGTTGGATAATTTTGTTGTGGGCTCTATGAAAAAAGTAGGTAGCTGTAGTCAGCCAGAGGGCTGCAGATTCACCACGAGGCCTTCACAGGCTAATGAGCTTTCTCTTAATGGTGTCATAAAGTTGATGCTGCTGGAGGTGTAATGTCACTTCTCAGCTTGAAGTCAGATGCTTCCAGATGTGCCTGTCATGTTTCCCAGCTGAGTTAGCTCCTGCCAAGCAGCAGAAGTTCCCTTGTGGGAACTGTTGGTAACTGAGGGTGTCCTTTGTAGGAGGGTGACCAGGAAATAGCCCTGGACACCAGCCCACCCTGTGTCCCAAGGGGAAGAGACAGCTCCCAGTTGCACACGTGCATCAGGGCTTGGAGACTGGGAAAAGCAGGCATTCCTTTGTGGAAAGAAACTGTTCTGGCAGGTGTCCTGTGTGCCATTCAAAGTCTCTTGAAAGAATTAGATTTTAGGTTTTTTTAGGAGAGTCTTGAGCAACATCAAAGGACTGAAAATACGACAAAGCTTTTCTGTTAATGGCCAAGTTAATTAGGTCTTGAAGTGGTTTGTCTTTGAAGATAGCAACATCTTCACTGGTGGCTGCTAAGGTCACATTGGATAAACACCTTTTGGGAATGGTGGGGATTCCAGCTGACCCTGTCTGAGGCAGGGGACAGATGGGGAAGAGTTAAGCTCTTTCTGCCCCCTTGCTTAGTGCTCCAGGAGTTAAAACTCTGCAAATTAACCATGGCCTAATGCACCTTTATTGAGGTACCTGCTGGCCCTGAGCCTCAGCTGTTTCCCTTTCCCAAACTGGATTTTAAGCAGTGGCAGTCTGTGCTTGTGGTGACTGGTGGTGCTTTGTGGGAGCATCCCAGGCCACATGAAGGTCAGCAGTGCTGTTCACTTTTGGAGAGCAGTGCTGGGAAAACAGGGCAGGATCTAAGATTCTGAAAGGATTCCTCTTAATTCTTTGAGGTTTTGTGAGTTTGTGGTTTATGGGTGAGGTCTGTGTGAACCTTACCTCCCTCAAAATTTGAAGAAAACATCCCTGAGCAATCTGGTTTAGTGGAAGGTGTACCTGCCCATGGCAGGGGGGTTGGAATGAGATGAGTTCTAAGGTCCCTTCCAACCCAAACCATTCCAGGATTCTGTAGCCTCCCTTCCTCAAATTAGTGGCAAGTTATATAAAGGAGGGGGTGTGTAGAAGAAACCCTAATGAAAGCATATAATAGTTTTTTGCAAGCAATTAAGTAGGAGATAGCTTTTTGGCTCTGGAAAGAGTAAACAAGTAGAAAATTATGGTCATTTGACAGCAGGAAATCTATTTTTTGTCATTACTGTATATTGGAGACATCAATGAACGAGACTGTTTAAACCCCGATCAGCCACCAACCCACACAGGATCACTTTCTTCTTTCCTCTTTCTTTTCATTTAATTTCATTGCTGAGATTGACAGTTTCAAGTATGAAAGGCTTTAAATAGGTGATCATTCTCATCTCAAGGCTTTGCCTGGCTTTTTAGTTTTCAAATCTCATTTTGGAACACATTGCATTAAATTACATGAAATTACCAAGCACTTTAATTACTTCTTTTAAAAAACCCAAGCCATTCTTATCTGCTGCTATTGCTTACAGGCTGCAGCACAGAAAAGTGATTTGCTGATGCAACACCACGTCCCCTAATTGTATTGTGCTCCAGGAGATGAGGAGCCGTGGCTGTGTGAACTTTGGGAAGCACAGCACCCAAATTACAGCTCGCTGCAGGAGTCTGACGGTGCCCCACATGTGAAGGGACTGAAGAGCCAGCTGTGTCTCTTGAGCTGCTTTTGCAAAGGGAAGAAGCCCATCATTGATTTGGAGATGGAGATGAATGGGTTGTTTCATCCTTTTAGGTGTCGCTCCTAATGCTGTCGACATTGCCTTGGCTGCCGTAAAGTTTTGGTACCTGGAAAGGAGAAGTAAAGAAAAGCAGAGCAAAATGGAACGAGGGATGAATTGACAAAGCTTCTAATTAAAAAAAATAGCAATGAGGAAAGCATTGTTGTTTGTAATTGGAACGGACTGTGGGATCTTCCCATACAAATTACCATTTCTAATTGACTTGTAGGAGAGTGCTCTCCCTGGTTTTCCTGCAGTGGTGTTGCTAGGAAGTGTTGCTAGGCAACCCCTCAGTGACTGAACCGACCTTTAAGATAAATATATGTATTTTCTCCCCATTTTGATGCTGGAAAGCAAACCTCTATTTTGTCTCTGTGCTGGCCTTTCTCTGGCCAGAGGAGGAGCTCTCTGGGCATGGGGCTTGCTGAATAATAGTGTGCTTAAGATTTGGCAAAGCTTTTTTGTAGGCACAACCCTTTTGTCTGTAACATTCTCGGGAACTCAATTTTTTCCTTGCAATGCGAGCAGCAAAAGTTGACAAATAATATCTTGAATGATTTATCTGATTAATGTAGTGATCCTTATTGAATAAATCATTGAAGAAACACTTCTCGCTGTTCCCTCAGGTGAGCAGGATCAGGCAGGGCAGAAGCAGAGCATGAAATGGCTGTAGGTGCAGTGTGACAAAGAGGATTTAAACCCTCCCATGTTGCTCAGGCCTTCTCCTAAGAATCCTGGTGGCACAGTGCAAAGCAGCCACTGGGACCTGCTGGGAGTGGTTTGTTTTTGCCCAGCTGTCTTTGAAGCAAATCTCTTGGTTTATTATTATGTTCAAATTAATTGTGCTCATAATTTTTTTGAATGCTCTTGCCTCACAAAAAAACATGTCAACTGTTTATTTTTTTCTTTCCAGGGGAACAACTGGAATAATCTGTAAGGCTCTAATTTAAAAGTACCTCTAGTTAAAGACAACTTGCAGAAAGGCATAGATATTCTGTGTTTTTCCTTGGCTAAGCCTGACACATCAAAATGCCAAGGCTTGCTGAGGGAGTGTTGAGTGCCAGCCACGTGGGAGTTCTGGACTTTGGTTGTACCAGAGAACTGATATGGAGCTTTTGCTCCCCAGAATGCCCAGGCAGAGGCTGATATCCCTTAGGAATGGTGTGTGGTACCTCTTCAGCTCAAAGCAGGGAGGAGGAGGAGGGTCCTGGGCAGACCAAGCTATTATGGTGCTGTTCCTCCTCCAAAAACCCTTGGCTGAAAGAAGAGAAGTCAAGGTGAGGAGAAACATGAACCACCTGCAGCTTCTGAGGAGGAGGGAGAACAGAGCAGCCAGGGGCTGCAGGCAGGCAGGATTGGCTTGGCCAGGGCTCAGCAGCCAAAATCTGACATGTCCTGGGTCCTTCTGTCCCCTGCTTTCCTCCCCCAGCCAGGCCTGGGAATAAGAACATCTCTAAACTTCCCAGTAACTTCCCAACTGTCCCTGGGCCCAAGTGTACCCAGTCTTGGGGGATGCTGTGCTTTACTTCTTGAACTATTTTTGCCAACCTGCTGCAGCCCTGTTGAACTTCAGATCTCTTCTTCCCCATCCATTGCCCCCCATCTCTGCTCTCTGCAGGAGACCCCTGGTTTCTTGCAGTGTTACAGGCACCCAGCTGATGCAGTGTTTGTTCTGGAATAAACCCAGTCCCAATTAAAATAAGCCCTGGATTTTGCTTTTCCAGAAGTTAGGCATTCAGCCACTTTGTGTATGAAGGAAAGGCTGTTCCTGATGGTGAGTTATCCATCCTGTGTACAGTATCTCCTATGGAGGGGAATTTTCCTTCTGCTCTGGCTGCAGCCGGGTTGGAGCAGCTGCGTCTGAGACAGCAGTGGGGGTGAAAATGAGCCTGCCAGGGAGGAGCAGCAGAGCCTTACAGTGAATAATGCTGCAAGAATTTCTGAAAGAAGGTGACTTTGGCAACTCTCTGTGCACTTCTCTGTAGGACCTTTTCGTACTACGTGTAGCAAGGACTTGGGATGATTAGCATGAAATTGAATTCCATGTTAATCAATCTCAGGCAGGAGTAGAGCACAGAAGTGATGAGCCTGTAATTTCATTCCTTCCCATCCCTTAAATAACAGAGCTGCAATCCCAGCTCGAAGGGGAGCAGCCACTCCTGGGTGGTCATGGGAGAGCCAAGGCTCTGAGTGACCTTTGCAAGGGAACAGGATTCAGATTCACTGGAGCAGCCCAGGGTTCTCCTGGTGATGAAGTGGAGACTGGCTCATTATGGATATGAATGTATTGTATTGCCAAATTTAAACACCCAATAAGATACCTGATTACAAACAACAAAAAATGCAGTCTTGCATCAGAATGTACAAATAGGTGTCTCTTACTCCTTGTTCAGAAAAAGTATCAGGGGTGCACACAGCACATCACAGAGGCATTAAAGTGATTAAGTTGTTTGTGGAAAGTCCAGATTCTGCAAATACTTAACTTTGGTACATGTGTAGTCACAAAGAAATTGGAGGAAATCATAGAATGAAATCATCTGGGGTGGAAAGAACCTTTGAGATCATCAACACTGCCAAGGCCACCACTAACTCATGTCCCCAAATGCCACATCCACAGGGCTGTTAAACCTCTCCAGGGATGGGGACTCCACCCCTGCCCTGGCAGCCTCTGCCAATGCTTAACCAACCTTTAGGTGACAACGTTTTCCCCCATATCCAATCTAAACCTCCCCTGGCCCAGCCTGAGGCTGTTCCCTCTCCTCCTGTCCCTGTTCCCTGGGAACAGAGCCCGACCCCCCCGGCTGTCCCCTCCTGTCAGGGAGTTGTGCAGAGCCACAAGGTCCCCCCTGAGGCTCCTTTTCTCCAGGCTCAGCCCCTTTCCCAGCTCCCTCAGCTGCTCCTGGGGCTCCAGCCCCTTCCCAGCTCTGTTCCCTTCCCTGGACACGCTCCAGCCCCTCAGGGTCTGCATTGTCCTGGGGGGCCCAGGAGTGACCCCAGGACTGGAGGTGCCCCAGGAGTGCCAGCACAGGGGACAGGCCCTGCCCTGCTCCTGCTGGACACACTGGGGCTCATCCAAGCAAACTTACTCTTCTGAAATTGAATTTCTGGAGGAGAGAAACTTTCATTGTGTTTTAGGTGTTTAATGCCAGTCAGTTGCTAAGCATTTCAGTGAGCATTTCCAATTGTTTTCAAATTCTGGAAACATAGATGATGTTTTGGTTTGGAGACCCCTATGAACTTGGACATTACCAGCAAATAAAACATGAATTTATATTTGGCTTTACAGTGTTAAGTAGAGTAACTACAGTATATCTCAACCCTTCCTTCAGGCCAGTGTCCTCTAAAATAGGAGGTATTATTGTGGTGGTATTTAGAAATCAGTGAACATCTACTGTGTGCTGTTCAGAAATTACTTTTCATTGAAATAGAACAAAACTGGCAAAGTTACATAGCTGGAGAAAGTATTCGAAATTCCACAGCTTGCCACGGACTACCACAGCTTTCAGAATATATTGATTTTGCCACATTAAACACGATATGTGATGCCAGGGCCTAGACTGAGAACGTGTAGCATGAATAATTTACCACCCAGATGAGTGAGCCTGTCTCCAGGAGTACGGAGAGAAACAGCCCTGTGAGCTGAGGCTCTGCTCTCGAAGCTGAGAGCTTTCTTGGAAAGGGGAGCATGTGATTTGAAAGGCCTCTGGAGGGTGAGAAGTTGTACACAGCAACCAAGAAATGCCTCACTCATCTCGTGGCTTCCCTTCCCTGCTGGAAAACATGGAAAGTTCTACAGATTCATGTCTGACCTGGGCAGAGTTCCAGGTGCTCCCCGGAGAAGGCAGAGTGCTCTGCAGGGCTCAGCCGGAGAGAGGCACTTGCAGAGCCCAGGAAAACCTGGTGGGCAAAGGCTGCCTCTTGTTCAGCTCTGTCAGGCTCAGAGTGCAGGCTGCTGCTGCAAGCAGAGGGAAGGCTGTTAGAGAGCCCTCTGCCATGTCCTGTCATTTGGGTTCAAGGATGGGTCTGTCTGGAGTAGAGGTTTGCTCACACAACAGCTCTGACCAGGGATTGTTCTGCAGAATGAATCACAAGAACTGCAGGTGCTTCCAGTTCTGTGGAAACATTAAAACTTGGTACCTCACAGGACTTCACCAAGAGAGGTGGTTTTTCACCAAGCTGCTCCCATCCTCTGTTTCCTGAGAGGTTTCTGACTTGCCCATTTAATCGGCATTGTTATTAACAAGCTAACAATTCCTCTGTCCCTCTCCTTCACCCAAAACACCCAGTACACTGCCTCCCTGCAGCATTCCTTCCTGTTTCTTAAGGGGAGGACAGAGGGAATGGAATCAAAACAAGTGAAAATGCACAACAACTAACACATATTTTGAATAAAACAGCAAGTTGTCACTTAGTGTGACGAGTGGAGGAGGAAATTGGAAGTTGATAAACAGGTATTGTTAATGTTTTTCTACAAGGAAACTATGAGAAGATAAATGGTGAAGAAATGTAATTTCTTCTTTTTCATCTTCCTTGTCTCCTTAGCCTCCCTTTGCATGGATTTATATGAAAACTTGTGGTTTAGAAAGTGTCACATGTTCCTGATCAGATCCCCAGACCACGGAATCTGCAGATCTGAGCTCATCCCCTGCTCTGCTGTTGTTTCTGATCACATGGTTTCACTGCCCTGGACCTTTAGTTTCCCACCCTCTGTAAAAAGGTATCTCACACATCTGTTCAGATGCAGACCTGCAGGAAATTCATGGAAAGAAATTTTTGTTTGTACATTGTATTTGAATCCCTGAGTGGGAACCTGACAAAATTTTTGAGGCTTTTCTAACCACAATTTTACAAAAATATTGCTGTCTTCTGAAACCCAGACACAGTGTGAGAAATTAAAGGACCATGAAACCCTGGGATGTGTAGAGATGCTAATAAATAGCGATTGTACTGAATGGTTCAGCTTTTGGGTTTCTAGAATTAGCCATGCCAGCCTTTCCATTGACTTGGGCTTGGTTATGAGGTACAAATTCTTTGTCATAACGTCAAAACCCAGATTATTCTAATTACTGTTATCAGTGTAAAACTTGTGTTCACTCTTCTCCTAACTTTGTGGAGGGACACCTCAAATGAGTTGAAGTTCTGGTCTGGAGTCATGGTCATGCCTGGATACAAAGAGTCTCTGGCTGTATCTGTTCAGAAAAAAAGGAGTCCTGACTGTGGTGGGTGATAGAGCAAACAGGTGGTGTTTAGGGCATTGTTCTGACAGCATGGCTTAATCAAACATCTTGTCAGGGATGTCAGATTTTGTAAATTTTTTCCTCTCTACTAATATGAAAACAAACCAGCGTGAGATTCCAAGTCAGAATAACAATTTAATAGAAAAATTAAAATAAAGGCAGAAAAACACCATCTTAAACTAACAGAGTCAGGATACAACCTGTTGATCAGAGTGGTGGTAGCAGTCTGATAGAATGGTATCTGCAGTCCTGTTGGAGTGACAGATGTGGTTCTGTTGGTGATCCTGTAGAAGGGTCTGGTCTTCCTCTGATGGGGCAGTGGTTGTTCTGTAGCTCTTGTCCTATGGGAATCCAGTAGGAAAAGCTGCCCATGATGTTCCAGATTATATCCAGGTAGGAATGCTTGGTTCCTTCCCCTGGGCAGAGCATCTCACAATGGGATGATGAAATTTTATCAGCCATGCAGTGAGACTTGATGGCCCATTAGCAGAGATCAGGGTATCAGGGATGAGTCATGGAGGAGAGATAAGGAACAGTGCCGCACCTGCTTTAACAGTTTATGAAGATGGTAATAGAACNGGATGAGTCGTGGAGGAGAGATAAGGAACAGTGCCCACCTGCTTTAACAGTTTATGAAGATAGTAATAGAATACAGACTTTTGGTTACAGCCTACATTGTAACCTAAGACATCTTCACATCAGTAATCCTTGCTTTTGGGATTTCTTTACTTCCATTTTGCTCTTCCAACCCAACTGAGAGGACAAGAGCAAAAGCTGTGCCAGGGGAGGCTCAGGGTGGACATCAGCAGGAATTTCCCCATGGAAAGGGTGCTCNGGGCTGGGGACAAGGTGGGGATGGGGCACAGGGTGGACTCAATGACCTTGGAGGTCTTTTCCAACCTCAATGATTCCATTTTCCAGGAATGATTGGTATTTTCCATGTTTCCACTTTGGTGCTCAGTACAAGATCTCTCCCAGAGCCTTTCAAAGGCACCGGGGAGAGGAAGCAGTCCTGGGGCAGACCCGTGTGGAGCCACCCACAGAGTCCCTGCTGTGTTCTGCCCGGGAACAACACATGGGGCTGCCCCAAAGGGCTCTGTGGCTCATTTTTGCTGAAGTTTTGAACACCCAAACCCATAACCCCCAGTGGAACTGCTGAGGGCATGCATGGCAGCACAACCTTTGCCTTTTCATTTAGCCTTGGACCTGATGCAATCTCCATTCCAGCAAGAAGGTGTGTTCTGAAATTAAAACAAGCTGGTGATAAGATTAATAGGGTGATAAGTTTAATGGGATTCATGAGTTTAATCTCTCCTGACAAACTGAATTCACCATGATAGTGAAAGGGAGGCGTTACCAGGCAATTAAATTTTTTTAGGTTCCGGACAACGTCTTTAATGGATGCCTGACACTGTTTTAATATTAGATGATACAATTATTTTCTGTTAAAAACTTTCAAATTGTGAGAAACAAGAAAACTCAAGCCTAAAAAATGTTATTTATATGTTTATTAAAAATTATTGGAAAAATGCTAGAGAGCATATTGCTAACTCTGCTTTTCTTTTTAAATGAGAAGTCTTGTTCATTGGAAGACCAAGTCTTCATTTTTCTGTTAAAAATCAAAGAGGGTTTTCCCCACTGGAATTCAAGAGCTTTTAGAAGTCCTTGCTGAAGCATGTAAGATATATTGGCTAAAACTAAGGAGCTGGCTTTGAGCCTCCAGCTCCAACATCTGCTAAAGAATGACCAGAATAAAAAAAGCGTAATCTCCACGAACAAAGAGGGCGATAGGATTCCTGAATTGCTGAATGGGACTTTCTGGTACCACAGTCACCACGGTAACATTTGAACAGTCCCCAGCAGCAAATTCATGAGTGGGGCCAACATCTGTATTCTCTTATCTGCCCTCAGATTGCAGGGAGCTCCCGTGAGCTGGGTACGGCCTCGCTGCCACACGGCCGGGGCAGTGTTTGCTCCTGATAGCCTTGTTCAAGCCCTGCAGGGAGAGGGGCACGACAAACACCTGCAGCTGGGGGGCTCAGAAAGCACACAGGGCTGGGGCTGCTGGCATGTAGGTCTGCACCAGCCTCTGGCTCTCACCTGAGTGCCTCCTCTGAAAAGCATCCTCTCAGTAATGTCAGAGGTTCCCGTGAGCTTCCTGTTAGAGCTGCTCATGGACACAGATCCTTGTGCTCAGGAACACAGAGAAGAGCACAAATGTGGGCTAAAAACACCACATTCTGTGATGAGAGAGCTGCAGTTATGTCAGGCTGTAAGGGTGATGACCCCCAATGTCTTCAGTAACCTCCTGAAATGTCAGTGGTGTGCAGAGCCAGAGCAGAGCCAATTTACAGCCTGCAGCTCCCTCCTGAGGGGCACCTCCAATCTCTGCATCTGTGACAGGGACAGGGCCCAGGGAAGGGCTGGAGCTGGGCCAGGGCAGGCTCAGGCTGGAGATCAGGGAAAGGTTCTTCCCCCAGAGGTGCTGGCACTGCCCAGGCTCCCCAGGGAATGGGCACAGCCTGAGGCTGCCACAGCTCCAGGAGCTCCCAGGGATGCCCAGGGTGGGATTGTTGGGGTGTCTGTGCAGGGTCAGGGGCTGGACTGGATGATCCTTGGGGGTCCCTTCCCACTCAGGATATTCCATGATCCTGCTGCTCTTTATGTGCTCTTGAAGAGTAAGAACTTTACATGATTTTCTTTTGCTTCCTCTTTAATCCCCAGGAGACACATCAGTGCCCTGTTATCCACAGTGTTAATTGACTATAACACATCAGATTCATCTTCTGGAGCCTGTATGGAGAAATATTTTAGGAGACTAAGGAAGTTACACATGTTTTTTTTCTCCACAAGGGTTTCTTTGGCCTCTGGAGAGGATGCTTCCTTGGTTAAAAGAGAGACATTCTTTGGATGTATTTGGATAATGTTCATTGCATCGACTGTCACTTGCTTGTGAACGAGCATGAAAATTAATCTCCTTCTTAAGAGGGCATATAGACAAGGGGAAGCTTGAGAGATTATTACATCCTGTTTGAGGACATATCAAGTGAATAGAACATAATGTTATTCATAATAATACATTTCTATCTGACATTATCATATTATACCTGTATAGAGACTTAAAAACCCATTGCTTCATTAGTGAAGGGCATGTGCATGTTTGCTGTAATGCTTCAAACTGTCACTCTGGGCTGTGCTTAAAAGGACAAATTAGGCACTTCTGGGTTTGACTGAAGGCAGCTGAATATATTGCTCATAAAATCTGGTGTATTAATTTGTCTCTCTGAGAATCATCCCAGGGTACAGCTCCTGTTTTGAGGCCTCAGGCACACATCTGAGCTGCGGATGGAAAAAGCAGGATGTGTCTCTGTTTGCTCAGAGGGGCTCCTTGGCTCCATGAATCAACAGAGGCTCTCTTAAGTAAACTGAGGATGTGAACCTTTGGATAAATGGCCAGATTTCTGCCTCTGTCTGTGAAAAAATAACAGGGACAGCCATAACCTTTGTCTTGTGCTCCATTGTTTGTCATTCCGGTGGTATTGTCAAACAACACTGACAAAACCCACCAAATTAAGAATTGCTCAAAATGCCTTTGGTAAATGTTGAGGTTGTCTTGGGTATTCTGCCCTCTTTCCCAATACTGAACTGAAATAATAATTAGCATCTCCAATTCTGCCTTCCTCTCATAATTTAAGGGTTTGCATAGCTGGGAATCCACAGTTGTTGGGAAAGCAGCCTTTGGAATCCCTCAGGATTTCTTTTCCATTTAAAAATCATAAACAATGTTGGTGTTGACCTACATAGCCTCTGATTTTTCTTTTTTTAACCTAAATTGCTGCAAAGGCTACTAATTACAGCGTGCTCAAAAGTAAATTAGCAAGCCATCAGTAAAAATTACATTAAAAGCAACATTCTTTCCCATAACATTAATAAGCCCTTTTTGGGTGTGATTTATTTTTGCAACAATTACCGTACAGTCTCCTGGAAGATGTATTTCTGTGTAGTTAATATAATATACATGTATGCAATTTTCCATTTTAGTGCCTATTGATTGCTTCATTTTTCATCTGTATTAGGCTATTCTTATAATTTCCTCTGGGCTTTCAGAAATGGCAGACATCAAGGGAAAATTGGAGTGCTAAGTCCTGTGGGAAATGCAGAAAAGCAAATAGATCAGAGTCGAATGGAAAGGACTGAGTTCAAGTGCACTTGCATCACGAGAATTTAAACTGCCTTCCAACCTTTTAGAGATCTGAAAGTATTTTATTGAAGGAACTTTGCTTTTATGTGTTTTACTGGGAAATGAATTCTAATTGTGAGCCAAGTCCTTGTGAATGTAAGAGAAGTGTGTCCATTCTGCTCTGTTTGACAGCCTCCAAGCTGACAAGGTGAAGATGAATGTATTTTGCTCTCAGCTGTATCATTTGAAAATCATTTGAAAACTTAGGTACAAGTTACAGTAGCTCGGGAAGTTTTATGATACAAGCCTAGTTCCCAAAATTCAGATTTGCTACTTCAAATGTCCAGGGTTGCAAGGCACACTGGTATCAAAATATAAGAGAAGGTAAATTTGCTTTTATCCAGCACACGTGAAGTGAGAAGCAGCTGTTTTAGTTCAAATCAAGAATGTGTATGATTAGAGCGAGTCCAGAGGAGGCCACGAAGGTGATCAGAGGGCTGGAGCCCCTCTGCTGTGCAGGCAGCCTGAGGGAATTGGTGTCCTGGAGAGGAGAAGCTCTGGGTGACACAACCTTGCATGTCACCGGAGTGTAATAAGCACATGAAGATGTATCGAGTCTGAGGGTTGACCTGCAACTTCCCAGAGTGGCTTAATAATAGCGACACAACTTCTCTGGACATGATCTGTAAAAGAAAAGGTTTTAATAATGACAAAAATAACAAACATTATCAAACAAAAGAAATATAAGTCGAACACAGTGCAGAGAACACCTTATGCTGCTAAGGCAGTCCAAAAAAGCAATTGAGCAGTTTTTTGCAGTCTTTTAAATACTTGATGGTTCAGGTGGGCTATTTGGCACCTTGCCCAATGAAATTGGCAACAAGGCTTTGAGGTACATTTCCAAAGCCCAGTCAGGGCTCCTGTGCTGGCACTGGGCCAATATTGATGAAAGAAGAATGGAAAGTTCTGGTGCTTTCCCATAATAGTCAGGGGTAAAACCCCTTTTCCTTACTTGGAAACACCTGCTCGGGTGTGGGGTGCATTGCCATGGAGGGAAAGGGCAAGGAGGGTGGCATCAAACTGAAGTAGAGCAGGTTTGGATGGGATATTGGGAAGGAATTGTTCCCTGGGAGGGTGGGCAGGCCCTGGCACAGGGTGCCCAGAGCAGCTGTGGCTGCCCCTGGATCCCTGGCAGTGCCCAAGGCCAGGCTGGACACTGGGGCTTGGAGCAGCCTGGGACAGTGGGAGGTGGAAGGTGTCCCCTAGCAGGGACAATGGGAAGGGAAATGGCAGGGGCAGGGGATGATCTCTGAGGTCCCTTCACCATTCTGTGATTCCATGGGCTGCAGTCATGGTCCTTGTGGTGAATTGTTCCCCTTTGCTGTTCCCTCAGGCCTCCCTGTGGGGTTGTGCTCACAGGGACAGGCTCTGTGTTCAGTCAGTGTTAATTACAGATGTGAATTTATCTTCACAACTCCCAGTGAGATAATGAAATATAATTTTATTAAACAGCCTGAGTGCTGCAGTACCTGTTTATAATACAGTCTGGGATAATGGAGTGAATTTATGTTCCACTGGCAGGGGTAGCTATAACTTTTTGCTGGTTTAATGGTTACTTGTGCTTTTACAACCACTAGACAAAGAGAATCAGGCACAGGATTTGGCTGCAATTGCAGAGTGCAGGAACAAAATTGGAGAAAAGGAGCTGACACACAATCTTCTAAGACTATATTGTTCTGCTGAAATCAAAGGTGATGAGCAGGGACATGGATGAGAGAACTCCCAACCAAATTCATTCAGAGCTCAAGTTAAACCTCCATCCTAAGCCAAGCCACTTATCCACTCTGTACCTAGTTGGGGCAGAAATATTACACTGGATGGTTCACCCAAACCATTTTAGAAAGTGCCCAGACTGGAATGACTGAGAGCCAGAGAGAGAAATCCAGTCTGTCCATGTCCAGCTGGGCACCTCTGTGAACTTCTGGAGTTTTGTTACAGACAGTGGTTGATTCTGAATGGGTAAAGTGGTCCACTTGTAAGGAATCTTAGATTTTCAGAGGTGCCCATGAAGGAGTTCCCAGATACCTTCTTAGCCTTCTTGGAGGGATTTGCTTCCCTGGCTTCTTTAGCCTACAGTGCTGGGAGCTGTAACTGAACCACAGTGAAGACCCATGCAAGTCACCTGGACAGAGTATTGTGCCTTTGTCATTTTGTGCATTGCTTTTCTTAGCACACAGAGCAAAGCACTGTGAAAAGGCATTTCCTCGTGGACATTTGTTTGGAGGTTACATTTATGCCCTTCCAGAAAGGTTGGGTTAAAAACTCCTGTGTAGGATTAAACATGGGGTCAAAACTGGATATTGAACAAGTACAGAATTTAGAAGTTCATCTCGTTTCTTTGAATGAATTGAAAACCCTTGACTGAATTCTGTTTTCTGCTCGTGATTTGGCACTCAGTGCTTTCCACCTTTACTGAAACTCTTCCACTGGCACTTCAAGTTCATGTGGGTCTTCCAGGGCCACCAGCTCCCACTGTCTTGAGGGGGGAAAAAGGCTTCTAGCACTGACACCTTCCAACTGAACAGGAAAAAATACCGTCTTTTTTATTGTGGGCTCCTCTTGTGTGAAAGATCCTTTTCTCCCTTGATCATCCCTGGGCCCTGCAGATTCTCTAGCAGGCTACTACCTCAGCCATTTGTCATAAAGGGTTTATTATTAGATGTTACAGCTTTTGCAAGCTGCTCCTCCAAAGTGTTTTGACCTGGTTTGTAATGGCTGTACAGTCGGCCTGCTGGACTAGTACAGGTGCTCTTTATTTCAGGTACAGCTTCACCTCCTGAAGCCTCAGTGTGGTGTCTTTACATAACCTTTCTGCCATCTGCAAGGATCCTCTTTGCACTCATGAGGGTTTTTTCTGAGCTTACTTTGAATTGTTCTTGATTGCAGCACAAGTCTCTCCCTTTTCTGTTAATCCAGGATGGGCTTTAAACACCAAGGGACCTGTAGGAAGAACTGAGACCTCAGTGCTGGCCAGGACCATGTCAAGATTTGCTTTTCCTGTGGTTCTCTAATTAACTACTTAGTGGAATAGTCATTAGTGAGATGGAAAAAATCAGTCTTGGCATTATGCCATCAAATATGACATTTACTTGATGCACTTGGGGACACTGGATTCATTCTTTACAGCTGCAGGTTTTGGTCCTGTATTTCTGTGGTCTCTCTGAGGCAGTTGGTAACATTAATCTGGTCTGTATTTCTCTTTTTGACCTTTTGACGATGCTACTGCTGCTGTATGTGCAAGAGTGAGTTTGTGCTGAGAACTGCAGCTGGGACCAGGGGCTGCCCAGCTCTTGGGACAGTATCTGTGCACAAACAATTTCTGAGTCACTACACCTGAAACTCGTTCTTCATCCAGGTCCATGCATGTCAAAAGCAAGTTCATACACAATATCAAATGTCCTCAAGGAGAAATCTTTCCAGCTAAGACGGGGGGGATGAAGCACTGTGGAGCACAGTTTGTATGTACCAGCTTTGAAATCCTGATCAAGACTCAGAATTCCTCACTCCTGGATCTCACTGTGCCAGGCATGTGATGGAGATGGCAACTGACCCTTTTGGCTTCCCTGACTCTCCAGATGTTCCCCACATCTGCTGCAGAAGGTGCTGGTGCTCACTGCTCAAACCTGGCACCTGTTCCCAGATGTGTCACCCTGTCCCTGCCTTGGATGGTCATGAGGAGCTTCTGATTTCATTTCCTTTTTGATTTTCAGTCAAGTCTCCCAGAGAATCGCACACACGCCCTGTTTGCTGGTTTGTTTGGGTGTGATACAAGTAAGGAAGGGTTTTCTGCTGAGGAGCAGATAAGCTCAGAAGACCTGAGGATGAGAAAATCTAATTACCATTCTGCTCTTGCTCAGCATGACCTGTTTAACTTTCAGTCACTTCCTCAAAGGTGACTACAGGTAAGAACCATGAGTTTGGTTACTGTACTGAAGCAACTGGGGCTATCAAAGCCTGTCTGGCATCTTTATAGGCTACTGTTCTGTTTTATAGAGGGAAAATACAAATTTTCTAAAAATTTAATATGTAGGACAAAATTGCTGAAGTAAATGTGCTGAGATAAGGCTGGAGTGTTTAACTGATGAGTTTGGAAGGAGAACTAAAGAGGAGGGTAAGACACAGAAATCTGAGCAGGCAAACTGAGCCTTGTCTGAGCTGATGCTACTCTTAGGAGTGCCAAGAATTTCTTTTAGCATATGGGAAGTTTTATAAGGACACAGACTGAGGCAAAAAGCAGTGCAATTCAAAGATCATCCATCTCTTCTAGTGCTAATAATTTCTTAGCTTTTATCTCTCTGTGAATCTAAAAGCACTTACACAGGAATTGGTATAAATTTTCCCCATTAGCCTGTCATCACCTAACAGCTGAACCAGAAATTGGAGTGCTGGCTTGTCAGTCTGGTGAAACAGTGGGGTCGGGGTGTGTGCCAGGCTCTGACTGACAGAGCTGTGGGGGTGGTGTTGCTGTCGCCTCTGCCCGTCCCTGGCATCTCAGGCCATTCCAGACTGGTGTTTACAGCACTGAGCCTGATGCTCTCGTGGTTCACCACATTGCCAGGGAACACAAGGAGGACAGCAGGTCTGGAGCTTTTCAGCCAGTTTGCTCATTGTTTTTGGTCTGGGCTGAAGAGTGAGGAAGGCAGGTTTTGTGCCTTGGGAAAGCAGGGCAGCCTGGGAGGTGATTGTCTCAGCACTGCTATTGTCTTCCAGTGGTGTTGAGTGGAAAAATCTAGGGTTTGGGGGTGCATTATTATTATTATGGTTGTTATTATTTTTAGTCTCCTGAATCCATTTTTACAAGATAAATTCCAGGTAGAGGTCCTAAATGTATTCAAGAAGTCTGTAAGGGAACCCTTGTAGCTGCTCATGTGTGTCTGAGGCGTGATGTGGCTGTTTTTGAAGCAATGGAATATGACAGTCAGAAGCCAGTTAAAAACAAGTGATTTCAGTACAGGAGCTAATGTTCCACGGACTCCAGGCTGATAAGCTGCCTGCTCTCAAATTACTTACCTGCAAGTAAACCATTTCTGAGCCCCCCCAAACAGGTTCTGATGTTATCAGAGGATTTAGGGAATGTGAAGTCCTCACAGTGATGATGAAGAAGGAGGTGTTCTGTCTTCACCCAAGCAGCAGATAAAACTTTCCCTCGGTTCGTGCAATAACACAAATGTGTGTCATATCTGCTTTCCTTTTATATCTTCTTATTCCAGTTGACAACAAGAGTCAGATGTGCCAGATATGCTTAATCTGGAAAAGAGTCTCAGAAGGATCAGTGTTTTTTCTGCTTTCATATTTCCTGCCCTTTTAATACTCAGAGCTGCTGATCTGATTTCTCCTGGCCATACTTCTCTGTGTGTGGTTTTTTTTTTTTCCTATTTCTGTTTCTCTGACTTTGGGCGTGTAACTGTGTATAAACTTGGTTCTTCCAGGAGGTACAATAATAAATGGAGTCTGGTAGGTGGCATGAAGGTGGAAATAACGTTGCAGGGAACATCCTGTCTGTGACTGTAGGGCACTTTGTGAAGGTCTGTGTTTATTTTAGAAGTGCCTTGGTTACTGCTAGCTCGCTTTTGCTTCTTCCACACTTAAAAAAACACACAAAAAAATTTTCATGCAGTAAACAGAAAGGTGGCACTTTAATGCTTTAAATAGAGATTGCAAGAGAAACCATTTTTCCACAATGAAAATATTGCATAATGACAATAATGGTGATAATATTTTTTCATCAGAAATAACACTTGAGATCACAATACTTCAATACTCTTGAGAGGAAAATATTGTCTTTTAAAACGTTGCATTGAAATTTTCCTTCTACATTTAATGCAAGAGGCTCAGTTTCCAGGTTGCTGGGGGGTAGAAGGCAGGGATAACACCATCTCTGCTCCTGGAATTGATTCTCTTTGTGCCGTTTCAGGTAAATCTCACATTTAAGTGAGATTTAAGTGAGTCCACTCCTCAAACAGGTGTCAACCACCCAGCTGCCTCAGCTGTGACTTTGCAGCAGCTTTGTGAAAGGGTGCAGGGACCTTTGCCAGGGCTGGGAAATGGGAATTGCAAAAGGAAGATGTTGGTTGCTGGCCTGACCAGAGTTTCAGCCTCACTGGTCTGTCTCCATGGTGATATCCCGAGATGTGGCTGGGCAGGCACTTGCTCTGGGTTGTTTTCTGGAAGGTCAAACTGAAGCTGATAGCCAAGCCATGAGCCTGGGGAGGTGGGCTGGGGGACTGGGGTTGCTGCCAGTGGAAATGGCTCTGCCACCTTGGGTCTGTGCTTGGCACTGCTGTCAGGCAGCTACAGGGAGGTCAAGGCCCAGCTCCTGCTGCAGAAGGGCCCTGGCCAGGAGTGGAAAGCAAACCCTGGTACAGCTCAGTGGAAGGAATTGACACCTCCTGATGTCTGCAGAGAAGAGAAGTGAGCTGACAGTTGTGTACAGACACAAGACACAGCCAGAGGTGCCCTAAAAGAGCAGCCCCACAGAGGGTGTGTAGGACCCCCAGTTGAGCTGTTTGGCTTGGGCAGGTTGAGCCAAAGCTCCCAGAGCAGTGATGGAAGGGGAGGAGAGCTCCAGGCCCAAGACACCCTGGCCCAGACTGCAGTGCCACAGAACCCTCAGCAGTACAACCTCCCCTCACCCCTTCCACCAGTGCTTGCTTGCTCTCCTGGGCTTGGGAATGAACCAGCAGGAAAAGGGAGAGTTTTATTTTTACCTCTCTGAACGTCTCTCCTTTTCTGCCATACTTAAACTGGTACAAAGGCATTGAGATCATGATGAATTGAGACACTCACTTCTACTGAGGGCTCAGTTATTTGTTTCTGAATGGAGGGAAGAAGATGGATTTTTGGGGACAACTTTCTGTTGTACTGGTTTATAATGAAGCTGAACTCCATATTTACATAAGGAAAGGGAGCTGAGATGTTTTAACAGTGGTATTTTGCTTGAAAACTAATTTTTCTTGTTAATTACACATCTGCAGAGCAACTCTTGTATATGGCACTTGGTGTTACAGATGGCACAGGCTGGCCCCTGAGAGCCCTGGTTTGAATCATTGCCCCTCTGTAATAGACTGTGAGCCAACCATGTGTGATATTCTTGACAAGGATAAACCCAGCTGGCTCATAGTAGCAGAAACCAACATTTATTTCAGTCAGCTATTGAGTGATAGTCCTTTCAGTGTGGCTCTTGTTGCCAAGTTTGCTTTCCAAAACCCCTAAGGACACTGCTGAATATTGTTGGGAGCAGTAATTTTTTCACACTCCTGCTTTTTGCCACCATGTCACACTTACCTTTACTTTCCAAGTATAAAACTGTTTTCTTCATCGCTTCATTTGCAACAAGAACATTTTGAGAGAATTCATATGGCAAAATAAATCTGGGAAGCTCTTCCTGACTGTTCTGGAGAAAGCTGCATTCCCGAGGTCGTGGGATGACTGTGTGAAAGGGAGAGTGGTTTGCTGCATGTGATATGTCGGGTTCGTTGTTTTTTTAAACAGCCAAAACAAAGTACATGAACAAGAATGTAGAATTTCAGCTCATGAGAACTGGAAACTGAAATGGCTCCAGGATTTGGGTCAAGAGGAAAACTTGGTGAACTTCTGCACAGAACAAATATTTCCCTAGTGCTACACGGTGCTTTTCACAGAGTGCAAGAGAACCCAGCATGTTCAGGGGCTCCAAGGAGAACACAGAGTGAGGTGTGTTCTCTAAGGAGGACACGGGTGGAGGAGTCAGCTCATGTGGGCAGTGAAATGCCAGACCCTTGGCACTGCCTGGGCTGGGCCAGGAGTGTCAGAGATCAGAAAGCTGCAGAGGCTGAACTGGGCAGCACCGCAGAGCTTTTGGCCCTGGTACAGTGAAAGCCGAGGGAGAGAGAAACTCAAGGCAAGAAGAGAAGTGAAGGCATCATGTCTGGTCACTCTGGCTCTCTAACACTTTGCTGAAGGAAGATGGAACAAGGGCTTTGCTTTGTTGGCACAGCAGAGTCCGTGCCTAACAATCCTCACACGGAGGGCACTTCAGCCCCTGGCGGAGAGCTTGGGCACAGCATCTCCTCTCCTACCCCTTCTCCTCCTTCTCCTCCTTCTCCTCCTTCTCCTCCTCTTCCTCCTCCTCCTCCTCCTCCTCCTTTTCCTCCATTTCCTCATTTCCCTCCTTTCCCTNCCCTCTCCCCCTCCCTCTCCCTCTCCCTCTCCTTTCTACAAACTTGAAGAAAATGCTTTTTTACAGAGAAATATCTCTTTTTAAAAGCAATTTATTTCTTGAAGCAATATACTTAAATACGTAGGTAACAGTAAAATAAAGAAATGGATATGAAATTGAAGTGTGAAACTTGATTTGCCTATGAACTTGTTAAATGTAGGCTTTGATTTTTGAACGTAAGAACATTCGTACATTAGAGTTAGCTTAGTTTGTTATTTCCCCTTCCATTATTGCCTGGATTTTTGTTTTCCTTGCTGAAAGTCTCATTCATTCATTCTTGCTCTACCCTCATGATCTGTGAGCACATTTGGATTTCATTGTGCATGCAGAATTCCTGGTTATTGCATTTGAAACACATCCTGGATGGAGCCATTGGAAATGTAAACCAGGTGCTGAAAGCTGAATTGTAGATGGAATACGTGAGGAGTGTCTGCACTCAGGGACATAAATCCACCCCCAAAGAGAAAGGAACAGGATTGCAGAGGTTGTAATTGCAAATCCCTTGCCTGTGCAGCCAAGCTGCAGGGGACAGGACAGGTAGGGTGATTTCCTCTTTCTCTTTTCTTTCCTGTTGAAGTACTTGCTCTTTTCTTGATGTCTCCAGGAGCTGCTGTGTGTAAAGCTGATGTTGTCTGACTGCCAAAGGAAATTCCTGCGTGGTGTAAATGTCTCTTTCCCAACCAACTTCAAGCAAGGAC
>VXBN01005188.1:71806-108636 GCA_013397395.1 Sinosuthora webbiana | reverse complement strand
TGACAGAAGGCTCACACAGTCCTCCTGTGCATCTGTATGCAAATTCTGAGATAGAAAAGTCTGACTTAGAAATGCCACGGGATGGGACAGACGTTGTTGAAAGAGAAATGGAACTGGAAACAAGTTTCCAGGGATGGCCTTGCAAGTAAGACTGGATACTTTGGAGAAATAAAACTGTGAAAGGTGCATTGTGGTAGGACCCAAAGGGGTGATTTCAGATGATTGGCTTTGAGGCATTTACAGCATTGTGTGGGGAAAGCTGACAGGGCAAGGAACGCTTCTAATGGATTGTAATTAGGAAATAGTTTGGGTTCTGATTGCGATGGCGTGGATTGTAACACCTGTTTTGTCTCACATGAGACTGAAGATGGAATGAAAGTTTATAAAAAGCCTCTCAGGTGCCCCATCTCCGGGGCAGAAAAGGGCACAGTCTGACACCCAGGCCCCCCGGGCCAGCTGGGCTGCAGCAGGGAGCTCTCCCAGCCTTTCCCTGGGCTGCTGGTGGGGAAAAAATGGATTTTCCCTTTGGCTCTGGGCCTCACTGAGGAGCTGGGTTGCTCCGGGAGTGCAGGGGGAGGGAATGTCGGGATTCACATCCCCAAAGGGGCTTTTCTGACCCTCACTGGAGGGAAAAGGTTGTAAACCCTGTGGGGGATCTCATAAACTCAGCTCCTCCACAGAGCCTGCAGGCTGCCTGGGCTTTTTACTGCCTTTATTTTTATTCCTCTTTAACTGGGAAGTGTCTTGTAACTGGGTCCAGAGAGCCGGGGGAACTCCTTTGGGATTTGGCATCTCATACCAAACAATCCATTGCCCTTTGCTCTCCCAGCCCCAGACCTGCTTTGCTTTAGGTTTTCCTCTGAGTTTTTCTTGCAGGAGCCTCTCCAGGACACAAAATAAAAATGCTTGACTCCAGTCAAAAAGCAGAAAAATCAAAAAAACTTTATTCACAATTCATTGAACGTTTTTATAACATACTACATTAAAAAACCCCACATTATTAGTCCATAAAAACTAAAACCTCTCCTATTAACTAAGTAACAAAAATAACAAACAACGCCTCTTGTTATAAAAAAAAATTGTTTTCACAAAGTTGTTTAAAAAACAAGAACTGTTAAAAAGTTCTTCTCTAGCTTCTTCTGCCTTTCCCTTCTTCTAGCTCTTCTCAAGCTCAAAAAAACATCGAATCCACGTCCTTTGGGTCCTTCTGAAACCTGTCAGGCTCTCACTGCCCCCGTTTATTTCTCAAATCCGATCAAATCCCTGATTCATTTAGTGGATTTTTTTCTTTTCCTCTCCCTGTATTGCACTTTTTCATTTTTAATGGTTCAGCGCTGGTGCAAAGACATGGGTGGGTGTGTTTTCGTGGTACCCAAAAAGTGGCCTGCAAATGGGCGGCTGCCTTTGCCAACACCCCTTCGCTGAGGGCGAAGTTCCCTGATTTATTCATTTATTCCAAATGCAGGCGGTCCTGTGAAAGGTAAAGCCTTAAGCACACACCAGTGTCTTATGGATGTGAAATCGTTGTGAAAGCGAGGGTGGAAACGGCGTGTTTTCACTGCCGAGAGATCCAAATGTGCGACCTTTGATTAAAATATAATTTTGAAGGCTTTAAATGAAAATACGAATTTGTCTGTGGCTGGTTCGCACGCACACACACACGTAACGCCGCCCCTCACATTTCAATTAAATCGAATTGAATTAAGCGAAATTAAATTAAGTTAAATTAATTTTTTTCCACACTATAAAAACCGTTCATCCTACATAAAACATGACGGTTCGCTCTGGGACTTAGCGAAAAATAAATAAATGGAAAAGCTTTTAGTAGGCTGGGGCATTAAAACCATGCGTTTAGTGTCTTTCCCTGCCTCTCCATAAGGAAATCAAATTCCGTCTGAATTTAAGTCGAATTTGAAATTCATCCCGTTGTGCTGCCAGCTGAGAACGAGTCTGGGGCTGGAATCCACAAACCTGGAGGCTCTCAAAAATCACCTTCCATTGGACTTCTTTTACAACTGGGCACAAAAAGGTGCCAACAATGCGGGTTTTCTGCAGCCTTAAAAAATATTTGAATATTTATTGAGACGCCCCTGCTATCAAGCAAAACAATCAGCCGGAGGCGTAGAGCTGCTGGAGGATGGAGTGAGAAAAAACTCCCTGACAGTTTCAAACTTCGAGTTCGCAATTATTATTTTTTTAACGTCTCACCGGCGTAGAGCTATTAAATATTTATCATCTTGTAATAAAAGAATAAACCATTTAAATAAAATAAACCATTACGAGGCAATTAAGGTGCAATAACTCAAACCTGCAGAAAAGCTCTAATTGTAATTGCAAAATATTAAAGGGTGAGAGAAAGACACAGAATAAATTAAGGTCACGTCTCTGCCCCCATCCACTCAGAGTTTCCATCCAAAAGATTTATTATGAAGTGTTTTTTCCATTTCTTCCTGGTGCTCAAACAGGCTCTGGCTTCCCTCGGCTTAGAGACCTCGATTTCACAATAAATCATTAATCTTTAACAAAGCTGATGAAGCCTGGGGGAGATTAGCTTAAATAAGCCCAGTTAATTATCAAAGGTCACAAATTGAAGCAGTTATGAGCATTTTTTTAATTAACTAATGAGTTGGTATTTAACAGCCAAGTTGTGTTTTGGTCCGGTTATTGATTCCTCCAAGTCGAAATATCAAAGTCAAGCAATTGCACTGATGCAGATGGAAATGAAAAAAAAAAGCTTTTTTGTGTTCTCCAGCTGGGAAATGTTCTCCTCAGGACAACCCCAACCATCCCTGAGAGCTCCTGGAGCTCTGGCAGCTTTGGGAATGTTCCCATTCCCCGGGGAGCCTGGGCAGAGCCCAGCACCCTCTGAGGGAAGAACCTTCCCCAAAATCCACCCTGAGCCTCCCCTGGCAAATCCCCGAGGAGTGACAGGGACCAAAGTCACGTGTGAGGGGCTGCAGGAGGAAATGAAACACTCCAGAGTTTCTGTTCCTTGGAAAACAGGTTGGGTTTTCTGCCCCTGGGACAGTGAAGAATGCTGAGAACTCATTAAAGCATTGCTTTTTGTTCTAAAACCAGAAATGAGGCGTGGCTTCACTCACACTAAAGCAATTTTTCATTTTTAACGCCTGCTATCCCTCTGGCAGCTTTAATTGCGCCAAACACGACGGTTTGGGGTTGGAGCAGCTGCAGAGTGATCAAATGAGGAACAATTCCACCAAAAAATGGGATCCAGAGCTTTAACTCCAGAGCTGGTCCTCGGGATGGGCTGGTGCTGGGAGGGGCTGCAGAGAACTGGAGAGGAGCACGTGGTGGGTTAAATGGGAAGTGCTGGGAATCCCGTGGGCAGTGCCCAGGGCTCCTGGGATGGAGGGATGGATGGATGGATGGATGGATGGATGGATGGATGGATGGATGATGGATGGATGATGGATGGATGGATCGATGATGGATGGATGCAGGGATGGATGGACGGATGGATGGAGGGATGGATGGATGGATGGATGGATGGAGGGATGGATGGATGGAGTGATGGAGGGATGGAGGGATAGAGGGATGGATGGATGGATGGATGGATGGATGGATGGATGGATGATGGATGATGGATGGATGGATGGATGATGGATGGAGGGATGGATGATGGATGGATGGATGGATGGATGGATGGATGATGGATGGAGGGATGGATGATGGATGGATGGATGGATGGATGGATGGATGGATGGATGATGGGATGATGGGATGATGTCTCTGGGAGGCAGAGGCTCTCCTCTCCAGGCTGCAGGCACAGACTGAAATCCCTGTTCTGCTCTTCTGCCGAGTTCTCCGTGGTTCTGGGGATGAAAGGCTGGGCTTTGCTGTGGGGGTTATTAATCATCTTTCTCTTGTTAGAGCTGGGTTTCTAAAAATCCTCAGTTATCCAGGGTTCCAACACTTTGCCATGGAGAGGCTGGGCCTGGAGCATGCCAGGGTCAGCTCCAATCCCTCCTGCTGCAGGCTGCTCCCTCGGGTAATCCCTGCCCAGATTAATCCAGCCTCCTCCTCCCAGGAGCTGGGGTTGCTCCAGGAGCTCCGAGGGGGAGCAGCAGGAGCACAGCCAGGCTGCAGAGGAGCAGATCCCCCCTGGATTTCGGGAGGAATCTGCCCCTGGTTTGTTCCCTTTGCTCGGGCAAACGGGGGCTGATGAATCGCCGCCTCCCAGCCACATCTGAGGAGATTTGCTGGGCAAATAATTACAAGCAATTGGCCTCTGGTAAACTCCGAGTCAGGGTTTATTTACTTGCTTGTTTTTACCTGCCTGGATCCCCTAATAGCTGCTTGCAGCTCATATTTTCCCCAAGCCTTGGATGTCAGACAGCTGCAGCTGTGGGTCCTGCCCTCCCCGAACACAAATGTAATTCTCAGCCCCGCTGTCCTCCCCTGCCTGGGAATTTACTGTTGTTTTCACAATTTTATGTGCAAACATATTTAAATCCCTCTGACCTCAGCCTCCTGAGCTGATTGAATTTTGCTTTAACTTTGGTCCGGCGATTTCCATTTCCATGTTTTTATGCAGGGATTGCCAGGGTTTCAGCTTGTGATAAAACCGAGACAAAAAATAGGTTTGGGTCCGTGCTGAATTTCTCTGTGAGCAGAGGGGCTCTCGTTGCTCTCATGCCTTATTCCTTCGCTGTGGGGTTTAGTGCTCGTGGTGCTGTTTTAAACTTGGACTTGATGATCTTGGCGGTCTCTTCCAGCCTCAGTGATTCCCTGGGGTCAGGGAGTGCCTTCCCTCAGGTTTGCTTTGGTGGTTCCCTGTTTGAGCTGCCGTTCTGCCTCTCCCAGACAGGACCTCCTGGCAGCCAGTTCCTTTTGTTCCCTGTGATTTCCCTCCTGTGGTGGGGAGTCTTTCATGGGGTGCTTTCCCCGTTTTGATGAGAGGTTTTCTCTGCCAGCTCTTTTCTGCCGGCGATCAGAAAGGAATTTCTAGATGCAATCTCCGCGCCCTCGGTGAAAGGCAGCGCTGAACTTCCTCGACATTTAACCTCACCCCCCTGGCCCAGCTGTCTTTAGCGCTTACGTTCCCCAGAGGTTTCCCTTCTGAGGATTAGAGCTGCAGCTACAAATCCCTGGGGTTTATTCTCCCACTTCATCTAAACCCACTCAGCTGCTGACTGTCTGGGTTATTTCCAGCCTCGGATCCGGCTCACCTCCCCCAGCCAACGCCGGCTGTGAGGAGAATATCGGGCTTTACTTCTCCCCACGACAACGTGCCAGAGATTCCTGCACCCACATTTCCCCTTTTCCACCCCAGCAGAGCTGGCCTGCCCCACCAGCACCTGCCAGAGCAGTTCCCTGGTGCACCGGGGCAGGTTTAGTTTGGATACGAGTGAAAATTCCCTCGCTGACAAATTCAGGCCAGGAAGTCAATCAGGGGGTTGGGGCATTGGTGTATTTAGAGTTGGGCAGAAATCCCCAGTTTTCAGGGTATGTTTGGGACGTTGTGTCAGTATCCCTAAGCCCAGAACATTCCTGGGTTTATATTTTTGAACCCAGCCTGACTTAAAACCCAGCTGGGTTTGGCTGTCCTGGCTGCCCAGAGGAGGTGGCTCTGCAGGGCACGCAGGGTCCTGCACACACAGCCCCAGCTCTGGCAAGGGCACACCAGGAGCTGCTGGGCACTCCCTGCTCTTCCTCTGCTTTGGGAAGCCGAGCTCCAGGAGAATTCCCCACTGCGGCCACAGAGGTGGCACAGAAAGTCACGGGTCTCCATTAGACTTGCAGATTTTTATTTCTTTTTCTACAAGCGCCCTTGGAAATCTGAGCAGTCCCGATACCGCAGGATTGGGGTCCCAGGAAAGTGCAGCGAACACAGTGCCGCTCTTGCCCACGCACCCCTGCCTCCCAGCGTTCCTGAGGAGTCATTAATAAACTTTAATTTGAATGAACCAGCCTAGTGTTCTTCTACAGAACCAGCTGGTTTTGTTTTCTCTCTATAGACCTGAAGGTTTTCATGAATAAAGATCTGCAAAGAGTTTCAGAACTCGAGACTAGAAATAGATCTGTCTCTCCAATGCCTTGATCTAATAATGTGTTTAAAAACGAGATTTTTTTTTTTTTTGCAAGAATAATACAGGAAATCACCGCCTTCGCCCGCAGCCTCCGTGCTGCCAGGAATCTGTGACTTTCTGCCACCTTAAGCACCTATAATTAAGTGTAGATCCGATGTTTCCCGGGGAGACACGATCCCAGCACAATCCCTGCTGGCTCGGCTAGGGTACTTTGCTTTTTTAATGAAATATTGTACTGACTGAGCGTGTTAATTTGCCGGATTGTTGGGAAGAATGGTGTTCATCTGCAGCAGGAGGAGCTGAGCGCTTTCCCTTTCCCAGGAAGCCACAGCCACGAGGATTGACTCCTAAATTCCCAAGAAAAAGGTGCTGTTAACTCGAGGCAGTCAGGAAAATAACTTTTGTCATCCCTGCACAGCACAGGTGACCCCGGCTGAGGATTATCCATGAGGAGCAGGCTGTAATTGCTCAGAATGTGAAGGTTTGGGAGAAGTTAGGGAGCACTAAATCAAATTATTGTCACACTTAAAACAGCCATTTAAATACAAAATCAAGGACATCTTGATAGGTTTTTGTTTTCTCTGGGTCTCTTGTGTGACCCCCAATTCCTGTTTCTCCTGCTGAAGTCAGGGTTCTCTGTGCAGGGGCACAACCTCCTTTCCCAGGGGAACATTTTGGGGTGGGAGCATTTGCTGTGGTGAGTTTCCCTTTGCCCTCGTGTTGAGTTTCCCTTTTTCCCTCATGCTGAATTTCCTTTTTCCCTCCTCTTGAGTTTTCCTTTTCCCTCATGTTGAGTCTTCCTTTTTCCCCCATGCTGAGTTTCCCTTTCCCCTCATGTTGAGTTTCCTTTCCCTTCGTGTTGAGTTTCCCTTTTCCCCCATGTTAAGTTTCCCTTTGCCCTCACATTGAGTGTCTGTTTTTTCTTGGGGAAAGCAGATCTGGGGTTTTCAGCAGAGAGATCCAAACCCCCCAAATTCTCCCTTGAGGCTCTTTCCCCCTTTCCCAGCCCGCACCGATGTTACAAACCCACAGTTCCTTAAAACTCAGGCAATCACCGGAATCAGTTTGGTGTCTCACACGTTTCTGCATTTCTGGGTAATTTCTCTTTCCATCTGTTAAATATTCTGGGGAAAAGCCTTGTCTGTGCCTTGGCCAGTCGAGCAGAGCTTTGAAGCACAATGCAGCCCCCAGAGGATCCTCCCCGTCCTTCCTCTTCCTCACTGGAGGCAGCCGCACGTCCCTGGGATGCTCCTGAATGGAGAGCTGCTCTCCATCATCTCCACCTTCCCAGGGCCCAGCTGCCGTGGTGGGAAGGAATGTGGGATGTCCAGGGACGGACCCATCTGTCCACAGCACTTCCCTCTGCCGCTGCACAGGCTCAGGAAACCTCAGCACCTGAAACCCTTCCTGTGCTGAAGGTGTCTCCAGCTTGGTGGGTTTTTAATGCCAATTAAAAGTGAAACACGGCTCAAATTCCACTTTACTCCCAGAACGTGATTTGGGTTCACCAGCACCCGCTGTGTTTGTCCGTTGAGGTGTTGAATAATTGCCTTTAAGGTTGGGAACATTCATCTGCATTAGCAGGAGTTTAGCAGTCGGGTAAAGAAACTTTCACGACGCTTTATTTGGGGGGAATATTTATCTGCTGTTTCTCTTGGACTCGTGTTTGCACAGTATTAACCTGAAAAGCAATTGTGGGTGGAGGAAGAAAAAAAAGCCCTCAAAATTGCCCAGGAGCTGGTGCGTGTGCTCAGCCATTCCCTGCACATCCCTGCTTGTCAACCCGCTCCCATTTTTTTTCATTAGTTTCTTGTTATAGTCGAGATATGGTCAACGATCTTTGGAGCCCGGTAATTCCGTTAAACCTTTTTTATGAGGAGTTTTGAATTGCCGCATTGAGGCGGGAGCTTGCTTCCGTGCAAGATTAATTGGGCCCGGTATTTCGGTTTTTTTGCATAGCGCTATTCAGAGCTAATAAAAAGGCCCAGAATAATGAATTCTAAAGTCAAACTGTAATGAAAAGCCACAGGTGATTGTTTCATTAGGCTGGGTGCAGGAGAGCTGCGTCTTCTCTTACCTTCGCCTGTTTGTATTGGTCGCCTTGGGGGAAGTAAACAACTTCCAAATGGGTTTGATGTTTCTGAGAAACGTTTTCTTCTGGAAAAGGCTTCAATAATTAAAAAGATGTGCCTTCTTAAAAGTTCACCCAAGCACAAAGCCATCGCTTTGAAACGTTCTTTGTTCAAAACTGTTACCTTGACTGATGTTCATGGGAGGAAATTGCCTCCAGTGGAGCGAACAAAGCCCTTCTCTCGGCCAGGTTTTGGTGCCTCCCCGGAGAAATGCTGGGGAGCGGAGGACTCCAGGGGCAGAACGCCCGGCCCGGTGGGACTGTGATGGTGCTGGTGGTGTGCACACAGTGCAGATAAAGAGCACCAACAGAGCTCTGGCCCGGCCCCACTCGAGATTGAACTGTGCTGTGTCTTGCATGACTGTTTGCTGTCTCATTCTGTACTTGTCTTCCATGTGTGATTAACTCCCGAATGTTCTCTTTTTTTCCCCTTTTTTTTTTTTTTTTTTTTTTTTTTTCTTTGTTTTCCTTTTTTTTTTCCCTTTTTGTAGAAATTATTGAGCCTACTACCTCTAGTGGTGTCTCCAGCCCAGGTCAGTATCCCCCGGCAGGAGGGTCGGTGCCTGCAGGGCCTCATTTGCCATCGGTGCCCGGGGCTGGCCCGGGCTGGCAGCTGTGTCGTGGTAGTGCTGGACTGTCCCCTCCGTCTTTGTGCTCCCATCGCTGTGTCTTCCCTCCAGGCTTTGTGTCTTTGTCCTCTTTTCTCCCCGTTTTGAGCAGCCTCTCCCGCATCCCCGTCCCTGCCGCGGGTGTGTCCCGGTGGGGTGTGCAGGGCGCTGCCGCTCCCCGCGGGCAATTCCCTGCTCTGGATCCACCCCAGCCCTCTGAATCCTCACCGGTGTTGTTGTAAGTGTGGGTGTTGGTCTGAGGGTTTGCAGATTTTGCTCTGTCTCCTCGCTGACCGGCTGTGGGATGGAGCCAGGAGCTGCTCTGGGGGGCTGCTCGCTGCCAGTGCCAGGAGGGGTCTGTGGGAGCTGAGCTCCCCTCCGTGTGCCTGGCAGGGGTGAACAGGTCCTGAGTGCTTGTGGTGAACCCCTGTTTCCTTGGGGATATTTCCTCTTGCTGCTCCCCAGCAGGACGCCCTCAGTGGAGCTGGGAACAGAAACTTGGAATGGTTTGGGTTGGGAGGGACCTTAAATCCCACCCAGTGCTACGCCAGCCATGGCAGGGACACCTCCCCCTGTCCCAGGGACACCTCCCACTGTCCCAGGCTGCTCCAGCCCCAATGTCCAACCTGGCCTTGGGCACTGCCAGGGATCCAGGGGCAGCCACAGCTGCTCTGGGCACCCTGTGCCAGGGCCTGCCCACCCTCCCAGGGAACAATTCCTGCCCCAAATCCCATCCAGGAGGCAAAAACAAGCAGAATTTTCCTCTGGCAAAACCAGCCACAGGCGTGTACTTCCATTTCCTAGCTGAGACTAAAAGATGGGAAGGACTGCGCCAGAAAGGCACAGAGAGTGAGGTGATCAAAGCAAGGTTAAACCAAGGGCTGCAGGAGGAAAACCAGGCCCAGGTGATCCCAGTACCCTCAGAGCTACAGGAGCAGCAGGGCAGGAGTTTAAATCTCTGGTGCTTTAATTAAAGAGCTTATGGAGGGCAAGCTCCGGTGTCACTCGGGGGGCAGAGGTGCTGCCTCCTGCCTTCCCCGGGCCCCAGGGAGCTTCCCAAAGCTCTCCATCTCCTCTGGGGCAGAGGCTGTGGCCTGTCTCCATCTCCTTTAGGGCAGAGATTGTGCTGTGCCCGCAGCCAGAGCTGCAGCAAAACCTCTGCAGGAGCTGCCTCCATCCAAACCCTCCCCGGGAAGGGGCCTGGGCTGCAAAGAGCTGATAGTGCCGGCAATAAAAGCCCCTTTCCTCGGGATTTTCCACAGCTGCTTTGGACCACCAGGCACTTCAGAACGAGCTGGGGAATTATGTTCTGAGTTAAGAGGAGCTGAGGAGGAGGGAAGAGTCTCTGCTGCGTGTCGGTCGTGCCAAGTGGCGATAGGAGAACCTCGCCCTGAGCGCTGTGTGACTCTGGGGTTTGTAATTCCTGCCAAAGTGCCCTCAGCCTGATCCTGCCCCCAGCTCTGCCCAGGGAGGGAGGGATGATGCTGCGTGGATGCAGCTGGAATGGGCTGCAGGCACGTTTCTGGCTTTTATCTCCACAAGTGAGTGCTCCAACAGCGTCACCGCCGCTCCTCACTCCCAGAAACTGCTGTCCAAGTGACACAGCTCTGAGGTGTGTTTGAGTTCTTGCCTGCAGAGGTTTGCACAGAGTGAGCAAAGCTGTGTGTGTTTTTGGGAGCAGGATGGAGATGGGGGAGTGGAAAGGAATAGAGTCCTTTAATAACGGTCCCTCTCTTAATTCTGAAAGCTAAATAGAGAGGGCTCTTTCCAAACACGGAATTGAGAATATGAAAACCTCTGAACACGGTAGAAAAAGAATATGGGAGTCATTAAAGTTGCAATAGTTATGAAACTAAATGAGCAAACCCAGATTTAAATTAGCGAGGAAAGTACCCTGAGCTCCGTTTGCAGTTGAAAACCAACATCTGTTCTGCTGGAAGACAACAGAGAAGGGGAGCAGGGTTTAAAGACAGCTCTCAAAATGGTTGCAGATTTATTACTGAGTCTTTCCTCCTGGAAACGAGCCCTGGTACCAGCAGTGACACTGCACTGAACTGTTCTGTTTGCCTTCCATAATTAAATAACGCTGCCACAGTCCCTCTACTTGGCTAATTTTAGCCTGGTAAATAGCTGGATAATGCCAGCACTATTGTCACGGAGTTACTCAGCTGCAGAGGCAACGAAAAACTTCTCAGAGTGTCGGGAGCTGAGCCCCTCGTGTGCTGCAGGGAAGGCGGCAGGTTGGGCTGGGAGATGGTGGCACAAAACCCGGGTTATGACAGCAAAATGAGATTTATCATAAATCACAGAATGGTTTGGGCTGGAAGGGACCTTAAAATCGACTTGTTCCAACCCCGACAACATTTCTGGCTTTGTCTGGAGTGCCCCCAGGAGGTTTTGGCCAGGAGCCCTCCGGGTCTGCCTGCCTGCCCCGCCTCCCTGGTGCAGGAACACAAACCGTGGATAACCTGTAGGAACCCATTTCAGCCTCGTGTCTCACGTCAGCCACAAGGCAGAGCACCAGCCTCCTTCCTGCTCAATCAAGGCCCTGCAGCTAATTAGCTAATTGCCACCATCCCTCAGCACTTCAGCGCGGCTTTCGGGGGGACGCGTTCCCTGGAGAAGGGTTTGCTGCTGGAAGGACGCACGTCCAGCGGGGGATTTGTCGAGTTTTAATGCTCAGCCAGAGGTTGTGAGAACACCCCAAAGTGGGTCAGGCCCCCACTGCAGGGGTGAGGCCGAGCTGGAGGCTCTCCTAGCAAAGCAGGGAAATGACAGATGGGATGTTTGCTGTTCCACCATCGCTGCTTGAGTTCCCAGGATCTCCCTTAAAGACCAAGCCTGGAAGTTTCTCTCTGCAGAAACTGAGGAATCTGCAGCGATCCTGGAGCACACTCAGGGTCCCCCCTCCCAGCTCCCAACAGGGAAAACACAAAACATTTTAGACATTTTGAACTCCTGCAAAGCAACGCCGTGCTTGAGGGCCCCGGTGACACGTTTGTGCATTTCCCTGCTGGAGCCCCTTCCCCTACATCTGGGGATTTGCTCTCCTCGTTTGAAGCGACAGCACTTCAGGCGTGTAGAATGAGCTGCAGAAAGTTCCAGAGCTGGGGCCACGGGTGGTGTCTGTGCTGGCAGCCAGCGCCGGGAGCTGCAGCTCCTTACAAATCTCTCCTCCTCCAGCGTAATTAGTTCACAGGTGGTGTCTTGAAAAGCCTTTGAAGGTGTTGTTGAATTCTTAACGCTGACTAAACAAGTAACTGTGACAGGTCAGAGAGAATAATTGAGGAATCTTCTTTAATTAATGATTTCACATCTTCGCGAGGCACTTTTATAAAAATTGGAGCCGGGGAGAGAAGGACCTTAAAGTTATTTAATTTCCTCGGGAACAAAAGCGTGTGTTTAAATGAGCACTTGGGCAGGTTGGACAACTCCTTGAACTTCAGCTGCTCTGCCTTTCTGCATATCTAACACATTTAATATGCCAGAATACCAAATAATATCTCGTCTCAAGCAGGCTCTGTTTGTTCCACGGGAAACCTGCCAACCCCCTCCAGTTTTTCCTCCTCTTGTGCAGTTGCAAATCCCATTTAAATCAATCAGTGATTTCGTGTAAGGAGGATCTGCAGGGTTGGACTCGGAATTGCGGAATTTACGGCGCTCTGTCTTGCCATTAGCTCTGCCTGTAGGTGAGGAGTGTTCCTGCAGCTGGAGGGCTCTGCATGGCAGCCGGGGACCCTGGGGCAGCAAACCCTGGGGCCAGGGACAGAACCCGCTGGGCTTCATCAGCCAGACTGCCCTTCCCTCCTCCCTGCTCCGGGAATTCCTTCCAGAACACTCAACAGGGGTGAAAAGGCGATCCAGACCCAGCAATATTCCCAGCCGGGATGGAAAACAACATCCCAAAACACTAAATGGGGGTGAAAAGGCGATCCAGATTTCTGGTAATGGGTCCTGGGTCACTGCAAATGACCCAGCAACATTCCCAGCCCGGATGGAAAACAACATCCCAAAACACTAAATGGGGGTGAAAAGGCAATCCAGATTTTGGGTAGCAGATCCTGGGTTGTTGCAAATGACCCAGCAACATTCCCAGCCCGGATGGAAAACAACATCCCAAAACACTAAATGGGGGTGAAAAGGCGATCCAGATTTCTGGTAATGGGTCCTGGGTCACTGCAAATGACCCAGCAACATTCCCAGCCCGGATGGAAAACAACATCCCAAAACGCTCAAGGGGGGTGAAAAGGTGATCCAGATTTTGGGTAACGGGCCCTGGGTCGTTGGAAACGACCTAGCAACATTCCCAGCCCGGATGGAAAACAACATCCCAAAACACTAAATGGGGGTGAAAAGGTGATCCAGATTTCAGGTAACAGGTTCTGGTTCGCTGCAAATTTAACTTCTAAATCCTGTTAGGAGCAGATGTGTGTTTGTTTTGAGAGATTTTGATGCTTGGTGGCCACTTTTTTTGGCTCCCCAATATCGCAGCTGGGAGGGAAGGCAGAGTGTCCCCTCCCCACCGCCCTGCAGTGCCCAGCCCCAGCAGAGCAGAGCTTCTCCCGTCCCAGCTGACAGGTACAGAGGGAGGGCTACCAGGTCTCGCTGTGAGCAGTTCGGCATCAAACAGGTGAACATCTCGGGAAAAAATCGATGCATTAAACCTCCCTGCTCATCAGCCGAAAGCTTCGTGCTCAGAGCGCACGGCGGGCACCGCTGCCGCCTCTCAGAGCCCGGGCAGGTGTGAAATTCCAGCGCGGCTCCCGCATCCCGCCAGCTCCCCGCACCTGCGCCGCTCATTCCGCCTTCCTGCGGGAATTACACCCTGCGGGAAATCGCAGCCGCCCCCCCGGGCCGCAGTCACCTGCTGCCGCCGACAGGTGAACCCCGCGTTGGTCAATCGCCCCGGGAAGGCCCCGCCTGGGAGAGTGCATGTGCGGAATTGGGTACACGTCCCCGCTCGGGTATTAATAATACGAAACAATGAAACTTCTCACTGCTCCGAAGAGAGATGGTGAAACTGAGAGTCCTTGCTGGGAGTTCGCTCGGCTCTCTCTCAGTTTTTATTAGTTCCAGTCTCTTGGGCGCTGGAGAATGCCGAGGTCCAGGCCCCGGTGGGCCACAAGTGCAGCTTCTGGTGCTTCTCTGGGTTTTTCAGTCCACAGTAGATTTAAACAGTCTTAAGGAAAGGGGGAAAAAAACAGTCGAGGAGCGGCTGCTCGGGGTGTGCTCAGCGACATCCAGCGCGTTCGGAGCCCGCGTCCTCATCCCGGCAGAATGTTTGAACACACTAAATCGCATTATTCACTGCTTGCCGAAGAGATGCATTATTTAATATCAAGAGAGCTGCTCTCTATCGGCTGAAAAATAGGCCTAGAACTAGGTCGTTTTTAGTCCATTGATTCCCGCGCTCTAAGCCGGCATGTAAAATACAAGGATGGGTTTGTTTTTTTTTTTCCTGATCCTGTATTGCCTACAAGCCTCCTGTCAGCGGGGATATTTCAATATTAATGAGTTTTCCCACGAATACGAGAGGCCCACTTAGGAGAAGGAGCTGCTCTGAGAATCCTGAATATTTCACAATCTCACACATCGATCGCTTGGGCTGGAATTGCACGTTCCTGCCAAGGAGAGCTCCGGAGAGACGCCAGGAGAGCAGAGCAGGGCCAGGTGTGAAATGGCTCCCGGGGGCTGCGGGGAGGGTGGAGGGTGTGGGAGGTGCAGAGATGCTCAGCCTCCTGTTGCTGCTTTCTCGTGCCCCGGAGGTTCCTCCCCGTCCCTGAGGGGTGTGCTTACCCTGCAGGGAGGTGTTCAGCCTCCAGGACCAGTGTCCTTGGTGCTGGGGGGTTAGCAGTCTCCAGATCAGTTTGGGATTTTGTAGATGGGATCAGCATTTGTGTGTGTTGTGTGTGGGAACTCCAGCGTGGGAACACGGGGAGGGTTCCTCTCAGTACAGCTCTGGCTTCCTGTAGTTAATGGGGTTTAAAACACAGATATTCAGGGGATCATGGAATATCCTGAGCTGGGAGGGACCCAAGGATCATTGAACCAGCCCCTTCCCTGCACAGACACCCCAAATCCCACCCTGGGCATCCCCAGATGCTCCTGGAGCTCTGGCAGCCTCGGGGCCGTGCCCATTCATTCCCTGGGGACCTGGGCAGTGCCAGCACCCTCTGGGGATGGACCTTTCCCAAAATCCACCCCAAACCTCCCCTGGCCCGGCCCCAGCTGTTCCCTTGTTCTTTACACAACCTGTTTACACCTTCCCCGAGCCTGAGACGAGCCCCAGCTCTGACTGAGAGAAGACAAGCAGGAGATTCCAGAATGTGATTCACCAGCAGGAAGAGAGCAGTCCGTGTTTTTATTTATCACAGAAGGGTATGTTTTAAGTGAGGGTTTGATCAGCCAGAACTGGCTGACTACAGGAATTGTACAGGAATAAATATGCATACATCCATCTCGATGAGATGGGTGGCCATGTGCAGGGATTTAAAATGTATATAGAGCTGTGCATCCATAACTTCAGGGAGGGCCCAGCTCTGCGTGGAATATGGAGGAGCCTGCAGCTACAGCTGGCGGGGAAGGATCTGACAAACTCGGGTTGTTGAGGGAGGGAAGGCTTGGGGGATTAGGGGACTTGTCAGAAAAAAAAAGCCTGTTTGAAAACTCCATGAATATGTCAGTTTTAAAGGAATTCAAATAAAGGCCTGTTGAGTTTTGAGTGGGGAAAAAAAAAAAAAATATATGTTGGCTTCCTTCCAGGCTCCCCATCTCATTCCAGGCAACACTTCTTCTTTTTTTGTCTTTTCCCTGTCTGAATTTCGCACCAAATGGAAATTTCAGTTCCGTGCCAGCTGCATTCAGAGTATCTGCGCAACACGGACATTTTTTGGGTGGAGTTGCCAACAATATTCCCAGGCAGGGTGGAAAACAACATCCCAGGGTGACACAGGATCAGCCATTCCCCTCCTCTGAACCTGATCTCCCGAAGCTGCATGGCTGCACCTTTTCCTTCCCACAAACACTTGCAGGGCCCAGTCTGCTGAGCTGGATTTTAAGCTGGGATTTGTCCTTCTTTAAACCTTCCAGATGAGCTTTTACCGTGTCACCAGGCAGCCCGTGACAGGCTGAGGGTGGGTTTTCCCAAGGGGCTCTCTGGGTTAAAGAAAAACGGGCCAAAATTTGTTGTTAGAGGCGTGACAGCTGAGCCAGGCCTGCGTCCCTCCAAGAGCAGGGCTGTAACAGGTTCAGGCAGCAGCTCTGAACGATTCAGTGAACATTCCTTTATCACTGGCACCTGTTCCTGTAAGCCCAGATTTAAACCGAGCCTCCGAATCCACAGAGCAGCGTGGAGCCGTCTGATGAAAATTTTAAAGATGCTTTTCATTAAGATGGAAGCCGTGCAAAACATTTCCCCCTCGTTTCCAGCTGCTGAGTCAGACATTTCCATAAGAAAAAGCTGCTGGCGTGATGAGCTCGGGGTGGGTGAGTGGCAGCCTGCTCCCTGCCGCCCACACTGAACCGTCCTGGGGTGACACGGGTGACGCTGGGTGACGCTGGGTGACGCTGGGTGAAGCTGGGTGACACTGGGTGACACTGGGTGACGCCGGGTGACACCGGGACATCCAGCAGCGCTGTCACTCCAAACACCGGGGTGAAAAGATTGATCCTGGCGCCTTTTGTCCTCCTCTTTTCCGAGGTGGGTGACTCAGCTCCGCGCTCCTCTCCCCCCAGGGCGGTGAGGGGTGCTGGGTTCGCCCTCCCCTGTCCCCGATTGCTCCCGGGGACTGTCGCCCCTTCAGCCTCCCCGCGGCACAAAACCACCGGGAACGAGCTTTTCTGCCGAGGCCGGGCGATTCAGAGCTTTGGAAGGCTCGGGAGGGGGTTCTCTGGCACAAACGGGGTGAGCGTGTTCCAGTCGGGAAACAGGGAGGCGTTTGAATAACCCGCAGGAAACTGTCAAAGCAAAGAGCTCGGAAATTCGGCTTTACACGCCATCCTTCAGGCTCGGGTCCTGTCCCGTTTCTCTGCGTGGCTTAGGAGGGCGGTGGTGTTGGAAAATGAAATGTCAGGGGGAAATTGCAGGACCCGCTGTGTGTGAGGAGCCCAAACCCGCTGTGCCCTCCCCTCCCGCACTGCACAGCCCCATTTAGGGTTCAGATTTCCCGGAATCACAGAATATCCCGAGCTGGAGGGGACCCACGAGCCCAGCCCCAACAGGAGGAGCCGTGTTCTACAGAGGGCTGGAAATCCCGCCCCGCTCAGCGCAGATTATCGCCGTCCAACTCCCCATCAGGGCTCGGAGAAACCTGGAGGATTTTAGTACTCAGGGGTTATGCACGGTACAAGGCAGGCAGAAAAGATCGGGTTTGAGGCACAGTGTGTCTTACGAGGCTGTCAGAGTCAGTTTTGAGGCATCCATCTCTGCCCCAGAAGCACCAAAATAACTGTACTAATTGATAGAGATTTTCTAAGGCACGACTCTAAACAGAACCTGTGTGCCTAAAACTCCCAGTCAGCTTTGAAAAATCTCAGCTATTGGGGTTGGTTTTATTTTTTTCCTCTCTTCTGTGTAATAACATATGCAAAGCCGAGCCATAATGTCTCCAAAATCCTCGGGATTAAGCTGAAAAGCGAGTGGGGAAGGCTGGGGCATGAAAAGCTTCCTGATGCAAAATCCCCCAGCAGCAGGAAAAGCCGCGGAGCAGCAGCAGGCGGGGAGGGTGAGGGGCTCTGGAAAGGGACCCCCAGCAGAAATCCAGCCCCAAATGGCTCCGGGAGGGGGGGGATCATTCCCTCCCACCCACTCAGGCAGCTGCCAGAGCTCAGCGTCCTCCCGGTGGCAAATCAGCTCCTGCTGCTGAAATAATCCCGAATAATTCATCCTAGGGAACAGTGATTGAGGGGAAATGGAACCACAGAATGCCAGACGGGTTTGCGTTGGGAGGGACCTTAAATAAATCCCACACAGGGCCAACCCAGCCATGGCAGGGACACCTCCCAGTGTCCCAGGGACACCTCCCACTGTCCCAGGCTGCTCCAAAACCTGGCCTTGGGCACTGCCGGGGAGCCAGGGACAGCCACAGCTGCTCTGGGAATTCTGTTCCAGGGAGGTGGATCCCTCAGGGGGGTCAGGGATGGGACATGGATGCCTCAGTGGGGTCAATGGATCCCTCAGCGGGGTCAGGGGTGGGAGATGGATCCCCCAGCAGAGTCAGGGATGGGAGATGGATTCCACGGCAGGGTTGATGGATCCCTCAGTGGGGTCAGGGATGGGAGATGGATCCCTCAGAGGGATCGATGGATCCCTCAGTGGGGTCAGGGATGGGAGATGGATCCCTCAGGGGGGACAATGGATCCCTCAGTGGCATCAGGGATGGGAGATGGATCCCCCAGCAGGGTCAGGGATGGGAGGTGGATCCCTCAGGGGGATCGATGGATCCCTCACAGGGTCAGGGATGGGAGATGGGTCCCTCAGTGGGGTCAGGGATGGGACATGGGTCCCTCACAGGGTCAGGGATGGGAGATGGATCCCTCACAGGGTCAGGGATGGGAGATGGATCCCTCACAGGGTCAGGGATGGGAGATGGATCCTCAGTGGGGTCAGGGATGGGAGATGGATCCCTCAGGGGGATCGATGGATCCCTCACAGGGTCAGGGATGGGAGATGGGTCCCTCAGCGGGGTCAGGGGATGATCCCTCCCCTGGCAGCCTCAGCCGCAGGTGACAAAGGGGGCGTTCAGAGTGACAAATCAGTGAGCTGCCCAGGCATTAAATCCGCCCCACACGGAGGGGATCAGGCGGCAGGAGGAGCCCAGGGGGTGGACGGCTCCCGGCCCCGGGACATCCCACATCCCTGACGCGTGCCGAGCCTGCCGGCAGCGCGGGCCGCCTCGGGGAAGATCTCCATCAACTTGAAAAGTAGCAACAATTTCGCTGGGGCAGCGTTCGAACACTCCGGAGCTCCATGAATAGTTAATGTCACGTCAGGGCCGGGAGACAAACGCTCTGGGATGTGAGGAGCAAATAGCTCGGGCCGCGAGGAGTTATGTTTGCTCCCCGCGTACACAGCCCCGCGGAAATTGCGATCATCCCTCAGGAGCGGGGGAGGGAAGGGTGGGCACGGCCCCGGCCGCTCCCGGGGAAGGGAGGAGGGAACCGGCGCTGCTCTCCCCGCTGCCGGGCACGGCAAGGGTGGGGTTTCTGTAAAAATGGGTGATGGGGAGATTTCAGGTGCCAGCGAGCCCGGATCCCCTTTATGCAGGTGAATTTTCTCTGGATCCCCTTTATGGAACTGAATTTTCCCCTGGATTCCCGTTATGGAGGTCACTTTTCCCTGGATCCCCTTTACAGAGGAGACTTCCTCTGGATCCCCTTTCTTTCCCCTGGATCCCCTTTATGGAGGTGACTTTTTCCCTGAATCCCTTTATGGAGGTGATTTTCCCCTGGATCCCCTTTATGGAGGTCACTTTTCCCTGGATCCCCTTTACAGAGGTGACTTCCTCTGGATCCCCTTCATGGATGTGACCTTTCCTGGATCCCCTTATGGAGGTGACTTTTCCCTGGATCCCTTTTCTTTCCCCTGGATCCCCTTTATGGAGGATTCCATATGGAGGGATGGATATTCCCTCTGGATATCCCTGAGCCTCCCCTGGCCCAGCCTGAGCCCGTTATGGTTCACTGTAACTTCTGGAATTAGCAAACAGTTGGTTTCACCAACTGTTTATTTCACCCACCCACCTTCTTCTAATCAAAACACTGTTGGTGGATAATTCCTTGGCTATTGGCACAGTTTGGGAATAAATTTCCAGGGATTATGGGGTTTTTTAGTATGCCTATAAAAAGAGAGGAATACATGAACCATGCAGAATTAGGAGCAAGAGGAACCCACCAGAAGTGCTTAGGAAAACCAGCAGAGATCTGAATAAACCCCACACCTTAGAAATTCCACTTCCTCAGCGGAATCTGAAAGGCTACCAGCACTTCCAGCCAAAAACTTCCTTCCTCGCACACCAAAAAAAAAAAAGGAGAGGAATCACGTTCCAACCTGCTCGGGTCCACATCCTTCGTCGGGAGCACAAGAATGATGTGGAAACCGCGCAGGAACTGGAAAGTTGGGTGTGAAAAATTATCCTTCCCGCCGCTGTATGACATTGCCTCAGCGCAGCAGAACCAACAGAGCCTTCCTGATATATGAGAACTATCAAAGGTTGCCACTGAACACGGAGATTTAATGTGCTGCTTAATTCAAGAGCTTATTTACAGTGTCACACGTCACTCGGAGAAAAACGGCTCTGACAACCAATCATTTCAAATATAGGGAAGAATGTTTAACAAAAGGTCAGAAGTACAAATATTTCACATATTAACTACTAATAAATTCATTTCCTCTCAAAGTTAGGAGGATCAGCAAATGCCTCCAAAGCCATTTGCAATATTTCAGCGCAAGACCCAACCTCTAATTACCGATGTGGGCTGTAAATAATTGTCAAGCATGCAGATGAGCCAAAAAAAAAAAAAAAAAAAAATTCTCTCAAATTAAAGTAATTAGCTCCCGAGTCAAATTTTTCTGTCACATTAAAACGCTTTCCCTTGTCTCCGACGTGACACTTACAAATGAGAGCCGCATTGTTGGGGAGGCAGTTATTGCAGGCTGCCAGGATGATCTGCACCGGGAGCTCAGAGCTCTCTGCCTTCACAGGAACCTGAGCTGAGTTTTCCCTCCCTGGCTGTGGGAGCGGGGAGTTTATCCAGCTGGAACCCCGGCAGGTGGATGCAGAGTTTCCCCATCCCTTGGTGTGGGAATGTCCCTCAGGGAGAGCCTCGGTGCTTGGCTCTTCCTGGTCCTCCTGCCCTGAGGAACCTTCCCAGAGCTCCTGGTGTGGGATGGAGATGGGAACTGAGCCACAGCCTGCAGCACTGGGATGGGGAATGGGAGTGGGAGTGGGAATGAGAATGGGAGTGGGAATGGCAATGGCAATGGCAATGGCAATGGCAATGGCAATGGCAATGGCAATAGCAATGAGAATGGGAATGAGAATGGGAGTGGGAATGGGAGTGGGAGTGGGAATGAGAGTAGGAAAGGGAGTAGGAATGAGAATGGGAATGGGAATGGGAATAGGAATGGGAATGGAAGTGGGAATGGGAGTAGGAATGAGAATAGGAAAGGCAGTGAGAGTGGGAATGGGAATGGGAATAGAAATGGGAATGGAAATGAGAATGGGAGTGGGAGTAGGAATGGGAGTGGAAGTGGGAATGGGAGTGGGAATGGGAATGGGGATGGGAGTGGGAGTGGGAGTGGGAGTGGGAATGGGAATGGGGATGGGAGTGGGAGTGGGAGTGGGAGTGGGAATGGGAATGGGAGTGGGAATGGGAATGGGAGTGGGAGTGGGAATGGGAACGGGAGTGGGAATGGGAGTAGGAATGAGAATAGGAATGGCAGTGGGAGTGGGAATGGGAATGGAATAGGAATGGGAATAGGAATGAGCATCTTGCTTCTCCCAGTGCTTTCTCTGGCGCTTTCATGGTTTATTCTCAGTGTCCCCTTAGCCAAAGCCGTGCTGGCCGCTGTGTGCAGTGGGAGATCCTGAGCCATTCCCCTGTGTAGTTTTGCATTCCCAGGTTTGGATTCCCAGGCAGCCCCAGCTGGGTGGTTTCTATTCCCTGCTCAGTTTCTGTTTCACTTCAGGCTGAACAAGGCTGGGTTTGCTGGTTGCTGCAGATGAGCCCAAAGTCGGGGCAGATGTGGGAGAGGACGCAGTCCCAGCCTTGAGCACGGCCCATCCCAGGCCAGTTGTGTGGGCAGACGACCTCACAGTGCCCTGAAATAACTCCGGATTTACCTGCTCCTTTCCAGGGATCCCTTCCAGGGGCTGTTCCCCTCTACCTCAGCGACCTTTGCTCTTCCTCCAGACAAGACAACAGGGTTTAGGCTCAGAAATCCCAGCTGGATTTGTGGTTTCCTTTGCCCTGACTGTGCCAAGAGCAGTAAATCTGGAGGATCCTTACCAGGGGAGGGCCAGGCTGAGCTTTACTCACGCATCTCATCCATTCAGACTGGAGCTCAGGGAAAAGTTCTTCCCCAGAGGGTGCTGGGCACTTCCCAGGCTCCCCAGGGAATGGGCACGGCCCCGAGGCTGCCAGAGCTCCAGGAGCATTTGGAGGGATGCTGGAAGTGCTGGAAGGCCCCGGGGCCATGATTTGGGACTGTGGGTGACGGGGTCTGCTCCTGCTGCCCAGAGCCATGGATTCCCTGCTCCCTTGGCTGATCCCTGCCCTCCCCAGGCAGGGATGAGGTGGTGACCCCGTTAAGGGCTGAGGCTCCCGTCTCCTCAGTCTGTTCCGAGTCAGCTCATCCCTCAAGGCTGTTCCCATCCATTGCTCCGGAGCTCCTCCAGGGATGTTTCATTTTTCCAGCACCACTGCGCTCCTCAGCCACGCAGAGAAACGGGACACCGCTGGAGTAGGAAGGATGATGGATAAAGCCAAATCTCATTCTGTTCCCCGGCAGCAGATTTCCCCATAAATACTTCCCGGGGCTGTGCAATATCCCCTGCGGCAGCAGCCGGGTCCATCAGGGCTGCGCTGTTTCATCCCGCCACGCCCGGAGCTCTCCGAGCTCAGCGCCCGCCCTGCTCCTCCCACCACGGCACCAGGGGGATCCTTTCCCCGGGCAGCGTCTCAGGGAAGGGGTTTCTGTTTGATACCCTCAGGTTTATCTCTGTCCAAGTGAAATTCCACCGAAGAGGCACCCCAGCAGTGTGTGAGGGTTGGGAATGGGGGCTGCTCCTGGAGCTGTCACTGAACCTGGCCCTGCACTGCCACAGCAGCTGCACTGCTCTGATCCTGGGACACCCAGGGACACCCACAGGGGGTGTGGGGGGCTGTGGATATCACCCAGTGCCACCCCTGCCCTGGCAGGGACACCTCCCACTGTCCCAGGGACACCTCCCACTGTCCCAGGCTGCTCCAGCCCCAATGTCCAGCCTGGCCTTGGGCACTGCCAGGGATCCAGGGGCAGCCACAGCAAATCTGGGAATTCCAGCCCAGCCCCTCATCACCCTCCCATCCAGGAATACCTTCCCAATATCTCACCCAAATCTCCCCTTTCCCAGTTTGAAGCCATTCCCTGTGTCCTGTCCCTCCATCCCTTGTCCCCAGCCCCTCTCCAGCTCTCCTGGAGCCCCTTCAGGCCCTGCCAGGGGCTCTGAGCTCTCCCTGGAGCTTCTCCTCTCCAGGACTGAGCAGGAACCACAGCGAGATCCCACAGAGGCACCAAGAGCTGCAGGGATTTTTAGGTACCACGGAGTGAGGAACCACCCAGTGCTCTTGAGCAGTTGCTGGTTTGGGAAACGCTGTTCCAGAGGGTTATTTGAGACCCTTCACCCCCTTTTCCCCTCTGAGCCTCAATCCCAGCCCCAATCCCGGCTGCCAGGGCTGTCACCCCCACTGAACAGCTCTGGTGTGGGCACTGCCAGCCCCACCACCCTCACCAGCAGAAACGATCTGACTTTAAAATCCGGGTGTATTTTTAGCAGCCTGAAACGAGTCTGTGGCTGTTTACAGCCTTCAGCACGAGTTATTTGTCGGGGAGCGGGAGAGGTGACTCTGACTGTGGAGGGCAGGGAGGGAAATCCTGTCTCCTCCTGCCTCCTTGGCCGGGGTTCCCACAGCCAGGGAGCCCCAGTTCCCAGGAAAAGACCCCCACGGCTCACACTGACACAGCTGGTGGCCGTGGTTACCAGGTGTTCATTGCCTGCCTCCCTTTTTTTCAGCCTGTAAATATCGTATTTTGTATTTTGCCTCAGTCGGAATCAGCATCAGGATCGGCTTTGCATTAGACACGGGGCACATCCCAACTGGGCTCTTCATGACTGAAACAACAAGTGCTTCTGTCTCATTTTCTGTGCGTGCACAAACGCAGAGCGGGATAATATTTCACTCGAAGACATTGCTGGCGGCACATCTCAAGTGTTTAAAATACTAAGCTTTCAGGTTTCAGCACAACAAACAGCTGCTTCTTGCCTCTGCAGCTCCGGCAATCATATTTCAGCCCCTGTTTTCCCATTTGAAGACTCATAAAACGCCTTTTTTTTTTATTCATTTCAATTTGAAATAAGGACAAATCAGCATTTCGTTTTCCAGTCGCTGCCCCCGCCAGCAGCCCTGTGCGAATGCTGATGGACAGGCCCTGATAACAGCCCGCTCTTATCACCCCATCGCTCTCCTGGGGCCCATCTCCGGGGTCTGGCTGCCAGCACTCCCACCCCAGAGGGTGATAAATCCCCTCTGCTGAGCACCCGGCGCTTCCCGGCTTTGTCCTCCGTAGCTCCGGCTTATCCCGGGGCAGCCCTTGGACAGCTCCCGCAGTATTCCCTGTCCTTCCTCAGGGGTTTTCGGGGACATCTGTCTGGGTAGTGCTGAGCTTTTCCCGACGGGTAATTCACAAAGGCGAGAGCCTGCCCCAGCCTGAGCCCCGTGTCCCAGGGCTCTGTGCCCTGGAATTCCTGCAGCTGGAATTGCTCCTGGGATGATGCCGTGGGAGGGGACAGGCTCATGGGACATTCCTGCCACAATCCTTGTCCCTACGGCTTCCAGCCCTGCCCCGGGCAGCTGTGCCAGGCTGGACAACCTTTCCATGAAAGAATATTCCCAAATATCCACCCTGAGCCTGCCCTGGCCCAGCCTGAGGCCGTTCCCTCTCCTCCTGTCCCTGTTCCCTGGGAGCAGAGCCCGACCCCCCCGGCTGTCCCCTCCTGGCAGGGACTTGTGCAGAGCCACCAGGTCCCCCCTGAGCCTCCTTTTCTCCAGGCTCAGCCCTTTCCCAGCTCCCTCAGCCTCTCCTGGGGCTCCAGACCCTTCCCCAGCTCCCTCAGCCCCTCCTGGGGCTCCAGACCCTTCCCCAGTTCCCTCAGCCTCTCCCGGGGCTCCAGACCCTTTCCCAGCTCCCTCAGGAATTCTCCAGCCCCTTCCCAGCTCCATTCCCTGCCCTGGACACGATCCAGCCCCTCCAGGTCCTTCTTGTTCTGAGGGGACCAGAACTGACCCCAGAACTGACCCCAGGACTGACCCCAGAACTGAACTGACTCCAAGACTGATCCCAGATCTGACCCCAGGACTGACCCCAGGACTGCCCCCAGGGCTGTCCCCAGCCAGGGCCAGCAGCACCCTGGGGATGTTTTAAGCCCTGCCAGGCACGGAGGGACACCAGGCTGCAGAGACCCGCGCTCCAAAGGCATTTCCACAGCGCTGACATTCCCAGCATTTCCCTGGTGTTACTGTGGTGGCCAGGGCCGAGTTTAATCACGGCTCCATCTGCACTCCCCCCCGCAGACCCGCTGCCCCAGGCTGAGGGATTTGACTGATTTAACTCCGCTCCTGCACCTCCCGCCCGGCGTTTCCTCCCTCCGCCTGGGGGATGATTGCATTTGCATAAAACCAAACAAATCCCTGATTCCTTTTCAGACAACACTCGGAGGTTTTGTTCTCCCAAGGTCGAGCTTTCCCCCCAGTCCTCCCTGGACCCCAAGGAGAGGTTTCTGCTCCCGCCTTTTCCCTCCGGAGCTGGTCCAGAGCTCTGCAGCCATTCCCTGCCCATCACCGCTGCTCCCTTGTTAGGGACAACCTAACAGTCTTTTATGGACTGTCGGCCTTCTCCTCGGCGGCCATAAATCCTCCACCGGCTTCAAGTGTAACAAAACGTAGAGATGTTATCCCCAGGCCTCGCCCGAGCCTTCTGAGGCCCATTATCTCCCCATCTTTCCTTTTAAAAGAACCTTATTTGACAGCCTAGCCTTTTTCCATCCTTCTTTTTTTTTTTTTTTTTCCTGCCTTACTGCTTTGACCTTGAGTCAGTTTATTCCTTCCTTCTCTGTGTATTTTAAACGTTGCACCCCCCCCCAAAAAAAAAATCCAATTTATTAAGGCTTTCCTTTAGCAAATGATTAACCTGAATACAGTTAAATGAAATGCTTATTAACATCCCCCTGCATAATCCATTTAACAGAATTAGTCTTGCTTATTCAGACAACCTAAAGGGGTCTGTGCTTTTGTCTACGCAGCATCGGCATTAAAGCTTATAATTATTTCTGGTTAATGCAGCCCTTGGTGCTAGGAAATGCTGGTTTGTGTGCTCCAGCGTAGCACTTCTCCTAATCTCTTGTATTAATTAGAGACACCGATATAATATGACTTTGTTCCTTCCTATTCAGCACCGGCAGAGACGTCTGGATATAATCCTGTCTGTGCTGAGGGTGTCTTCAATATTTCCACGAGCGCTGGCTGGTGTAAAACATCAGGATTAGGCACGATAATCCCTAAATTGGGGGAAAAAAGGGAGTTTCCAATGCACGTGGGTGTGCCTGGCACTGGGGGGGAGATTTCTCCTTCCCCTGGGAGGATATTTAGGGTCCCCTCCGAGCTCAGTTTCCAACCCCAGTGTCTCTGGGAGTCCTCCCCACGCCGCTGGTGACGCTCTGTGTGTGTTCCTGCCTTGCCCAGAGGCGTGCAGCCGCTCTGGCTCTGAGGAGGATTTGACTTCCCCACTAGCATGGAAGTAAATTATCAGCCCTCAGTGGCTGCAGGTGACATTTTAAACTCGCTGCGTCTCCTCAGTCCTGGGTCATTTGATATTTCGGGCGTCAGGCTGCTCGTGGAGCTCCTTTTAATCTTTCTCTGGATGATGGAAATTCACTTTCTTTTCGAGGCGTTTCAAGGAATCACTCCCGGGGCTCTGAAGTGAATTTGCAGCACCAGACCGTAAAATCACGGAATCATTTAGGCTGGAAAAGCCCCCCCAGAATATCAAACCCAACCACTCCCAGCACTGCCAGGGCCACCCGTGTCCCCAAGTGCCACATCCTGGGGCTTTGAGATCCCCCCAGGGGTGGGGAATCCAAACCTCCCAGGGCTGGGCAGCCTTTTCCATGGAGAAATTCCTGATGTCCAACCTGACCCCACCCTTGGCATCGCTCTGCTTCCCCTCTCCGGGCACCCAAACCCTCTGTGAAATCAGCTCTGTGAGATGGGGGCTGTGGAGATGCCCAGGAGGGGCTGCAGGTGTGATCACAGACTCAAATAATTCCGGCTCTTATTTAAAACCTGATCACACATTCCTCCACCATTACCTCCCCGCGTAAATATTAAGACTGGGAGCTCGTGTGTGTGTGTGTGAAACAATGACACAGTAATATTTCAGTGGGGAAAAAAAAAAAAAAAAAAGGCAGCTGGTTTATGCTGTTCTCAAACACTTAAACCTTTTCATTTTTTCCCCCAAACCGAGGGCTTAGTCTGACACGGAGAACCATCAAAAAGTGCTTTGAAAATTGCCAAGTCCGAGAACAAAGCGACCTTGCGTGGCCCTCGCACAGCAAATGCTCAGGAAGGCAAGGGCTGCTGGTCCTTCCCAAAATAATTACTCAGAGCACACCGAGGACTGAGCAGAGCACGCTAAGAGCCTTTCAATTTTAAAGGTGTGTTTGTTTGGAAAGCTCGTGTATCAGCACAAATCTACGGGGTTTTATTCATATCCACCAACGGCGTTTTGCTTGGCCAGCAAAGAATTCGGGGAGAGTTAATCGACATTCGGAGGGGAGGGAGGAAAAGCCTGCAGGAGGTTATTAATTTTTAAGAATTTTTAAGTGTCTAGCCCAATATTTTCAGCCGCGTGTCATCCAGTGGGCCTCGTGTGACATCGTAATTGATAATTGAGCTTCTCCAGGTTTGCTTCTCCTCCAGGTTTCTTTCCCGTCCAATTCTCGTGCTCGGGCAGCTTTGGGAACTGGAACTCTTTGCTATTATCTCCCCAAGTCAGTGCATTTCCCCCCCATTAACTCCCCTCTTGCCTTTTGTGCAGAAACCATCCAGGGATGATTTAATAAGCCTTGGAAAGACAGAGCTGGTTCATGTGCAGGCAATCAGATTTACATAATTTTCCGCTGGCTTTTACAGCCACCCCAGTTCGAATTATCTTTAAGTCAGGGGGGGAAAACTCTTTTCACGCCACAAAATGAACGAGCACCTGAAAGAGCTTCAGCCTCCTCGCCCCACCCTCGTCATAGATGAAAGGTTGATCTGCCATCCTGACTTAGCACAGAAAGTCCCTTTTTAACGAGGGGAGAGGAGGTGCCCTGGCCTGCTGTTAGTCACAGTCGTCAGCCGCTAAACTGAGCTTCAAAACCAAGTTTAATCTTGTTTTCTTTGGGGATTATTACCTGAACCTGCCTGCGGCGGGGGGAAGCAGAAGGTCTCGGGTCGTGTCGCGTTCTCTGCGCCAAATAAAATGTCACACACCGAAAATGGAGCTCCAGGGTCCTGCACAGACACCAAAGGGGGGGTCGTGTCCCAGGATTTGGGCTGGACTGGGGCTGGGGAGGGTGTGAAAGCGAACAGGGTTTGGTGCAGGCTGAGGGAACAGCTCCTGGTGCTCCCTCCGGCCTGTGCCCGTCCCAGAGCAAACCCATGGTTTTCACAGAGTCCTGGGATGGTTTGGGTTGGAAAGGACCTGAAATCCCAACTCATCCCACCCCTGCCATGGCAGGGACCCCTCCCACTGTCCCCAGGGACACCTCCCACTGTCCCCAGGGTGTCCCAGCCTGGCCTTGGGCACTGCCAGGGATCCAGGGGCAGCCACAGCTGCTCTGGGCACCCTGTGCCAGGGCCTGCCCTCCCTCCCAGGGAACAATTCCTGCCCCAAATCCCATCTAAATCAACACTCCTCCAGCCTAAGGCCATTCCCTGTGTCCTCTCGAGGCCGAGGTTCCTGCCAGGTCCACCCCCGAGGCACAGGTGGGACATTCCTGCCCCAGCCCAGCCCCGGGGACCAGCTCCTCCCTTGCTCCTCAGCACTGATTTCTTGCACTTCCCCTCTTTGCACTTTGTGTGCGTTCAGCCAGGAACTGGAGAAAGGCTTCGTGGTAAACAAATAAATACAATCTCTTCAAAATGAGTATTAATGTCTTTGGCTGAGCACAATTGTCGAACTCTGGCTGCTGGAGCTGGGCAGAAAACGAGCTGTTTTCTACCCGAGCCCCATCCCGCCACCTCCCATTGATTGCGCTGCAGATCTTAGTGCTGGGGAACTTAAAAACGGATCGATTATTCAGCTGGCTAACAACGAAGCGCTCCCATTTCCAAGTGCTTGCCTTAAAAATAAACCAATTTCTCCTCTCGGAGTGAGCGGGGCTGTTCCCTGGGCGGGCCGGAGCAGGGCCGGGCTGCGCTCACGGCGCTTCCTCTGCTGCCCAGAGGAATCCTTCTGCTGCCCCGAGAGGCAGTTTAGAATAATTCATGGAAAATAAGAATTTAGGGGTGGGGGCTGAGAGCGGGAATGGTCGCTGACCCCCTGTCGTTGTCTTGCAGCTCCCAGCACGGCCCAGTACGGGATCACCGGGCACGCCGAGGTGCTCTTCTCCTGCTGGTCCCTGGTGTTGGCGCTCTCCTCCCTCAGCAGCGTATTCTACCTGAAGAACATCCTTCTGCACTAAATGTAAAGACCCATAAAAAGGCTTCCGAGGATTCTCTGAGAGTGCTGATGGCTGGATCCAATCTGGTAGAGTTGGTTTAAAAAAAAAAAAAAAAAAAAAAAAAAAAGGGGGAAAAAAAAAAGTGCTNAATAAGATGAAAGAACTATGGTAACATGTAACCATGAAATCACATACTCTGTCTTTTTTGTCTCTTTTTTTTTTTTTTTTTTTTTTTTTTTTTTTTTTTTTTTTTTTTTTTTTTTTTTTTGGATTAGCTGCATTACCTTGTGGAGCAGTACACATTGTCCTTTTTCTAAAGACGTGAGAACTCTGAAATTACTTTTAGAGGATATTAATTGTGATTTCATGTTTGTAATCGACAAGTTTTCGGAAGCATTCAGTCGTGGTCTGCTGAGTCGCAGGCTGTAGTTTACAAAAAGAAAAAAAAAAAGGATATTGCAGTAAAAATGTGCTTCTTTAAGGCTGCAATACAAACACTCAGCTCCCTTCTCGACTAGCATTCTACCCAAACTTACACAAAAAACATTCGTTCTTTTTTGAGTAAAAAAAAAAAAAAAAAAANTTAAAAAAAAACCAAACAAACAAAAAAAAAACCCTTCAAATAACATTGCCTTCAAAATACTTCCTCAAAATATTACACATATCTAGATTTACTTCTAGCATGATATTCAGGTTTCAAGAATGAGCCTTGTACTATAACTGCGTTGCGCAGTACTGCTTCTGTCCTCTCCCCTCCCTCCTGCCAGTTCAGCATGGTTGTGCCTTCATGAAACACGACTTTCCTCTTCCTCTCCAGCCAATCCGGAATGTGGTTTTTTTTGGGAAACGCTGAAGCGTCCTTTTGAGCATAAAGGGATCTCCCCGGTGAGGACAGAGGCGCTACAGGCTCCGAGGAAAGGCTCCCTCCTCTCTCCAGGGGCAGGGCTGAGCTCCAGGGTAGCTCCTTCTCGTTCCTCCCTCCTCCACCGCTGCCCAGTAGGTGACCTCTGTGAAAAAAACCCAACATTTCCCTGTTAGAAAACTCAAACGGTTCTGTGGCATCTTTGGAATGTCGGAATGTTCCCCCCGAAGCCAAATTCCCACCTGGCCGGAGACGTCAGGCTCGTGTCCCTTTTGTATGGCTGGCGAAGCCGAGTCAATTGGCGCTTTTCTTGCGCTCCATTTTGTACTGGCTTGGCCGATTTAGCAATGATAAAGGATGCTTTGAACCGTGAGACACCTGCAGACCCCTGGAGAATCAGGCAGAACTCTCTAACCCCACATTTCCCCAGCGAGGGTGCTCCTGCCGAGGGCACCTGGCCGTCCTTGGGGGAGTCACCTGGACAGGCAGGGCCTGGGGGGGACCTGCTGTCCCCTGCCAGCCCCCACACGCCATCCCTGTGCCGCAGCCCTCGGGAGGACACTGCTGCCACACGCCTCTCAAGCTCAGAAATTGTGTGTGACTCACTTTATTCTTTATTCACAGCCCTGCGGGGTGGTGGTGTAAGCGCTGCTCACAGCTCACACCTGACTGAGAGCTGCCCGCTGGGGTGGCCGTGGCCAGCAGCCCTGGGACACCACATCCCCTGGTGGCCCCAGCAGCTCCTGACTCGCTCACGAACAGCTGCTGACAGCAGGAATGACGAAACCGTTATCACAGAATCCCCGGGCTGGGTTGGGCTGGGAGGGACCTCAAAGCCCATCCCACCCCAGGGACAGGGACAGGGACAGGGACAGGGACAGGGACACTCCCCCAGGCTGCTCCAAGCCCCGTCCAGCCCGGCCCTGGGTGGGACAGCACCACTTTCACTGTGATCATTCCCACGTTCCAGTAGGTGACACCACTTTCCCAGCTCCCCGTTTTTCAGGCAGGTTTTGGCAGGGAGCAGCAGCAGCTGAGCGCTGGGAGGACTCAGCAGTCCCAAGATCCCGTTTTTTCCGTCAGGGAGGACCCTGAGTTGTCCGGGCTCAGTCTGAGCCGTCCCAGAGTGCAGCCAGAACGTGCAGTGCCTCTGCTGCCCCCGCTGAGAAAGGGCACAAACAGAGATGTTCGCTCCAGAAGATGGCAATAAAACCTCCTGGGTCACTTTGCCCGTGCTCAGTGACAGACTGCATTATTTCTCTGATGTTCCACAGCCCTGTGCCAAGCAGTTGCTGTTTCAGAAAAGTGGCATTTTTTAAAACCTGGAATAACACGAACAGACCCATTCTGGGAGGAAAGGGTTCACACTCAGCTCCGAGGAGTTTATCAGGCCTGACGCCCCGATCTCTCTTGTATTGCAGCTTTAAAGTGCTCTGGTTTAGGATCCGTTCACCAGAAGCAGTGGGGCTGCAGGAAGTTCTTGTGTCGGTGCAGTTTTCTTGAAGGAAGAAATGAGGATGTGGATAACCCAACCCACGTGTGTAAAACCGGGAGAGGGTTCTATGCTGTGGCTGGATCAAACCCTGCATTCCCAATGGCACGTTGCATTCCAGTGATTCCTGACATTTTGGAACCTGATCTTTCCAGCGACAGAATAGAATGAGCAGCAGCTTTATTAAATATGGAAAAAAAAAAAGAAAAAAACAAAAAAGAACATACAGTGAAGCATTGAATGTTTGCAGCCGCACCAGGGAGAGCCACGGGGTGACACGGAGGAGAGATGTCCTGTTTGATTTTCCCTTGGGGGGGGGCACATCCTTCTCGTGAAGGCCAAAAAGGACACCCCAAACCCACCCCAAGAGCAGAACTGGGAGCCGTGTCTGGGTGTCTCTGTGTGGCAGGGGCGTGCTGGGTGCGCGAGGGGCAGGGGACAGTGAGGAGATCTGGGCTCTGCAGCCTGGGTTTGGGCAGGGCTGGGGCTTTAGCCTGGGTTTGGGCAGGGCTGGGGCTTTAGCCTGGGTTTGGGCAGGGCTGGGGCTGCAGCCTGGGTTTGGGCAGGGCTGGGCTCTGCAGCCTGGGTTTGGGCAGGGCTGGGGCTGCAGCCTGGGTTTGGGCAGGGCTGGGGCTGCAGCCTGGGTTTGGGCAGGGCTGGGGCTGCAGCAGGTGGAGATGGAGGCACAGGGTCTGGGGCAGTGTGCTGGGCTGGGGCAGGCTGGGATCTGTGCTCCCGACACCAGCAGAGTGAGCACAGGGACTGCGGGCTGGGAGAGAGTTTGGCCTTGGCGGGGAGCACCTGGTCCCAGCCCCGGGTGCGCTTTGGGCAGCCCAGAACGTTTGTCCTCTGCGTCCCCAGAGCTGCGACTCACCCTGCTGGTGTCTGTCTGACTCCACTGATTCCCACCTTCCCAACAGGAAAAGAAAAGCTTTAGCTGAGTGTTTCCATCAGTTTTTTGTTCCCCCCCAGGCCGGGAGGGGCCCCCGTGCAGTAACTCAGGGCTGTGTCCCCACAGGGAGCGGTGACACTGCTGTCACACGGCTGCTGGCCCTGGAGCTGTGCTGACACTGGGCCCGGGGATGTCTCACAGCTCGGGAACAAACGCGGTTTCTCCGGGGTTTGTAGCTTGGCAGGATCCTTCAGAGCCAGACAGCTTTTTTTAAACTTTTCAATAGGGGTTTTTTTTTAGAGTCGATGCTGTTTTTAAGATCCAGGAGTGTTAAACCCACCCCGGTGACAGCTGCTTTTTTTTGCACATTTTCTGAGCGAGTGTTCAAAATAGACAATGGCAAATGTTCTGCTACCAAAACCTCCGCTGAGTCCACAGAACTGTGTTGTGAAGAATGTGTGTACCAAAACGTGTATTTACATGGATAAATATGCCTTAAAGACTAAATATGCATTTACTTCTAAGGCTGGATCTGCCTCGTGCCCAGTCTGGAGGTAAATAATCCGTATTTCACAGCTGCCATCGAGGGGGTTGGTTCTTTGGAGGAGAAAAACAAGGGGAGGGGGGAGGAAAGCATTTCTTTTATTCAATAATTTTAAAATCCTTGCATGAACTGCCGTGTGTGAGGAGGAGCAGGGAGGAGGATGAAGCCGAGTCTGGCACCCCACCACGGGCAGTGTGGGGTTGGCAGCGCTGTGGTGCCACCAAAAGCTGCCACATCCTCTTCCCTGTCCCCCTGCACACCCAAATCCCTGGGAGGTGGGACAGGCTCAGGGCTCTGCGTGGTTCCCAACCCCACAGGGCTGTGGGAACAGGGCCACCCACCCACACCCTCCTGCCAGGCTGCAGCTGGCAGCACGGGACCCTGTGCAATGAGGAAATGTCGACCAAAAAAAAAGGGAATGTAACAAAAACACAATTAAAATGTCTCCGTTCAGCCTTAGCACTGAGGGCAGAGGAGTCAGTGTTGGCAGGGAGGGCAGGGACCGGCTCTGAATTCGGCCAGGGAGGTGGCGGGCTGCGACACCGGCCGTGCTGCGCTGGGGTCGGGCTCGGTCCTTGTTTGTGCTCCTTCACTGAGCTCCGAGGGCAGCGCGGGGATTTATCCTGCAGCCAGGAAAAGTCCGTAATCCACCTGGAAACAGGCAGGGCAGCGGCACAGAGGTCTGGGGCCGGCGGGGAAGGGATTCTCAGCAAATCCTGCTCTCGGAGCCCCGTGCGAGCGAGGGCTTTACCGGGGGCACCTTCAGCGCTGCTTGTTCCGCTCCTGATGCCTAATTCATGAGGAGCTCCAAGGTTCCTTTTTATTAGAAAATTCTCGTGGTAAAAAACGCCCGGATCAGCACATTTGCCGCCTCTCATCAGCCCGGGTTTCAGTCACTCACATTTCAGGGCGAACGAAGCGCTCCCGTCGGCCGGCGGGATGAAAATCCGCAATTTGGGGCGAGGGAGGAGCGGCTCCCACCCGCCCCGGCCGCTCTGCCCTTGGCTGGGGTGAGCTGGGGGAGCCTGTGGGGTCCCTGCCTGGGGGCTCAGGGGGTGCAGATCCATCGCTCCCCACTGCCAGAGCGGTCCCCGAGGGTTTGCTGGAATTTATTCCATCCCGGAGGTGGGAGGGGTGTGACAGGCACCTGCACAAAGGTGAGCAGAGCAGGGCCTGGGCTGTCCCACAGTGAGCTCCGAACCCTCCCACGGGCAGCAGTGAAACCAGCACAGCCCAGTGAGCCCAGGCTCCCGGGCAGTGCCCTGGGGACAGCGCGGGGACAGCACTGGGACAGCACGGGGACAGCACGGGGACAGCACGGGGACAGCGCAGAGACAGCACGGGAACAGCACGGGGACAGCCCTGGGACAGCACAGGGACAGCACAGGGACAGCACAGGGACAGCGCAGGGACAGCACTGGGGACAGCAGGGCCACCCCTGCCCAGGAGCACCAGAAATGTCCCTCCTGCAGCAACAAGGACAGGGAGGGGACAGTGTAAGGACAGGGAGGGGACAGCAGAGTCCCTCATCAGCCGAGTGTTGGAATATTCATGATCCCCCCGCTCTCCTCTCCCAGCTGCCGGCTAACAAACCGCGGTGATGACGATCCTTCCTCCAGCCCGAGTCCAGAGGGGGAAGGAGATCTGTCCGTTCAGGATTTCTCAGCCCAAACCGAGCCCAGCTGGCTCAGGACACCCCTTGGTTCCTGTGCAATGCCAGCAGCGTGTCCCCGTCCCAGCCCCAGCGGGGCCAGAGGCACGCTGGCCCCATTTACCCCCACGACAGCCGCGGAAATGTGAGAACAACCCTCCAAGCCCAGCGGCAGCCTCGTTTTCCAGAGGGTGGGATGGCAGGGCCAGGCTCCCCTCCCTCTGCTTTGTAGCTTTTTTTTTTTAATATAAAACAGCCTTTCCCCTTGGGAGGGGGGCTCGTTCTGCCTTGGAGGGGCAGCCCGTGAGGGGGGCTCGGATCTGTGATGTGTCCCTTCAGGTGGGGCCGGGCGGGAGCTGCTCCGCTCATGAGGCGGGTCCTCGCAGGAGTTTGGGCTCTGCAGGGGCAGCACGCTTCATTAGGCTGGGAAAGCTCTCAGACCTTGAAGGAACTGCTTTTCCTCTTCCCCCTTCAGGTGAACTGCTAAAAGCGCTGAGTTGTTCTTCCGCAGGATTTCAAACTCACTGCTTTTTCATTATCCTTGACCTTTTTACTTTTTTTTTTTGCCTTAAGGGGGAAAAAATTAACTTTGGAGTAAATTACTGCAAATCTCTCCCCTAAAACGTTTAAAAACAGAGCCTGGGAGGCTGGGACAGGGAGCAACAGCTCTCACTTGCCACAGTTTTCTGTATAAAGAGGATTTAATGTCTGTTTGCCAAAAATCATGGATCCTAAATCCCCGTGACTCGTTTAGAAATTACTTTTAGCAGGACAGGTGCACGTATCCTCCCCATACTTTGTGTTATGAGGGGCAGAAAGACACAGTGTGTGATGGGACAGGTCACCTTCCTGTGTGCTGCTCCTGAGGCCTTGGCCCCATCTCTTGGTCCCTGTGTTTTCATCCCTGCCGCTTCATTCCCATCTCTTGATCCCTGTCTCTTGGTCCTCTTCTCTCAGTTCCCATTTCTTGGTCTCTGATTCTTGATCTCTATCTCTTGACCCCCATCTCTTGGTCCCTGTCTCTTTTTCCCCTCCTCCTGGTTCCCATCTCTTGGTCCCCTTCTCTTGGTCCTGTCCTCTCCATTGCCATCTCCTGGTCTCTATTTCTTGATCCCCATCTCTTGGTCCCCATCTCTTGATCCCTGTGTCTTTTCCCCCTTCTCTTGGTTCCCATCTCTTGGGCCCCTTCTCTTGGTCCTGTTCTCTCCATTCCCATCTCCTGGTCTCTATTTCTGGATCCCCATCTCTTTGTCCCCATCTTTTGATCCCTAGGGGTCTCTTTTCCCCGTTCTCTCAGTTCCCATCTCTTGGTCCCTGTCTCTTTTTTCCCCTTCTCTCAGTTCCCATCTGTTTGTCCCCTTCTCTCCATTCCCATCTCCTGGTCTCTATTTCTGCATCCCCATCTCTTGTCCCCGTCTGTCCCCAGCCATGGAGGAGGGGAAGGCAGGGAGCAGGAGGAGGCTGCAGCCCAGGCTGAGCTCCCACCCCATTCCCTGGACCCTAAAAAAGGCATCAGACAAAGAACAACGGCAGAGTCACTCCTGGTGCACGGAGGGCTGAGCTCTCACCTTCTTCTCTGGCTCCCAGGCCAAGCTGAACAAACCCCGGAGCTCTGTGATGTTCTTTTGGGCCAGGCCAGCTTCCCTCCCCGGGCTGGATGTGTCTGGATGTCACATGGGTCTGGAGGGGCTGATGTCACACAAAGGGCTGATGTCACACGGGTCTGGAGGGGCTGATGTCACACGGGTTTGGAGGGACTGATGTCACATGGGTTTAGAGGGGCTGATGTCACACAAGGGGCTGATGTCATACAGGTCTGGAGAGGCTGATGGCAAACGGGTTTAGAGGGTCTGAGATGTCACACAGGTCTGGAGTGGCTGATGTCACACAGGTTTAGAGGGGCTGATGTCACACGGGTCTGGAGAGGCTGATGTCACACAGGTTTGGAGGGGCTGATGTCACACGGGTCTGGAGAGGCTGATGTCACACGGGTCTGGAGAGGCTGATGTCACGTGGGTTTAGAGGGGCTGATGTCACACAGGTTTGGAGTGGCTGATGTCACACGGGTCTGGAGGGGCTGATGTCACACAGGTTTGGAGGGGCTGATGTCACACAGGTTTGGAGAGGCTGATGTCACA
>VXBN01005188.1:16322-32566 GCA_013397395.1 Sinosuthora webbiana | reverse complement strand
GCGCTGTCTCCCGGCGGCCGTTCCCGCCCTGGGGCTGAGGTGTCCGCGGCGCTGCCTGCTCGGAGGGCGGGCAGGCGGGCGGGCAGGGCGCAGGCGCGCGGCGGGGCAGCCCGCGCGGCGCAGGGCCCGGGGTCCTGCGTGTGGCGGCGGCGCTCGGCCCGGCCCGGCTCGGCCCGAGATGGCGACCAAGAACTTCCGCGTCAGCGACGGCGACTGGATCTGCCCCGACAAGAAGTGAGGGGCGCGGCCGGGAGCGCGAAGGGAGCGGGGCGGGGAGCGCGGCGCAGCGGCAGCGTGGACGGGGAGCGAGGCGGGGAACGGGAGCGGGAACGGGACGGGCGCAGGGACAGCGGGAGCCGCGGCCGGCTCGGGGGGGACTCGGCCCCGGGCCCGGCTCGGCCTCAGGGAGGTGAGTTTTGGCGTGGGGCAGAGAGGGGTCCGGTTGGGGCGCTCGGGGCGGGTTCCGGCCCTCGGTAACCCCGGCCCTCGTGCTCTGCTCCGTGCCCAGGTGCGGGAACGTGAACTTCGCCAGGAGGACGAGCTGTAACAGATGCGGCAGAGGTGAGTCCCCACCAGCGCACGCCTTGTCCCCCCGCCTCCTTTTACAGCAGTAAAAATTCCTATCGAGCCCGGAGCTGCTCGAGAACTCCGCCTGTTTTTGTTTCAAAGACCCCTAAACACCCCCGGAGGGTTCTGGGGCCGCCGTTTCAGGCGCTCGCGTGTCTCTCCCCGCAGAGAAGACCACGGAGGCCAAGATGATGAAGGCGGGCGGCACGGAGATCGGGAAGACGCTGGCCGAGAAGAGCCGCGGGCTGTTCAGCGCCAACGACTGGCAGTGCAAAACGTAGGCTCCCAACCGCGGCTCCTGCTTTTCCTGGGAATTCCCGGTGCTGCCGGGACCACAGCCCCGGGGGGTGCTCTGGGCTCGGCACGTTAATTAATAGAGGGCGTTAATTAACAGAGCAGCAGGAAGGTTTGAAAGGGCAGCAAAAAGGGCAGGGTTGGTAAACTGGGACATTTCCCAAGGTTTGGGGGGAATAGGGAGATGGAATTCCCTTCCCTCCCAAAGCAGCCATGACTCTGTGATGTGGCAATTCCAGTGAGCCCCTGGCCTGGCAGCAGCAGCTCTTCCCTTCCAGGGATGGGAGAGGAGCTGGGAAAGGGCTGGAGCCTCAGGAGGGGCTGAGGGGGCTGGGAAAGGGCCCTGCCTGTGCAGCTGTGCTCCTGTCCTTGTGCAGCTGTGCTCCTGTCCTTGTGCAGCTGTGCTCCTGTCCCTGCTCCTGCCTGTTGGGTTGACATCTTCCCCACGTTTGTCCTTCCCCAGCTGTCAGCTTCCCCAGTGCTGTGTCCCCAGCCTTTTATTCCCAGTCTGAAAGATGAGGTTTTATTCCCACTCAAGGGAACAGTGTTTTATTCCCAGCCTGTAGGATAATGTTTTATTTTCAATCTGGAAAACAATGTTTTATTCCAAGTGTGTAGGACAAGGTTTTATTCCCAATCTAAAGGTTAATGTTTTATTCCCAGTCTGGAGGATAATGTTTTATTCCTAGTCTGTAGGATAATATTCTATTCCCAGTGTGAAGGAAAATGTTTTGTTCCCAATCTGGAGGATAAGGTTTCATTCCCAGTGTGTAGGATAGTGTTTTATTCCCAGTGTTCAGGACAATGTTCCATTCTCAGCCTGTAGGACAACGTTCCATTCCCAGTCTGTAGGATAACATTCTATTTCCAGTCAGTAGGACAACGTTCCATTCCCAATGTTCAGGACAAAGTTTCATTCCTAGCTTGTAGAACAAGGTTCTGGTTCCAGTGTTCAGGACAATGTTCCATTCCCAGTCTTTAGGCTAACATTGTGTCCCCAGTGTGTAGGATCCCATTGTGTCCCCAGTGTGTAGGATCCCATTGTGTCCCCAGTGTGTAGGATCCCATTGTGTCCCCAGTGTGTAGGATCCCATTGTGTCCCCAGTGTGTAGGATCCCATTGTGTCCCCAGTGTGTAGGATCCCATTGTGTCCCCAGTGTGTAGGATCCCATTGTGTCCCCAGTGTGTAGGATCCCATTGTGTCCCCAGTGTGTAGGATCCCATTGTGTCCCCAGTGTGTAGGATCCCATTGTGTCCCCAGTGTGTAGGATCCCATTGTGTCCCCAGTGTGTAGGATCCCATTGTGTCCCCAGTGTGTAGGATCCCATTGTGTCCCCAGTGTGTAGGATCCCATTGTGTCCCCAGTGTGTAGGATCCCATTGTGTCCCCAGTGTGTAGGATCCCATTGTGTCCCCAGTGTGTAGGATCCCATTGTGTCCCCAGTGTGTAGGATCCCATTGTGTCCCCAGTGTGTAGGATCCCATTGTGTCCCCAGTGTGTAGGATCCCATTGTGTCCCCAGTGTGTAGGATCCCATTGTGTCCCCAGTGTGTAGGATCCCATTGTGTCCCCAGTGTGTAGGATCCCATTGTGTCCCCAGTGTGTAGGATCCCATTGTGTCCCCAGTGTGTAGGATCCCATTGTGTCCCCAGTGTGTAGGATCCCATTCTGTCCCCAGTGTGTAGGATAGGCTAATTCCCAGTGTTGAGGACAATGTTCCATCCCCAGTGTGCAGGACAGGTTTATTCCCGGTGTGCAGGATCCCATTCTGTCCCCAGTGTGTAGGATAGGCTAACATTCTGTCCCCAGTGTGCAGGACAGGTTTATTCCCGGTGTTGAGGACACTGTTCCATCCCCAGTGTGCAGGGCAGGTTTATTCCCGGTGTTGAGGACAATGTTCCATCCCCAGTGTGTAGGGACAGTTTTATTCCCGGTGCTGAGGACAATGTTCCATCCCCAGTGTGTAGGGACAGTTTTATTCCCGGTGCTGAGGACAATGTTCCATCCCCAGTGTGCAGGACAGGTTTATTCCCGGTGTTGAGGACACTGTTTCCATGTCTCTCTTTCCCCCCAGCTGTGGCAACGTGAACTGGGCGCGGCGCTCCGAGTGTAACATGTGCAACACGCCCAAGTACGCCAAGCTGGAGGAGAGGACAGGTGAGCTGGGCTGCCCCAGGGCTGCCTCTGCTGCCAGGGGGGCTCTGGGGGTCACTCTGGCCGTTCCCTGTCTGCCCAGGGCTGCCACAGTCCCCACAAGGGGCGGCTTCTCGGCCTCGGGGAGTTTTGGTGCCGTGGGAAGTGGTGGCTCCGTGTGGGAAATGAGGGAACGTTCAGCCCGGGCTGATTTCGATGTCAGGGCTTTGGCAGCAGTGTTTGGGTCACCTGCAGAGGCCTCCTGTGGGCTGTCCACGTGCACAGGGCCGTGCAGATAAGGCTGTTATCTGCTCAGGAGGCCCGGGGCTCAGGTTCAGCTCTCCTGAGGGAACTGGGGCAGGATCTCCTTACAGCTCCTGCACTCTCCCCTCTGCACCTGGGATCAGGCAGGGAATTTAGAGCACACAGTGGCACAGAAATAAAGGAGCCTAGAGAAGGGCACAGGGCTTATTATTTGAAAGGAAAAAACAATATTTCAGTGTTGAATATTGTGAAAATAGTGAAGGATATTACATAATGTAATCATATTTTATATAATTATAATTGCAAATAACATATTCGTGTATTTATTATTTAAATAATCTGTTGAAGTGCTCAGTAATTAATTGAGTTAATAGACACTTTGAGTGGTCCTAATCCATGATTTTAACTGGATTTCTGAGGAGCTGCATTTAATAAACGTGTGTGGGAACAACGTTCCTCCTGAGGTCCCCTCTGGGCCCCGTGGCAGATTGACAACCCCCCAGGGTCCCCAAAGCCCCTGTGGGGTGTGTGTGCCCAGGGCAGCTGAAGGGACTTGTTGTTCTGCCCCTTTCCCAAGGCTATGGAGGAGGATTCAATGAACGGGAGAACGTGGAGTACATAGAGCGGGAGGAGTCCGACGGGGAGTATGATGAGGTAAGGGAGGGGCAGGGGCTGCTCTGCAGAGACTCCTGGTGTGGGTTTTAAGGATAAAAATGGAAATGCAGAACGCTCAGATCCCCACTCATCCCCGTGGAGTCTCCTTGTCCCCCCCAGGACCAGCATCTCTTTGAAAGTTCCTTGTTGCTAATTTGCGTCCCGCAGTGCTCCCCTTTCCCTTGGGGCAAGATCTGATTTAAAATCCATGATCATTTCCTTTCTTATGAAAGTGTTATCAAAAATACAAATTGGTGACTTGGTTTTGGTCAAACCCTGCTCTAACCCTGGCACAAAATTCCTCAGTTTGGGCGCAAAAAGAAAAAGTACCGGGGGAAGCCGGTGGGGCCCGCCTCCATCCTGAAGGAAGTGGAAGACAAGGAGTCCGAGGGGGAGGATGAGGAGGATGAGGATGAAGATCTCTCCAAGTATAAATTGGATGAGGTAGGATGGTTTGTTGCTTTTCATCATGATTGCAGTGCTGCCCAGGGGCAGGGGAAGGGCTGGTCAGTGTTTTCAGCTGTGCTTAGGGCAGAGCTGCTGGGGTAGATGTGTACAAGCTTTTAGTTGTATAATAATTAAATATTTTATTTCCTAAATACCTGCACTCAAAAATGAGCAGTTTCTTAAATTATAAACTTATCTGAGAGCCCAAAACTCCAAGGTCTTTATCTGGAATCTGGATTTGTGGTTACCTGTATAGCCAGTGCTCTTGAGTTTTTTTCCTAAGATTTTAAAACCACATCAGATTTATTTTTTATCAAATGAAATAAAATGTTCTGTGGGTTTTTTCAGCTTTTCTGAACTGTATGAGCAGCACTTACTGGATTTTCCACACCTTTGGGCAGCAGCCCTGCAGAGGCACGTGCAGGTGGTTGTGTTTTACACAGCAGTCACCAAACTTGGCACGTGACATCTGTCTCTGCAGAGCTGGGCTTTGCTCAGAGAGTCTGAGGGTGAAAATTCATTTAAAGTAACTGGTGATCCTTGTTCTGTGTGCTCATTAACTTCATTAAATAACAGAGGTGGGGGGGGTTGCAGGGTTTTATTACTTTGGTTTGAAACCAAAGTTTTCAGTCACTCTTTACTGCTTAAAATTAATTTAAACTTGAAGTTTTCAAAACCAGTTTCCCAGTTACTCCTTACTGCTTAAAATTGTGGGGTCTGGTTAAACTCTGTTCAGTTTTCAAAGGCTGGGAAAGAGCACGAGGTAAATGCTGGAGTAAGTGAAGACTGAAGGGGAGCTGAAAGCATTCCCTGAGTTTGCTGTGTTGTGCCTGTCCCAGTGTTACAAATACATATTATAAAATCGGTTTTTCACAAATATTAAAATAAATGCTGTATGTATGAGGTTAAAATAACTTGGCTTTTAGTTCTGCTATTAACAAAAACTTAAACGTGGCAGTAATAGTAGCTAATGTAAGTGAGCTGTCTGTTTAGTTGAGATAACATCCAGTGAACATGTGATAAAAACCCCTCCTATTAATATCCCAACTATCAGCATCTGCTGCCTAAAGAAAATACAGACCACAGCCCAAACTAAAAGCAATAACAAAACCACAGCCAGAAAACATGTGTGCTCTAAAAAAAAGACCCAAAGAGAAACCCTGCTAAACATGGGTTAGTATCATTTATTCTTCAAAATTATTATTATTATTATTATTATTAATATGGCAACTATCAGCATCTGCTGCCTAAAGAAAATACAGACCACAGCCCAAACTGAAAGAATAACAAAACCACAGCCAGAAAACATTTGTGCTCTAAAAAACAGACCCAAAGAGAAATCCNCTATCAGCATCTGCTGCCCAAAGAAAATACAGACCACAGCCCAAACTAAAAGCAATAACAAAACCACAGACAGAAAACTTGTGTGCTCTAAAAAACAGACCCAAACAGAAACCCTGCTAAACATGGTTTTGTATCATTTATTCTTCAAAATTATTATTATTATTAATATGGCAACTATCAGCATCTGCTGCCCAAAGAAAATACAGACCACAGCCCAAACTAAAAGCAATAACAAAACCACAGCCAGAAAACATTTGTGCTGTAAAAAACAGACCCAAAGAGAAACCTTGCTAAACACGGGTTAGTACTATTTATTCTTTAAAAATACTATTGTTATTCATTATTTAACAATATGAATATGCATGATAGTCTATAAATATGCAACAAGCTACTGCAATAAAAAAAGCATTTGAAGAGTTTCTCCGAAGTAGTCAGTGTGCTCTGAGCTAAATGCACCCGGCCGTTTCAACCCTCTGCTTTATTTCTGTCTCCTCTTGTCTTTTCATTAAACTTTTTCCATTGTACCCAAAAAATTAACTTGTTTACATGTTTCTTTTCCCCCCCCCAGGACGAGGATGAAGACGACGCCGACCTGTCCAAGTACAACCTGGACGCCAGCGAGGAGGAGGACGGCGGCAAGAAGAAGAAGGCGCCGCGGCGCAGCCGCTCCAAGTCCCGCTCCTCGCACTCGCGCTCGTCCTCGCGCTCCTCCTCTCACTCGAGCTCGAGGTCTAGGTCCAGGTAAACGGGTGCAGGTCCAGGGTAACGCCAGGCAAAATGTCAGTATCTGACTTCCTTATTTCCTTTGTCTTGATTGCCTTGCGGTCGTGTAGCGATGTGAATAACTCTCCCTTCGCAGAGGTGGGGGCGCTCCCTGCCCGGGCTGCGGCGGGGAGGATTCCCTGGGGCTCCTTGGGTTAGTGGTTTCGGTTGGTGTTTGGTGAAATCCTTCAGAGAAATTGAATAATGTAACTTGTTTTCAGGTTGTCAGGCTCGCTGGCCGCGTGTGGTTGTGTTGTTGGACAGAGGGGGGCACTGCTGCAGCGGGAGGAGGTGGCAGAAGAGGCAGTGACCAGGCAGATTCAGGGAGAGGACACAGTGGGAATATCCTGGGAATAAAGAAACTTGAACTTGAGTTCATGGCAAGTGACAAAGCTTTGAATGCAGTGGCAATGTTGTCAGAACATGCCCATCATTGTTGTCAGAGCCTTCCCCTCCCTGGGGCTGTCCAGGGCTTGGAGCAGCTGGGCTGGGGAAAGGTGTCCCTGCCCATGGCACAGTGAAATGAGATGAGCTTTGGGGTCCCTCCCAACCCAGACCAGTCTGGGATTCTCCAATAGCACTGGAGGTTTATGTGGGACCTCACAAAGGTCTGCTGGGCAGGCTCAAGCTCTCTCATTACCATTTAAATTCAGTAATAAATGAACAGTTCAGTCAATGCTTTGAAACTGAGTCCTGTCATTAATACTGGAGCTTTTGAGCCGCCTTACAGCTCATGCAGGGACGACCCTGATTAATCAGAACAAGCTCCCAGGGTCATTTATTACATTCACATCTCTAAAGTTCAAGTTTCTTCTCATCTTCCCAGCTCATCATTGCCCCTCTGTGCTCTCAGTGCTGTCACTGCCCAAGTCCTGCAGCCCCTCGTGGTGACCAGGGGCCAGCCCCGGCCTCTGGCTTCTCCCCATCCCTGCTGGATCTTGCTCCTGCTGCCTCTTCTGTTCCTCAGCCTCCCCTGGAGCAGTTTGGGTGCAGAGCTTGGCTGGGAGGCTCCAAGGACCCTCCCCAACCTCCCCTGCCCAAAGCTTTGGTCATTAATTCACAAATACCAGCAGTGAAGTAGAAAGTGACTTGTCCTAACTGAGATTTCAACTTCCTCTCAAACTTTTTTTGCTTCTAGCTACAGATAATTGGAAATGTCAGTTGCCATTTGTGGATGCTTTTTTTTTTTGTGGATTTTAAAAAGGTTGAAATGTATTTCCTAGCTAGGAAATGTTCACACTACTGTGTCCTGCCCAGTAAAATGAGGAAGTTTGTGGTAACAGTATAAAGTGGGAGGCTGACAGCAAGTGGAATATATTTTACCTGAAAATATTATTAGAATTTGTTTCCAATGCTTGCTGGAGCCTGCTGCTGCCATTGTTAAAATTTCTCTTGTGCTTTGTGCTTTAGAGGAAATCCATCGGTGAAAAACTGGGGAATGATTTTGGCCGGTCACAAGTTGTGTTGGATATTGGCTGCATTTTAGCCCCAAATTAACCACTTAATTTATCATGCAGGGGAAAAATCCTTATGAAAATGTGAATTACCAAGTGCTTGTGAGAACTGGCTGGGGAGAAACGGAGCTGAGCAATCCTAATGCTCTCATCTGCCCTGCCTTTCAAGGAGACTGATGGGTTTCCAGTTAAGGCACAAATTAAAGCATTGATTTCATGATCCAGTGGATAGATAGGAAGTTATTTCTTGTTGCCAGGGAACAACAATCCTGTTTAATTGTTGTGCTTTGTTTCAGGAACCATAATCTAAAGCTGACTTTGTTTTTAATGCAGGATCTTGCCGTGTAAAAGTGTCTGGTTTAAAAACGTGCCGGTGCTGGGGGTGGGCAGGAGGGGACTGGCATTTCAGGGCTCACACCGTGTTGCTGCCTTGTGTGTGCTGCTCTCAGGAGCAGTGACTGTGCTAAATGCAAGTCAGGCACTGGACAAAGATCTCCCGTGTTGTTGCAGGTCCCATTCCAGGAGTTCTTCCAGCTCCAGATCGAGGTCCCGCTCCAGCTCCAGGGAACAGTCGCGCTCCCGCGGGTCCAAATCCAGGTGAATGAGGTACCAGCCTGTCCCTGCACACACACAGGGCACAGGTCCAGCTGCACAGGTGCCACCCTAAAGCTGTGCTGCTCAGACAAACATTAACTGCTTTTTATCTTGGAAGTCAGAGCCACAGATGTGTTCACTGAGGAGCAGAGGTTTTGGTGCGAGAGGTTAAGCCCGGCCTAAGCCGGGCGAGCGGACGCCACCGAGCTGCAGTGGAGGAAGAAGGATTTGAGTGCATGGTTCCCTGCTGCAGGCATTTGGGTGCTTTTCCTCTTTCCACTGGGGCTGCTTGGGCTGGAGGGACGTTAGGAACGCCACTGTGCTTGTGGGTTTGTGTTCAGTGAGGGTTCTGCGTGTTGCACGAGGCAGGGCTGTGTAACAGGAAGGAGTTTTCATAGGAAGGGTTGGTAGGGAATGGTGGGAGAGGCTGGGAGCAGTCCCAGTGATTTGTGCAGAGCATCACTGAGCTGGGCAGGGCACAGGAGCACAGGCACCTTTGGGGTGTCCTTGCACAGGCATTCCATCGGCAGAGCATCCCCTGTGTGATGGAATGGAGGCGCTGTCCCTTCTCCATCCTTGCAGAGAATCCCAAAATTCTCAATAAGGAAGCTTGGGTTGGGAAGAACCATCACAGGTGGTGCCACCACGCCTTGGGGGCAGGGATGTGATGTGGATTATCCCGTGAGGGTCAGCACAGGATGGAATTTGTGCCTTTGGGAAGAGGAAAAGTGTCCCTGTGCCCCACCAGAGGGACACTGTATTCCAGGAGATGTTTTTAAACATTCTGACTCTATCCTGAGAGGCTCTTTGCAGTATTTTGGTTGAGGAAGGTTTTAGTCTCTTCACAAATTCAGTTAGAGGTCTGCAAATGAAACAGCTGGATTTGTTAGTGTTTGGTCAGATGAACATGCCCATTGGGATAAAGTGAACCATGGTAAATCAGCTCTAGATCTCTGGATTGCAGGTTATTCTGATGTAGTGTGAATTTAGGAAGGTCCTTACAGAGGCAACTTCCCAGCAGTCTCCCAGTGCTTTTTTTTTATTTTTGCCAAAATGGCTCATTTTGGTGAATGCTGGGAAGAGCTTTCCAAACCACTGGTGGTCCATTAATCAGGAAGCAGAATTCCTTAGGAAAGCTGCCCTGGCAGTGAGGCAGAGTAAGTACGGCAGCCCCCCGTGGTGATCCCCCCGAGCCCTGGAGTACAGAGAGTAGCCAATGTTGATGCAAACTGTCTCTGCTTGTTCTGTCTTTGTGCCTTCTCCACGAGCCCAGAATTAAATGTGGTTTATTTCTCAATCAATAAAGATCCAGCTCCAGGTCCTACAGGGGGTCTTCCACCCCAAGGAAAAGATCTTACTCCAGCTCCCGCTCCTCGTCTTCCCCCGAGAGAGGCAAGAAGCGGAGCCGCTCTAGATCCTCTTCCTCTGGTGATCGCAAAAAAAGGCGCTCGAGATCACGGTCACCCGAAAGGTTTGGGTTTATGTAGCATACCAATGGCTGTATTGACATGTGTGATGGTTTGCTGTAGTTATCCAAGGACTCAGGTTCACTGGGAGGCAGCTCCAGCTCAGCAGTTATTCTCGTAGTGGAAGTAGTTCTCCTCACGTGCCCTACTCTGTTACTTTGGTTAACCCCTCTGTAATTGCTGGTTTTTGTAATAATTCCCCCCCACCCCCCCCTTCCAATGAAATTCCTCCTGGTAGGAGCATGTTCCGTAGAAAGACCTGGCTCACCCTTCTTCCAGTGTGTGACAGTGTTTAATGTGTTCCTTACTTTTCATATTTAAGTAAATAACTGCACTGAACTAGAAACCGTATTCTGCTCTCAGTATTAAACTTAAACTTTTAGCAATAAATTAGTGGCTTAAAGTTACTCGTATATATTCTCGTAAGGCCCCCCCATGAGCTATACTTGGCTTCCAGCTATGGTAGGATGCTGCTCAGAGTGGCTGCCAGGATGAATCTGAGCTCATTGCTGTGCATGCTTTCTCCATTTGTATCTTGCAGACGCCGCAGATCTTCCTCCGGATCCTCCCATTCCGGTTCCCGTACGAGTTCTAAAAAGAAATAATGTATAAAAAGCTCACACTTAACAAAAAAAATCAAAACAAAAACAAAAAAAAAAACCCACCAAAATTCCAGTCAGTGCATGAGACATTTTTAAGAAGTTGGTGTCTTACTTGGTCAGAAGTGCTCAATCTGCTAGTAGAGGTGCATGTCTGTCCTGGCTTTCTGGCAAACTGCAGCTTTGTTCATCCATCACCCAAACCCGCAGCAGCATTTTAAGCCATAAACTCCCCGGCACAGGGGGAAGTTCTGTGGTTTGTGGGGGAGGTTTATTGTTTTTCCTGATCAGCTCCTCCGTTCCTGGCTCCCTCAGCTGGAGGAGCAGGCTGGGAATGTCCTGGCCCAGCTCTGTGTGTGAGGAGGAAGTTTTCCAGAGCAGGATGGAGCTGTGTGGGGGCACCTGGGGCCAGCAGTGGGGCCTTGGGCTGAGCAGTTTTTATTTTGCCACGTAGCAGTGCCAGTGCAGATGGACACCCCTCTCTAGCAGCTCAAACCCCCCCAGTCCATCATGATTCCTGAGGGAATTAGCTTCATTCCTGGCGAGGGAGGACGTTTGCAGCCAGCACAGTGCTGTGGCTCTGATGGTTGCCAGAGCCCGGACTCCAGGATCCCGCCTTACAAACGGATCACTTGGGATCTGCTCTTGGGCTGGAGGAGTGTGCAACTGGCTCCTTGGAATCAAGGGAAGCTTCTGCAGGCCGCCTGTAAAATTTCCTTTGGGGCTGACTAAAATTTTCAAGGTATCTTCGTTTTATTTTTTCTTTAAAAATGAGAGTGAATAAAACTGTTGTTAGAAAGGTCTGGCATCTCTTCAACATCTTCCTCATCGATCATTCTTTTTTCCCTTCGACATAATTTATGGCTTAAAATGCTTTATGGAATAATCCATTTGAGTATCAGACTTGGTCTCTCTTGAGCTCCGTTTGGTTAAGAAAGGTTTAAGTTTCTTCAGTGCCATCACAAGGTAAGTATGGTAAAGAAAAGTCTTCTTTTTTAAGCAAGCAAAGAGCAATATATCTTCATTTATTTCAGTAATAAAACTGCCAGATTTGCTGCTTGTTTTGATAAAACTGCACAGAAACAAACGGAGCAAAATGGGAAAACTCCATTCTGCTTTTTTTTTTCTCTATTTTTTTTTTTTTTTTCTATTTTTTGAGCCACGTCTTAACGGACTGGTCTAGAAGCAAAAATGTTTTTGGTGTAGAGGTATTTTGATAAATCTCTTTGCAGAAAAAAAAAAATGCAGTTCCTTCTTTAATGCTTTCTTTTCTCTCTAATTTCCATGCTAAATGTGTGTAGGTTGCACAAGAGCAGGTTAGTCTGTAACTGTGCCTCTGACTTCAACGTCCAACTAAACTGTAAAACCAGATCAAGTAGACGCTCTGTTGTTAGCCTTGGGTTTTCTTGTGCTTTGTATTCCAATTGTTGCTGTACTTAACAGACGAGAGGTTTTAAATTTAGCAACTGATAGGCCACAGGCAAAGGACGAGGATGGTTCGTTTGGCTTAGAGAACGTGTGAGGCAAAACGATGCTGTAGACAAGTGTAAATAAAACCTGTGAGTCAACTGTGCCCGAGTGCTTTGTCTTGGGGACACTCAGACTTCCCTGTCCCCTGCAGCGACCCCGATTCCCTGTCCCCTGCAGTGACCCTTACTCCTTGTGCCCTGCAGTGACCCTGATTCCTTGTCCCCTACACTTCTTGTCCCCTGCACTGACCCTGATTCCTTGTCCCCTGCACTGACCCTGATTCCCTGTCCCCTGCAGTGACCCTGATTTCCCTGTCCCCTACACTCCTTGTCCCTTGCACTGACCCCGATTCCTTGTCCCCTGCACTGACCCTGATTCCCTGTCCCCTGCACTGACCCTGATTCCCTGTCCCCTGCACTGACCCTGATCCCGTGTGTCAGCTCCCCTGGCCCATGGAGCCCACGTGTTCACGTTGTCGCAGTCCGTTAAGTCTTAAAAAGAATTTTTAATTTACAAAACTTGAGGGTGTTTTCACAGAATCATGGAATACCTTGGGCTGGATGGGTCCCACAGGGATCATTGATCCCACCCTGGGCATCCCTGGGAGCGGAGTCCCGACTCTCCTGGAGCTCGGGCAGCCTCTCGGGGCCGTGCCCGTTCCCTGGGGAGCCTGGGCAGTGCCGGCACCTCTGGGGGAAGAACCTTTCCCAAAATCCACCCTGAGCCTCCCCTGGCCCAGCCTGAGGCCGTTCCCTCTCCTCCTGTCCCTGTTCCCTGGGAGCAGAGCCCGACCCCCCCGGCTGTCCCCTCCTGGCAGGGACTTGTGCAGAGCCACCAGGTCCCCCCTGAGCCTCCTTTTCTCCAGGCTCAGCCCCTTCCCAGCTCCCTCAGCCCCTCCTGGGGCTCCAGACCCTTCCCCAGCTCCCTCAGCCCCTCCTGGGGCTCCAGACCCTTCCCCAGCTCCCTCAGCCTCTCCCGGGGCTCCAGACCCTTCCCCAGCTCCCTCAGCCTCTCCCGGGGCTCCGTTCCGTGCCCGCCGCGGTTCCCTCGGGCCGTGCCGCTCCCGTCCCGCCTCTCCCGGCCCCGGGGCGGGTCCTGCCCGTCCCTACATAAAGCGGCCGCTNGGGCCGCTCGGGGCGGGCGGGGCGCTGCCGGCCGGAGCCGGCTCCGCGTTCCCTCGGTTCCCGCTCGGTGCCCGCTCCATGCGGGATCCCCCGGGCCCGGGATGAGCCCCTGGCAGCAGCGCCCGCCCAACGGCAGCGCGGCCGGCGGGCCGGGCCCGCGGGGGAACGGCACGGGCCGGGCGGCCGAGCCCGGCGGCTCCGTGGCCATCCCGCTGACCATGATGCTGACGGGCGTCGTGGGCAATGCCCTGGCCATGCTGCTCGTGTCCCGCAGCTACCGCGCCAAGGGCAGCCGCAGGAAGCGCTCGTTCCTGCTGTGCATCGGCTCCCTGGCGCTCACCGACATGCTGGGCCAGCTGCTCACCAGCCCCATCGTCATCTCCGTGTACCTGTCCGGCCGGCCCTGGCCCGCCATGGACCCCTCGGGCCGCCTCTGCGACTTCTTCGGCTTCAGCATGACGGTGTTCGGGCTGTGCCCGCTGCTGATCGCCAGCGCCATGGCCGTGGAGCGGGCGCTGGCCATCCGCGCCCCGCACTGGTACGCCAGCCACATGAGCCCGCGGGCCGCCGAGCGCGGCCTGCTCGCCATCTGGGCGGCCGGCGTGGCCCTGGCGCTGCTGCCGCTGGCCGGCCTGGGCCGCTACTCGCTGCAGTGGCCCGGCACCTGGTGCTTCATCAGCACGGCCGGGGGCAGCGCCTTCGCCGCCGCCTTCGCCGCGCTGGGGCTGCTGTCGCTGGCGGTGACCGGCGCCTGTAACGTGGCCACCATGCAGGCGCTGGTGGCCCGCTGCCGCGCCAAGGCCGGCGGGGCTCGGCCCGGCTCCCGCTGGGGCCGCATCGCCACCGAGACGCTGCTGCAGCTGCTGGGCATCATGTGCGTGCTGTCGGCCTGCTGGTCACCGCTGCTGGTAAGGGGGGAGAGCCCGCCCCGCCCCGCTCCGCTCCGCTCGCCGCTCCTCGGGCCACGGGAGGGGGAGGCTCCGCGGGACCCGCTCCTCGGGACCTGTGTCACAGCCGTCTGCTGTTCGTGTACCGGCAGGACACTGGGGATGGGCTCCCCGAGGGCAGGGAGGGATGGGAGGTTGGGCAGGAGTTGTTCCCGGGCAGGGTGGGCAGGTCCTGGAATAGAATTCCCAGAGCAGCTGTGGCTGCCCCTGGATCGCTGGAAGTGCCCAAGGCCAGGCTGGACATTGGGGCTTGGACATCCCCTGCAGGACAGCAGGGACACGGACAAGGACTGGAACAGGAACAGGGATAGGGACAGGGACAGGGACAAGGACTGGGACAGGGATGGGGACACAGACAGGGACACGGACAGGGACTGGGACACGGACACAGACAGGGACACGGACAAGGACTGGGAGACAGACACGGACAGGGACACAGACAGGGACAGGGACACGGACAGGGACAGGGATGGGGACACAGACAGGGACAGGGACAGGGGTGCCGAGGGTGCAGAGGCTGTAAAAGAGGAGCTGGGAGCCATCCCAGAAGAGAGCCGAGCACGGGGGAATCAGCTGCTGCAACCCGAGTTAAAAGGAAGGAGAAGAAGTTTCTCGTGCGGAGGAGAAAAGCGGGATGTGAGGAGCGGCTGTGGGAGCCAGGTGGGATTTAGAGGGTTTTATTTGCTCCCACCTCGCAGCCAAACTCCTTTCAGTGTTTTATGAGAGAACTCACAACCCGTGACTGTGAGTGGCTTGTGGCTGGCAGCCCGCCGTGGTTGATTTCCAGCAGCCTTCTGGCCTCGTCCACTCTGGTTTGCTTTTCCTATTCCTTCCTTAAGAACCCCTCCTCATGATGTAGGAGCGGGGGAAGGCAGAATCCACATCTCTGGGACCAGGGCGCACCCGGGGGTCTGGAATCCCATCCCAAAAGATTGAGTTGTTCTGTCAAGGACTAGTGGGATTTTTGGAAGATTTGTGCTGGGGATCTCTGAGCAGGATGGGCTGAAGCTGGCTGAGGAGATGCTGTGGTTGTGTGAAAGGTTCCTTCTGGCTGAGGAGATGCTGTGGTTGTGTGAAAGGTTCCTCCTGGCTGAGGAGATGCTGTGGTTGTGAAAGGTTCCCTCTGGCTGAGGAGATGCTGTGGTTATGTGAAAGGTTCCTCCTGGCTGAGGAGATGCTGTGGTTGTGTGAAAGGTTCCTTCTGGCTGAGGAGATGCTGTGGTTATGTGAAAGGTTCCTTCCTTCTGGCTGGAGAAGGTTTTTCCTTCTCGCCCTGTCACCCCTGAGGGTTTCACCAGATCCCTGAGATGGGGGAAGCGTTTCCTCCTCCCCCATGACCAGGGCTGTCAGATAACTGGGGAGGAAGCAGGGATTCCGCTTGGTGGTTTGGTGCCCTGGGCATTTCTGTGGTTTTGGAGGCACGAGTCAACCCACAGGCACGAGGGAATTCGTCAGCACTTCCCTTCCCTCGGCACCAGCAGCACTTGGAAGTGTGCAACTTCAAAATCCAGACTCGTGGCTGCAGGGGGATTTTTATTAATAAAACCCCCTCCATTTTTATACATGAATCTCAGTTTTCATCGGGGTATTTTTATTAAATAACAACCCCTCCATTTTTAATACATAAACTTCAATTTTCATACATGCACCCCGGCTGGTTCTGTACAACCCTGAAGTGCAGGTCAGGACTCAGAGACCAGATTTTTGGAGCAGTAACCACGGAGAATGCAAATGCCTTTTCAGGGAAATCCAGCTCGTAGCAATCATTTAACCTGTAGCTGTAGCACTCAGCAGTTGTAACAAACGGAGCCGAAATAGAAATCCAGGGCTTTACAGAGGAAGGTTTTTTTTTTTTCAGTTGTTGTTTCTGTGGGTTTTGTTTTTTTTTTTTTTCCAAGACATCTGAGTTTTGTAACCGAGAACTAATGGATCCTGGCAGCTGCTGCTGCGAGGTAAACAACACCCTCGCCACGCACGGGTATTTTTAGAGCCGGGCCGTTGATGTAAACGACAAAATCAGATGTGATTTAGCAGCGGAGGGAAGGCTCTGACAGGGCTCCTTGGAGCGTCCTGCACGTCTGGCTCTGTGCTGGCCGGGGAGGGAGGGAGGGAGGGAGGGAGGGAGG
>VXBN01005187.1:2670-17121 GCA_013397395.1 Sinosuthora webbiana | reverse complement strand
ACAAACTCTGACTTCACAAGGCTGAAAATGACTGCTTTATTTTTGGGATGTGTCTTTATTTCATACCATTTTACACAGACCAATTTGATTGGTAAAATAAAAAGCAAACCTCTTCACTCACATTGGTCAGACCAGAGGGACATCAAGAAGAAGTCCCTCCTAAGAAAATGAATAAATAACGTAAGTACAGTTACAAAAAACGTTTCTCCTGTCTACAAAAAAATTCTCTGAAAAAAATTTTTTTCAAAAAAAACCAAAACACCTCAAGCATGGAACCAGAGCTGGACAAAATAATCAGTTTATTTGTGAAGATCCTGCCTTTAGCTCCAGAAAATCCAAGCCAGAGCCTTTTCCAGATGAGTGACATCTGTGCTGGGGGGACATGGAATGACAGGACGAGGAGGAATGGCCTCAAACTGAAAGAGGGGAGATTTAGATGGGAACTGGGAAGGAATTCCTGGCTGGAATTCCCAGAGAAGCTGTGGCTGCCCCTGGATTTGTCCAAGGCCAGGTTGGACAAGGCTTGGATCAGCCTGGGACAGTGGGAAGTGTCCCTGCCCATGGAAATGGATGATCTTGAAACTCCCTTCCCACCCAACCCATTGAATATTTTTATGGTTAGGATGAATTGTTACAGCGTTTTTCCATGAGTAATTGTTTTAGAAGAGCCTTTTTTTTTTTCTTTATGGTTCATAACAGCCATTTTAAATAACAACCGTTGCCATTATTCAGTGATTTTGTTATCACAACCTGAAAATATAAGCGGGGGAAAAGTGTGTAGGACAGAGAGGAATTTACTGCAGGTTTTGGTCCAGTTAGGAACTTTGAGGAACACAAAATCTATTTTGAATTAAAGCCAGGAGAGATTTCAGAAATAAAATCCGAGTATTTTTCTCTTTTAGGTTGAAAAAAAAAAAAATTCCCCCCAAAACAAAGGTTTTTTTTTTTTAAATCCCTCCCTGACTTTGCGATTTCATTGTTATTAATTTTACATGAGGTGTCACATGTGTGGAGCAGTAACTTCGAGCTCTAATGTGTCAAACAGAGAAAGCAGAAATGAAACATTTCCCTTGATTGGAACAAGATGTTTCCCTTTTCATAAATATTTTTTCTGCTGGCAGTGTCAAAATGTGACAATTCCACGCTAATAAAATGAAATATTTCCCTGGTTCTGAACGGTATTTTCCTTAAATTAGCGCTGTTTTCATATGACATCTTGGAATTCTCGTGTTCACGGCTGGTTTAAGTACAAATTCGGAATTTAGGTGGGGCTGGTCTCACCTGATGAGGGCATCTCCCCTCCAGGGACCTGTCTGTGGAGTCAATAAAATCTAAATTAAATCCTGCTAATTGTAAAGCAAATAATTCCAACCTGTTGGTGAAATCCAATGTAAGAATATCTTTTTTTTAATCCATCGGTAACTTTTGGCATTGGTGAGTAGATCTATATTGAAATTAAATGCACCTTGTGAAATCTTTAGGTCTATATTCAATTTTGTTTTTATTTTTCCTTCCATTTTCATTGTGTCTTTAATGATGAACTTTTCCTGGAAATCTTTACTGGAGAGTTTGAGTTAAAACTCAGTGGTTGCTATTGATCCACTGAATGTATTTCCAATATAATTCCAAGGATCTCACTGGCCTTAAGCCACAATCATAAAGATATTTTTGTCTGGGACAGAGCCAATCTTGTTTTCCCCCCTACAGAAGTCAAACCAACTCATTTTTCCACGGAATTGCAGAGGACTAAAATCCTGTAGGATTAAACAATTAAAGACCAACCAGCTGTAAATCCAGGAGCTGCCAAAATTTACTTGTGTTGGACTCCACGCTCAACTTTCCTCTGGAAAAATTGGGAATTTCTATTTTCTTCCTTGAAACCCAAGTGCAAACAGCAGAACATGGACATGACAGGGCTGATCCATGTGCCCTGAAATCTTTCCATGGATTCCAGCCTGGTTTTGGGATATTCCAACCTGGAATAACTCCCAAACGTGGTGGGAGCCTGAGTTGACCCCGCGTCGCCTCCGCTGCGTTTTGGGATCATCCCCAAGACTTCCTTCCCTCCTCTGTTGTCCAAAGGAGGGTTTCAAGCAATGGCCTGAAGAATCTCCTGAGCCCGTTGGAAGTAATAATATTAGTAATAAAAAAAAAGAATGAAAAAGAAATTTTAAAAAATTAAAAATAAATAAAAATAAGGGTAAAATTAAGGATAAAAATAAGGATAAAAAGAAAAGTAAAAATAAAAAGAAGGATAAAAAGAAAAGTAAAAATAAAACTAAGGATAAAACGAAGGATAAAACTNATAAAAAGAAAAGTAAAAATAAAACTAAGGATAAAACGAAGGATAAAACTATAACTAAAACTAAAATTAAAACTAAAAAAAAAAAATTAAAATAAACCAAACAAAAAAAAAACCAAACAAACAAAAAACAAACAAACAAAAAACAAAAATAAAATTTAAAATAAAATAATAACAACGATGACAGCATCAACAACAACAGCAATAATAATAACAATAATAATAACAAAAAAAAATAATAATAAAGCTCCCTGTGGAACATGCTGATCCCAGTGAGACAGCCCAAAATTCCGGAGTTTCCTCCACGATACAGGAGATTTGGCAGCAAGACTGGAATTCTATCTCGCTCCAGACAGGGAAAATAACCAAAACCAGGAGGTTTTTCATGGAACAAATGGGAACCATGTGACCAAGTCACAACGGAAAAAGCGGAGCAGCTTTCAGCTCCCTAAGCCCTGACACTTCTTTTTGATTTAACCACAATAATCTAAGTGGAAAATGAATAAAATGAATAAAATGAATAAATGTCAGGGCTGCTTTTTTTTTTTTTTTTTCAATAAATCCGTGCATGAGCGAGAATAGGAACCAGAATAAAAGCTTCTCATGACACAAAACTTTTATGTTTGGATCTCTGACAACATTTTTCCTTCCCTTATTTTTTATCATTACGATTAGGTCTGGCCGCACAATTTTTTTCAGAAAACAAAATATTCCAAGACAGGGAACCTGCCTGGAGTTGCTACGCCTGGAATGAAAGCCCAATCCTTAACAGGGTGACCTGAATCATGATGCATTCATTTATTTTTATGAGTTCTAAACCAAATATTTGAGATTTGGTTTAGATTAAAGGATGAGATTTGCCCAGCGGTCACTCGGGCGAGATTTCCTGCCTGTCGAAATGAGAGTGGTTTGAGCACAAAATCTCAACCATGTGCCAGCAGAAGAAATGAAAATGGGATAAGATTTGGTGTCATAGTTGTCATTTTTGGGGGGGAAAATTGATGTCAGGAATAACCCCTGCAGCCTCATGGTTGTGTTTATATAAACCTGACTGAACCAAAGCCTCGAGGAAGAATTTGAGAAGAATTTGGGAGAAATTGGGAGAATTAATTCACCTGACAATGGATGTTATCTCTTAAAAAAATCTCTCTTTAAACGAACAAAAGTAATTTTGGAACACTGAGGTGACCGATGACAATTTGTGGCTTTGGAATTTGATGGGAAAGAGAAATTTCCCTGAGACCACATTTCTGAGGAGAAGGTACTGCCTGACATAGAGGAAGAGACAATCTACAGATAATGTAAAACAAAATACATTTATCACCATAAATCTTGCCTTGCTCATGATTTAACCCATCAAAGCTATGAAACCCCACCTGCTGTATCTGTTTTACCTCCCAATTCCAGCTTTTTTCCCTAAATAAGAAGGATGCACAAGTAGAAAGCCACAGAAATTAAAATGCTGAAACAGACACAGTGTCTTGGAGGTGGAGGAGAAAGCTCTAGAGTTCAGCCAGTCCCAAACACAAAAAATCCAATTAATATTGGCAAAGGCTTCTGAGTTCCCAGAGCCAAAGCAGTAAAGGTAGATCCCATTGCTGGAAAAGATCCTTGCTGTTAAAATTGGAGGTTCTCCATTGCCTGGGTAATTTCGAGGGTTTTCCTGGTGTCACCTGTCCTGACCTTTCCAGTGTCTTCTACAGGTGGATAAACCCATTCTGAAGTGGGTTTTGTTTAGGTGGGACTGGTCTGACCTCATGAGGGCGTCTCCCCTCCAGGGAGCTGTCTGTGGACTCAATAAAATCTAAATTTTGGGTTAAAATCTGAGCTCAAAGGGTCCATGTGGGTGGAAAAGAAGCAACAATGACCAGGAGCAGGAAGGGAGATGGAATTCCTTCTTCTGGGAAGGACGAACAGGGGAGCGAAGCAGTGACTTCCCAGACAGGAAGATCTGGGCATGCACTTGAATCAGGGAATCGTGGAATTGTTAAGTTTGGAAAGGAAACCATTAAGATCAGCAGATCCAGCTGTCAACCCAGCACCGCACGTCTTCGAGTGCCACATCCACTCATGTTTTTAACACTTCCAGGGATGGTGATCCCACCACTGGGAAGACCTGGGAAGTCTGTCCCAATGCTTTACAACTCTTTCTATGATTTTTTTTTTCCCCCCAAATATCCAAATTAAACCTCACCTGCTGCTCATCACAAGACCAGTTTTCCCAAAATAAAGAAAACCTCTGGGTTTGCAGCCAGAAGAGGTGTTGGTGTGGCTGTCCGTTTATTCAGGCCGGGAACACAAAGAATCCACCGCAAGGGAAAGAAATTTTGGTCAAAACATTTTCCCCGTCACCTGAAGGACAGTAGAACACCTGGAAAGTGTTACCAGCCTATTCACACAGGAATAAAACCCGGGAATGAGATTTGGGAGCCAAGTGGGTGCTCTGGGAAGTGCTGAGTGGGTAAATCAAGGTGAGATAAGTGATAAGGAGAAGCTCACCAAGCACAAAGGACATTTCCTCATTCTCTGCTTGTCCGTGGTGGGCTGGAATGACCTTTTCCCTCTTCTTGCCTTGCCAGCAATTTATTTAGAGGCTTTATCACCTTGCAGACATCCCAAAACGTTGGTGTGAAGGTGTAGAACCCTTCATAAGACATTTAGGTTAAATGACACCAAGCTTGGCCTCCTGCTACCTGTCACAGGAGCAGCACTTGAGGGACCACCCTCAACGCTCCAGAGCCTGGGGATGGCAGACTGGGAAAAAAAATAAGCCCAGAGTAGAGATGGGATAATTCTCATGTAATGAGCAGATTATTAGCCCCAGACATGGGGAATCCATAAAAACAGGAAAAGTTTCCTAAATCTCCATCCATGAAAATTTTATCATGGGAGGAATCTCCAGTTTACATTCTGAAATGGCTCCACCGATCTTGGATCAGGATTTTTCTCCTGGGGATCCTGTGGCAATCCCAAACTTGGGGAATCCATAAAAACCTCCCTCCCTCCCTTCAGCCCCAGCTTGTGGCGTGGCCGCGGCCGCTCCCGAGGATCTGGAGCATTCCCTCGTGGAGAAGTGACACCGAGGGTAAACAGCGGCTTCATCTCCCCCAAAATGAAAACCGAATGCGCTCCCTCCACATCAAAGCGCCCAAGAGTTGAGGAGTCCCAGACAGCGAGCGCTCAGCTCCGACATAAAAACCTCATTAGCACATGAAAGTGTTACATAAACATGTTTGCGTTGTTATTTACCGAGCGGCCCAGGAATGCTTTGTACCACTTAATCAACTCAAGGGCCCCAGCGGCGGGGAGGAAACGGCTTCGCGGTAATGAAAGGCAAAGATTCCGGATCAAATGGGAGTGGAAAAGAACAAACAGCCCTCCAGAAACAACAGCGAAAAGCCCCGAACCCGTCCAAAACTCCGTATCAAAAAAAAAAAAGAAAAAAAAAAAAAAAAAAGGAAAAAAAAAGAAAAAAGCCTCAAAACAACTGTCTAGAAATGAGAGTTGTGATTGGAATTACATCTGCATTTTAATTAATATTTCAATTATTGTTTGAACCACCCAGCTCGTGCTTTCAGGTGATGAACGTGAATCACCAAGGGGGCTGGAGTTTCGGGCAGAAAACAGATCCTAGAGGGGGGCTGAAAAGAAATTTCTTCAGCGGGGCTTTTCCTTGGAAGCTTGTAAAATTCCTGACAGTAAATGCAATGTGGGCTATACCAGTGGGAAAGAGGATTTGGGCGGGATTCCGAATGTGAGGAGGGGAAAAAAAAAAAAGAAAAAAAAAAAAAGAAAAAAGAGATTTGTTTAATTATGAGCAGCTGACAGGCAAGACCCTTGTGTTGCATGTCATCCAAAGCCTACACGGGCTGTTTTCATTTAGAGCAGGAAAACTGAAAGAACGAGGCTTTTTTTCAATCCAATTTGATAGGAACGTTTTTAAACAGAACTTTCAGAGCAACAGAACTTTTAGAGGCTTCAAAAATTGTCTGCGGAGGACTCTGAGAATTGAGATGGAATTAGATCAACCCCAACTGCGGTGTTGTCGTGAAGCTCCCATCAAGTCCTCAGTTCCTGCCCTTGGGAAACACGGAGGGACACTCCATAGCTGGAAGGAAGTAATTCTTTTTTTTCTGGTTCATCTGTGGAAGGCACAGTGGTGACCATGTGGGAACAGAGCTGGGGAAGGAGCTGGAGAATTCCTGAGGGAGCTGGGAAAGGGGCTGGAGAATTCCTGAGGGAGCTGGGAAAGGGGCTGAGCCTGGAGAAAAGGAGGCTCAGGGGGGACCTTGTGGCTCTGCACAACTCCCTGACAGGAGGGGACAGCTGGGGGGGGAATTGGGATCTTTTGCCAGGGAACAGGGACAGAAGGAGAGGGGATGACCTGGGGAGGACGCCAGCAGGAATTTCCTCTTGCAAAGGGTTATCCAGCCCTGGGCAGTGGTGGATTCTCCAACCCTGGAGGGATTTAAAAGCCATGTGGATGTGGCACTTGGGGACACGGGGCAGTGGTGACCTGGGCAGTGCAGACTGGATGACCTCAGGGGTCATTCCCACCCCAGATGATTCCAGGATTCCCTCTGGTGTCTGCTCTCTTTCAGAACATTCAGTCACCTCGTTTGGGCTGAGGGGATGATCTCAGGCCGTGGTGACCATAAACATTTTGAGGGAAAGTCAGGGATTTAAAAGCCATGTGGATGTGGCACCTGGGGACACGGGGCAGTGGTGACCTTGGCAGTGCAGACTGGATGACCTGAGGGGTCATTCCCAACCCAGACGATTCCAGGATTCCCTCTGGTGTCTGCTCTCTTTCAGAACATCCAGTAACCCCGTTTGGGCTGATGGGATGATCTCAGGCCGTGGTGACCATAAACATTTTGGGGGAAAGTCAGGGATTTAAACACCCTGTGGATGTGGCACTTGGGGTGGACACAGGGCAGTGGTGACCTTGGCAGTGCAGACTGGATGACCTCAGGGGTCATTCCCACCCCAAATGATTCCAGGATTCTCTCTGGACCTGCCTGCTCTTTCAGAACATCCAGTCACCCCGTTTGGGCTGATGGGATGATCTCAGGCCGTGGTGACCATAAACATTTTTGAGGAAACTCAGGCACAACATCCAATAAAAGAAAATTCTACTCCCTTCTCTCAACACTTCCATGATTTAAACCGGGCCTAAACTCTAAAGGAGGAGCAACCAAAGCTCAGATTATGATCGGCGACCTGACAGTCATCAAACCGCACAGAATTTAATTTTTTTTTTTCCCTTCAAAAAAATGTTGCCGCTCTCTTTCTTGTTTTGCTCTCAGTATTTTCTTTGACGTTTTGCCTCCTGGTTTAAGTTACCACCAGACAACAGCAGACCGTGATTCACTGGGAGGAAAACTTCAAACTTGATAGATGGCCGCTCGCTGGGAGTCGGAGAAGTGACTTTTATTTAAATCAGCTGCGGAATCATGGTGATAAACGTAAACAACCCAAAATAAAGGCAGATTTTATGTGTGAGGCTGTTCCTGCAAGGTTTTGGAAACCGTGGGGTGAGAACAGACTGAAACGAATTCGCAGCTGATTCTGCGGTGTGGGTGCAGTGGTGAGGCGAGCTGAAATTATGGAAAACATCCTTTAAATCTCTAAAAAGTCAATCTTCCATTCTGGACACAGAGGGGTTTTCTATTGGTTTTTTTGTTGTTTTGTTGTTTTGTATTTGGGTTTTTTTGGGGGGGAGTTTTGGGGGTTTGTTTGGTTTTTTTGTTTGTTTTTTTTTGATTTTTGGTGGTTTTGGGTTTTTTGGGTTTTTTAGGTTTTTTTGGTTTGTTTTTTTGGTTTTTGTGTTTTGGTGTTTTGGGGTTTTTTTGGAGGTTTTTTTGGGTTTTGTTTTTTGGTTGTTTTTTTTTTTTTTAATCTAGGGAAGATAAACAAGGCAAAAATTAAATTTTTATCCCTGTTTGATACAAGGAACTTTCACCTGTCCTTCTCTGAGCACAGGCAGCAAGGATCCAGCAAAATCCTCTCAGTGAGGAGTGAGCCTGTCACACACGTCTGTGCGCTCATACGTGTGTGATCCCAGGAAAAATTGCTTCCCACTGGGCAGATCCAAAGACCTGGAGAAGCTGATAGAACTCAGATTCTTCTCTGAGTTTTTTTTTTTTTTGGCCTGGCACCAGTGGGTGATCTATATTTGTCTGTCACACAAGGTTGGTGTGTTGGTCACAGACAGCTCAGGTCTGGTCCCGCTCCCGTGGGGACAGTTGAGTTTTTAAGCCCAAAGTCCTGTCACCTCAAATTCCAGGGAATTTGGAGGCGGCTGAGCTGCCGTGCTGCAATCAGGGGTGCAGAGCAGAAGCTTCAATGGAAAAAAAATGAATTATTATTCCATAAATCCCAGGCTTCCCAGCTGCATCCTTCATCCAAATGTGAGGAGGGATTCCCACCAGCTCAGTGCTGTCCCTGGGAGTGAATCCACTGAATCCAAGGCTTGGAGAACATTGGCTGTGCTGCTCTGGGAGCTCCCATCACACACCACTGGTGGTGCTGGTCAGCTCTGGAGTGTCCCCTCTGGTGAGGCATTTTGGGGGGATCCCAAAAACAGTTCCCTACATTTCTCTCCTCTGGCTTCATCCTGTGTGTCCCATCACCTGTTGCTTGAAGTTTTATTTCCATGTATTCCATGTTCTGTGGTGCCCAGGGGTGCAGCTCTGAGCTCACAGTCAGCGTCACTCAGCTCTCTGCACACAGCAGGGACACAAAACAAATCCTTCTCCTGCTGCACACCAAGGACAACTGGCACAAGTGTTCAGGCCCCAAAGCACAAACAACGGTGGCTGAAGGGAGAGAACAAGAAGGATGGGACTGCATCACCTGCAGCTGGGATTGGACACTTCAACCCCAAGATGCAAATGGACCCAAACTTATCAACGTGTGAGACATGGTGACCGTCTGTCCATTTTGTGACCATTTTGTGTCCATTTTGTGACCATTTTGTGTCCATTTTGGGTCCACCTTGGGTGTAGCCCTGGCCAGGCTCTTGTCCTGCCCAAGGTGTGTCTTTAAAGGCCTTTTAATAAATCTCTCCTTTATTCTCCAGCTCTGCCCAGTCTCTGTTCCAGCTCAGCCTTCCCAAGGCATCACACCGAGCACCCTTGTCTCTCCAACAGTTTTCTCCATGATCCTTTTGGGTCACCTCCAGCTCAGGAATTCCATGATTCCATGATCCTGTGACCTTTCCTGCTCCTCCAGGATGAAGTCAGTGTAGACAAAGCCTTGTCCTCCCTCCACCCCTCTTGGCTGTTGGTCACTCAAGTGACCGTTTGTCCTCCCATCCCCACATCTGACGCTGACCCCAGCCCAGAGTGGCCGCAAGGACACGATGTCCTCCAACCCCACACACATACAGATTGCTCTGAAATCCTCCAGGCTTCCTTCTGATTCCTTCCCTGTGTTTTGGTTCGGGTTTGCTGCGCCTTTTTTTATTGTTATTTTGTTTAGACAAAACCATTTCCAGGGACTGTGTTCTTCGTTATCCCTGTGGGAGAGGGACAGTTGTTTTTTTTACTCCTTCCACGGCACTTTTTTTTTCTTTTCCAGGCGCTGCCCCGATATGGAATTTGCACATGTTTGATGCAGAAATAAATGATTAACTTTTTTTTTTTTTTCCCCTTCTCCCTTTTTTTTTCCCCTTTTTTTTGGAGCTGGATGAAGGTAAGGGCACGGCATCTTTTCCTACAGCCATCATGTGCAACCGATTACGGAGCTGCCCTTAACTCGTACCATATCCCCAGTCAGCCCTAATAAAAAAAGACACAAGAAATGCGAACGTGCCACCAGATTCCTGCGTGGAATCAATCCCTGCTGCGTTGTTAAAACGGCAGAGGAAATTTGGTGTTGAAAGAATGAGAATTCAGGGGAAAAAAAATTATTAAAATCAGGGCTCTAACACCAGAAAGACAAACTCGTAGTAGATAAAATCTTATCACAAGTGCTGCCCCTATTTCCTGGAGTTGTTGGTCGTTACACTGATTTGTGAATGTCTCTGCTAACTCCAGGCTTGAAAAGAGTAAAACCTTTAAATAAATATTCATTGAAAGGGTTCCTGCATGTGGAAATGTTGGAGGACAGGGATTAAGCTCGGCTTCAAAGTGAAGAGTTTGGATGTCGTGAAATGGGTTTGGACCGATTTCAGCTCCCTTTATCTGTGTTGTCACCCCCTAAAATCACTGTAAGGGGATAAATATATCCAGAAAGGGATTTATTCTCCCTCTCAGCATGGGAAATAACTCGTCTCTCTCTTTAACTCCAGAGCCAAGCCAGATGATCGAGGTTTAAAAAGTTAAAATTAGGTAAAAACCACATTTACAGATATTTCTGATGTTCAATGGTCCCTGCAAAAGAGCCAAGATCTCTTTCCAGGATTTCAGAGGTGCTGCTCAGCATCATAATCATGATGCCATCCCTTCCTCAGCCAAACCTCAGGTGGTCTGCAAACCTCAGGGATCTCTGGAAATTGCCACGGAATCACAGAATCAGAGCTTGGACATGATGATCTGAGAGATCTTTTCCAGTTTAATGATTCTGTGATTCTGTGGCTGACTGAAAGGAGGAAGTGGACAGGGAAAAGGGAGTCCCAGCCCCGGATTTATCAGTGGTTGCCCCATTAAGCAGGAATATTTTTGGGGAAGAACATTCCAAATATTAGGATGCATGGGACCTGTTAGATTATGTGGGAATGTGAGGGAGAGGTGGTTGTGACACTGAAATTCAGAGAAATGAGGAATATCCAGCACTGACTGGCTGCCAACAGAAGATTTAATAACCATTCCCATTCCTGATTCCCCATCCCAGAGGATCTCTGGAATTGGTGCAGGAATGAAAAGACCTGTAATAACGTAATAAGGGATGGGAGCAGAGCGCTGGTTTTATTTCCAATTTTTTTTCCTGGTTTTATCCATCAAAATGATTTCCTAAGACCTGTCAATCAGATCTTTCTGGTTCCCTGCACCTCTGGTGAGCCCTGAGAACATCCTGAGCTGGAAGGAACCCACAAGGATTCCAGCTCCTGGCCCTGCACAGGACAATCCCAAAAACCTCAGCCTGTCCAAACCCTCCTGGAGCTCTGGCAGCCTTGGGAATGTTCCCACTGGCACCTCTGGGGGAAGAACCTTTTCCTGATATCCAACCTAATCCTTCCCTGGCACAGACCCACACCGTTAATTTTCATTTTTTAAAAACATTTAACTCCCATTTTCCAGGTCCACACAGTCCCTGGGGGGATCAAAAGTAATCAAGTAATTTGTGTGCACGGTTTGGGAACGTGCTGGTGTGTGGGGCAGGCTCTGGGACACTGGGAAGGGTCAGATTTTCTGCAGGATGAGGAATCCCACGGGATCCCATAAGGGAAAATCCACCCCAATGCCTGACCCAACAACCAATTCTTGCACAACCTCCCTTTTTTTGTGCATTAACATGAACCTGTAAATTCCTGTTGGTCAAAAAAACCCAAAACAAACCATAACAAAAACAAAAACAAAAAAAACCCAAAAAAACCCCCAAAACAAACCAAAACCAAACCAAACAAAAAAAAACCAAAAAACCAAAAAACAAACAAAAAAAGCCCCCCAAAACCCCAAAAACCCCCAAAAAACAAAAAAAAACCCCCCCCCCCCCCCCCCCCCCAAAAAAAAAAAAACAAAAAAAAAAACCCCAACAAAAAAACCCCTACAAAACCCCACAACACCAAGAGGAAAATACACAAAATTCCTTCCTGGAGAACCTCCTTTGGTTTATCCTTTTTTTCTCAGAATAAACACCAGTCTGGCTCTCCCGAATATTCCCTTTCATCTGTAAACACTTTCAGCCATACGACGGTGAGGAGATGAAATATGCAAAGAATAAAGTCACCAAAAACTGTGACATTCCCTTCAAATGAGTGGCCTTGGAGAACAATTCCTTTGGTTTATGGTGATCCCAAGGATTTTCAGCTCCCTGCAGCCACAAAGAACAATAAAAAAAAAGGCACAGCCCGGTTTATGTGAGAGCGGCATTTCCCAGAAAATGGATTTCAGATTTTCCTCTGGAAGGTGTCACCAAATTTAAATCCTTCCATGAGCAAAGGGTGGAGATGAAAGGTTTGAAACCCAGAAGGGCAGCTCTGAGGTGAGGTTTTCTCCTTCCCCCGTGCTCTGTGTCCTGCACAGCTCCGTTCCCATTGACATCTGGGAACAACATTGTCCCTGGAATCGAGGCCGGGGGCAAATTCTCCCTTCACTTCAAACGTTTCTGCCTTTTGATAGGGAAAATTATCCCCAAATTTCTCCGTGTGTTCCTGAAGGGAAAAAAAAAACATCCCCTTAATCAGCCAGGCAAATTTGCTTTCATGTCATCCAAATTAAGTGTTCCTGCGATGTTTTCCAAATAGTTTATCCAAGGGGGAAAAGCAAATAAAAGCAGGCGGGGAAGGCGAGGATGGAAAATTGCTCTTTTGTTCGTCTGATTTATTTTTGTCGAGACCTGAAGCCACGGGAGAACATTAATGAGTCACTTTTGAGAGCTGGGGATAAAGGAAAACAAGATTTTTATCTCGTTTCTGCAGAGCACGGAGAGCTGGATGAGGATGGACGGCATCAGGAAAAATTGGCTGAGTTGAAACTTTCAAGGGCATCCAGAGCTTTTAATAATTATTAATTAATTATTAATAAAAGGACGGCCAAGGAAAATTTTTTTGCCTGTTTCTGGGTGGGGTGGGTGATTTAGAAAGAGCTGAGACACCCAACCTCTTCCTTGATTTAACCTTCCAACAGGAACTCCCGGGCCTCTGTGACAAGAGAATTCCATGAATTTCACGATGAGAATTCCAACAGTGGACGAGGGTCAAGTCAGGGATTCCTTGAAGGATCTTCCTGTTCAATTCCACGTGCAGAGAGAAAGGATGTCCTCGAAAACGTACTCAGGTCATGGAAAACACCTTGTTCACCCCTAGGATAAGGAATTTCTTCCCAATATTCCATCTAAAGCCATCCTCCTCCAGCTCAAGGCCATTCCCTGTGTCCTGTCCCTCCGTCCCTTGTCCCAAGTCCCTCTCCAGCTCTCCTGGAGACTTCTCCTCTCCAGGTTGGACAATCCCAACTCCCTCAGGTAGTTTTTTTAGGAAAACCCTAAGGGTTTTTTAGGAAAACCTAGGATCAACTTCGTGGCTCTTGTCTGGACGTGCAACAGAGGAGACAGATCGTTTTCCCAAGGAATATTAGAGATAGGAGAGATATTATTCCAAAAGAGTTCATTCCACATAGTTTAAAAATAATTAAAAAAAAAACAAACAAAAAAAAAAACAAAAACAAAAACAAAAAAAAACAACAACCAAATACCCCTCNCAACCAAACACACTCCCCCAAAAAAAAAACAAAAAAAACCCCAAACAAACAAAAAAACCCAACAAACCACCAAAAAACCAAAACCAAAAAACAAACAAACAAACAAAAACAACAAAAACAAACCCCAATATGATTAAATGAGTTTAAAGCTTAAACCAGCTGATTCCTGACTTATCCTTAAAGATGTGGCTCCTCTAGCTTCAAAGTTAATGGAATTCTATAGAAAAATTGGGTTTTGGCAGTTTAAAAAAAATGGATTTTGGCAAAAACTGTCAAATCTATGGATTTTCCTTAGGACCTCAGTAGGGGGGATTTAAGGAGCCCTTCCCAAATAACTGCTCAAGGCAGGGATTTGGACCAGCTGATCTCCAGAGGTCCCTTCCAGCCTCACCCACTCCATGATTCCGTGATAACCTGGAATTGTTCAGCCTCTGGATTGCTTTTTGGTTTTTTGGGTTTTTTTGGTTTTTTTTTGTTGTTTTTTTTTTTCCCCTGTTTGGATTGTTCTGTAAATACTGGACAGGCAGATGTTTGGCGTTTTTTTTTATTTTCCTTAAGAACGGTCACTGCTCTTTGATCCTGGGACAAACCCCAGCAACCACGGGGAAAGCAAGGAAAACTCTGCTCTGATTAAGGTTCGGGACAAGGGGAGGCTGATTTATTTATTCATTTATCCGTTTCTTTATTTATTTTTTATTTCTAAACACACATATTTAATTAGCGGGTGAGTCACAGAATCATCTTCTTCTAGGGAGAAAGCAGAACCTCGTTCTTCCACTCCTTTCT
>VXBN01005179.1:0-13401 GCA_013397395.1 Sinosuthora webbiana | reverse complement strand
CACCCCCATACTCACCCCCTGCCCGCTTGGTGCCCATGATGTGGGTGTCCAGCCCCTCCTCCAGGGCATCCAGGGGCTCTGGGGGGGCCCTGCAGGGATAAGGGGGTGTGGGAGGGGTGTCTGGGGAGGGGGGAGTGTCACGGCTGGAGCCTCCCACTCACCTGTCCCGGGATTTCCTCGCAGCTGCAACAAAAAGGGGAGGGGGTGATCATTGGGTGCCCTGGGCCCCCAACCCCCCCTGGGACCTTTAAATGCCCACTGGACCCCTGAACCCCCACCAGACACCGAGTTCTGCTGGACTCCCAGGCCCCCTGCACCCAAAATCACCCCTGAAGAGCCCCAGAACACCTGAGGCACCCAGGTACTGCAAGCCCCCCCAGGAGCCCTGAACCACCACGGGACCCTTGATTCTTCTCAGTGCCTCTGAGCACCCCAAGAACCCCAAGAATGGAATGGAAGGAAGCCCCCAAACTCCTCCAGGATCCCTGAAGACCTCTTAACATGCTTGCACGACTACCCAACACCTCCCTAAAGCCCCCGGGAGCTCCCGGTGACACCCCAGTATTCCTCAAGGATCTTTCTGGGACAACCCAGGACCCTCCAAAATGCTCCCAAAACTTGGGGTGACCCCAAGCAAAGGTCAGTGGGGGCTCAGCTTTGCCCAGTCCCAGGTCAATGCCTCCCCCGTCTGTGGGGCTTCCCCCCAGTTCTTGTAGGACCCTCATCCACTTCCTTTGTCACCCACCCCGGCAGTGCCACCAGTGACAGCCCCCGATGACAGCCACGAGCAGGACCAGGAACAGGAGGGTCCTGCCGACATTCACAGCCACTGCTGGGGACAGAGGGGGACACATCGGGGTCACGGCTCACCTCAGGAGTCTTGCACCCCCTGGTGACTCCGTGTGACTCCACCTGTACCTGAGTGTCCCTGCGGTGTCACCTCCAGGGCCAGCTCAGGGCTGAGTGCCCGGAACACGCGGTGCCCGTCCTGTCCCAGCTGGTTGGTGGCCACGCACTGGTAGGTGCCCGAATGTCCCACACTGACATTCCCAAGCTCCAGGACGGGACCCCGGGCCACCTCCTGCCCGTTGTGCAGCCAGGTGAAGGTGACAGGGGCTGAGCCCACCTGCACCGAGCAGCGCAGGGTCACGGGGTCACCTGCATGCACCTGGTGTGACAGGGGACCGGGGGTGATGGTGGCATTGGCCACGGGCACTGCGGGAACAGAGACAGGGCTGGCACCTGGCGAGGTGGGTTGGGGTCACCCCAGCCCACAGGTCCCTTCCACCCAAGACGGTGACATTCAGTGGGACACTCTCGGCCGCACTGTCCCCATTGCTGACCCGGCAGTAATAGTGGCCACTGTCATTGTCCCCATCGTGGTGCAGCTCCAGGCGGGGGCTGGTGCCCAGCGGTGCCCCTGAGCCCCCCCAGTGCCAGGTGAAGGACAGGGGACCTGTCCCTGTGGCCACTTTGCAACTCAGCACCAGGCAGTCCCCCAGTGCCACCTGTCCCCCAGGGGGCTGCGCCCACACGGACACCCCTGAGAGCGGGACCCCTGAGGGGAGAGATGAGTGAGGGGAAACAGGAGGGAAATGGGGAATACCCCAGGGACAAAGACGGGGACCCGAGGAGGGGTGCAGGCACTCGGAGACCATGGAGGAGCCTCAGGAAGAGACTGGGGACCAGGGGAGAGAAAGAGGCACCTCGGAAAGGGATGTGGGAGGCTCAGAGAATGGTGTGGGAAGTGAGGTTTGAAAGACCCGGGTAGGGAAAGGAGACCAGAAAATGGAGCAGGGACCTGGAAAAGGGCGTTGGGAGGCCAGGGACAGATGGGGGGCGTGTGGACAGCCAGGGAGGGCTGCGGGAATGGATGAGGGACCTGGGGAGGGTGTCAGGGAGGGCTGGAGGTCCCAGGAAGGGCTGGGGAACCGGTGGAGGCTGTGGGGTCTCCCCGTGCCCATCCCCGCACTCACTGCGCACCGTGACGCGGAGCCCGGCGCTGCTCTTCTGCACGGCCCCCCCCTCGGAGCGCACCTGGCAGCTGTAATTCCCCGAGTGGGAGACCCCCACGGCGGGCACCAGGAGCTGTGGGGACACCTGCGGGCCCCCCACCAACTGCCCGTCCCGGTAGAAGAGGTGCAGGAGGGGGGCTGAGGGCCGCAGGGGGCTGGGGGTGCTGAGGCAGCTGAGATTGAGGGGGGACCCCTCGATGGGCTCGGGGGGACCCTCCAGCACCGGCACCGTGAAGAGCTCTGGGAAGGAGAGGGGAGGAGGATTTGTGACCCCGAGTCCGCTGTGAAGGGGCTGTGGGGGTGCTGGGGTGTGAGGTGTGGGGTGCTCACCGTGCACTGTCACTGTCACCGGTGCCGACTCAAGCCACGGTAGCCACTCGATCCACGACCCGGACCACTGCGGGACGCTGCAGCTGTAGTGGCCGCTGTGGTGCAGCTGCAGGGTGAACGGGGGCGGCTCGGTCCGGGAGAAGTGCCACCTAAGGAGCTTCCCATTGTGGCAGAAGCGCTTTAAAGGGTCCGACTCCTCCTGCCTGACCCGGCAGCGCAGGGTCAACGAGTCCCCCTCCAGCAGCGCCCGCGCCGGCACCTGCAGCACTGGGGAGGCTGTGGGACAGGAGGGGCCCCATAGCAACAGAGGGAACCGGGGGTCCCCCATTGCGACAGGGCGGTCTCGTGGCACTGGGATGCACTGGAGTGTACAGGGGATGCTCCGGTGATGCTCTGTGATGTCCCCGTGTGCAGGGGACGGGCTCTGATCACACGAGGGGTGTGACCCATGACGCTGAGCTGACCCAGAGCTCTCGGGGCCCCCGCAGGTGCCAGGGTGGGGGCACAAAGGCCTCTCACCATTTACAACGTGCACGGTGGGGCTCAGCCCACTGCCGGGTCTGTCACACGTGTAGTTGCCACTCTCGGTGACAATGATGCGGTCGCGATTGTTCGGCCCCCAACTCTGCCCATCCTTGTACCAGGTGGTGGCACCGGCGGTCCCCAGGCCCTGGCAGGTCAGTGTCACCCAGTCCCACAGCACCGCCGGCCTCCAGGGGGGCTCCACCAGGAGCTGGGTGGTCTGGGCACCTGCGGGTGACAGGGGACACCAGCCTGCCACGGCCACCACGGGGCTGGGGACAGCGGGGTGGGGACATGGCATCCCCCGAGGACTCACCAGCGAGGCCGAGGGTCTGGGCTGGAAGGGAGAAAGGACAGGGGCTGGGTTGGGGTGGCCCTGCAGGGACAGTGGCACATGGGGGCGGGGTGTGGGACTGTCCCCAAACTTTCCCCTTTGGAACACTGCTTCTCGCAGGAAAGTGCTCACGGACCCCGCAGCCCCCCCTGTGCCCCCTCCCCACCGCTCTCTGCCCCTCCAGGGCCCATCCCCGGGGTGTCAGGCCCGTGCCCGGGGCACTCACCCCACAGGAGCAGCGCCACCTTCCCGGCCATCCCCGTGTCCCCGGCCATGTGGACTGGCTGTCACACACTGTCAGGGCCACCTGTGCCCTGGGTGGCGGCTCTTTGGTCAGAGGGGAAGGAAGCGAGGTCATGTCACATCTCCATGTGTTGGTGGCACATTGTGGGGGGCAGGGTGGGGACACGGTGAGGGACAGGGTGTTCCCAGGACTGGGGCAGTCAGGGAATGTGGGGAGTGAAAGATGGGTGTCCCAGGGAACGGGGCAGCCCCACAATGGGGTCCTCGGAGGGTTGTCCCAAGGGAATAGGGGGTTCAGAGAATGGGGATCCTGAGGAGGGAGACCCAGGGGATTGGGATGCCTGGGAATGGGGGTCCCCATGGGTGAGGGTCCCAGGAATGGGCTTCTTAGGAGATCATGGGCCCCAGGGACTTTGGGTCATGGGATGCAGGTCCCCGGGATGGGGGTGCCAGTTGAAAGGGGGCCCATGGGAGTTGGGGTCCTGGAGGAATATGTACCCATTGGATGGGATGAAGGGAAGGTGGATCCCAGACAATGGAGGTCCTGAGGAATGAGAGTGCCAGGATGGGGATCCCGGGGACGGGGGGCCCTAAAGAACTGGGGTCCCATGGGTGGGTTCCCAGTGGAATGGGAGTCCCAGGGATGGGCAATGGTTGGGTGGGCATTGGGGTCGCAGCTCCTTCCCTGGGTGCCTCAGATTTTGGGGAGACCCAGGGTCCAGTGCAGGCCCTTGGGGTGCTTGTGGCTGGGGGGAGGGCACCACAGGAGGCTCCCAGAAGGTTCCAGGTCTCTGCTGTGGGGGCTGGGGGTGTCCAGCTGTGCCCCACCAACACTTTCACTTCATCTTTCCTGCAGCAGAAGGAAGAGGCCGTTTGTGCTGAGAGTCAGATGTGGGGGGACAGTTCTATTCGGGGGGGGGGGCACATCCAGGGAGTTCCTTTTTTGCTGGGGTCTCTGTTCTGGGGGTGTCACATCCTGGGGAGATCCTGTCCCAGGGGTGCCACATCCCGGCTGGGTGGGTCCTGTCCTGGCAGATGGCAGTTCTTTGGGGGGGAATGTCACTGTCCCAGGCGTGGAACATGCTGTGAACCCTTTTCCTGGGGGGGCCCTGCCCACCCCAACTCTCCCTGGTGGGACATAGTGACATCTGAGGTGCTGCAACTGGAGAGGTGCCCTGTCCCCTCCACAACCACCCTTGACGGCCCCACGCACTTTGGGAATCTTCCATTCCACTTTTAGAAGAGGCCGCGGCTGCAGGGGTGTCTCTGCTCCCCGGGGACCCCCACGGGCTGCCGGGGAATCTCCGGAGCCCCTCGTGCCCCTCCCTCCTCCCGACAGGGCTGTTCCTCTCGCAGCCTTTCCCTCCCTTTTGCTGAGGTAATTCCAACTCCGCCATCCCCCTGAATTCTCCCTTCTCATATCTCAGCATCCCCATTCCTCCCCGGCCCGTTCCGGGGTGTCCCGTGAGTCCCGGGAGCTGTTGCTGCCGTTGCCATGGCAACAGCCGGTCCCGACACATCGCGACAGTGGCTTCGGGCGCGCTGTTACAATCGTTTCAGGCACATCGCCACCGTCGGTCCCATCCCAATGTGACAGCCCCGGCCCCGGCAGCGCGATGGCAGCCGCGACCTGCGCCGGGGCTCCGAGCACAGGATTCCGCTCCCTCCGTTCCGGCACCTCCCCAGGGTCCCTGGTCCGCCACCGTGCCGTCACCTCCCCCCTGGCATCCTGGTCCCTCTGTCCCAGGCGCACCCTCCCGGTCCCGCCCGCCCCAGCTGTGCCCCCCATCAGCCCCAGGGCCGGCGGAGGCTCCAGAGCAGCTCCGGGGATCAGAGGCTGTTCGGGGAGCAGAGGGGAGCACCAGGCAGGGCTGGAGCTGGGGATGGGGTGAGGGTGCTCTGGGGGTGGGGGTGTCCGCCTGTGCCACCCCAACACTTTCACTTTCTTGCCCCGGCAGCCCAAGGCCAGCCAGAGCCGTTGGTCCTGGCAGTTTTCATCCGGGGGCAATCCTCGGACATTGGAGAGGATGGGATCCAAATTTCTGCCCCAGGAGCCTGGGGGTGGCTCCAACAGTGGCTCTTTTCCACAGGAAGGAAACGCTTCCAGCCCAGTGTCTAGGGGACACTGAGAGGCGGCCCCTGGGAGTCCAAGGCAAGCTGAGCCGTTGGTCCCGGCAGCTTTTGTCTAGGAGCAATCCTCAGATATTCATGATTTTAGGAGAGGAAATCCCACTTTCGGCCGCTGATTCCTGCCCATGAAGGATGGCTCTTTTCCAGAGAAATGAAAACCTTCAGGCTCAGTGTCCCAAGGTGTCTTGGTTTAAAAGACAAACGTCTTCCAAGGAGGATGGGAACCCTCCTGGAATCAAAAGAAAACCCCTCCCTCTAAATAATACCTTCAAATTATGGGGCTTTCAGGCAAAAATGCAGAAAGGGGAATAACCGTTCTTTACTAGAAAATACATAGAACAAAACAGAACAATCAACAACACAAGACCAGAAGCCTTCAACCTGCTCAGTGCTCCTTGCCCCCCTTTGGTGCAGTTATGACCCAGCCGGCAAAGGGCGCTGGAAATTGCCCAAATCTGAATCAGTGGGGGCGGCTGGTGGGATCTTCTCGCCAGCGGCGGGTCAGGCAGAACTCGATGAGCTACGGCACAAAAAGCCCAGGGCGAGACCGCCGGCAGCACCTCGGACAGCTCCCGGTTCCGGAGCAGGGGAGATCCCCCAAGGCAAAGCTGCTAAAACCCTTTATTCCCCTCCAAGTGGTTCTGTTGGCACGCCAGGGCTATCAGTCACTCTTTCCGTGTGGCTTGACCGCTGGCTGTCCATGTAGGAGTCACCTCTCCCCCTCCCAGCACCTTCACGATGGCAATGGGAAAAAATTCACTGAGAACCCTAAACCCGTAACGATTTCCACCCTGAATTTTTTTCCCCATACCAATATAGAACTTAAGACTTTTTGACTATATACATGCATACATTATTATAACTCTATTTCTATTTATGAATGTGTATATATACATATATACATATATACATATATACATATATACATATATACATATATACATATATACATATATACAGATACAGGTGCAGAGTCACAGACAGCTCCTCACCAAAAGATAATACCCCCTTGAAGGATACATCGTGTTTCTCCATCTTTCTGCGTCACCCACCAGGTGCAACCTGGTCCTTGAGCAAAAACAATCCCACAGGTAGGTTTGGCGTTGCCTGAGGCGTGGTTGATCCAGACAGACCTCTCAGATGAACCACGGGACCTTATCTGCATCCACAGTGTGAAGGGACTCTGGTGTGGTCCTGCCATGTAGCCTTTGCTAGATGCTGATCCCAGTGCTTGAAGGTCCCCCCATGCAAGGTCTTAGAGTGGTTTTCAACAATCTGTGATGCCCTTCAACCTTCCCAGCAGCTGGTGCGTGGTGGAGGATGTGACACACCCACTCAAAGCTGTGCTCTTGTGCCCAGGTGGTGACTAAGCTATTCTTGAAATGAGTTCCATGATCAATTAGCTCTGGGATGCCATGTTGCCATAAGGACTCATTTTTCCAGGCCCAGTATGCTGTGCTGGGCGCTGGTGTGAGGCACTGGGTGCATCTCCAGCCATCTGGTGGTCGTGTCCACCACGGTGAGCTCATAGCACTTACCTTGGTGGGTTTGCAGCAGTGTGAGGTAATCAACCTCCCAGGCCTTTCCATACCCGTACTCATTCCAATGCCCACCGTTCCTCAGAGGCCGTACTCTCTCAGCCTGCTTAACGGCAGCATGTCTCCAGCCCCGTGGGCAGCTCCTCCCCAACAGCCCCGAGGCCAGAGGAGGACAGAAAACACTGTCTTTTCAAACACATTTTTAATTGGAAACTTTGGTCGATGCAAATGGAACCCCAAATCCGTGGGAGAACTGGAGCTGGTTCCTCGTGGGACTGGGCCTAGGAGGAGGAGGCAGCGCCGGCTCGGCCCTGGGCTTTGCGCTCCACATGGGCACAGTATTTTTCGGGCATTCCGGCGGCTCTGCAGAGGAAAGAATCCATTAGACTCCCCATGGATCTGGGACCGGGGCTCTGCAGCAGGTCCCGTTTGCTGAGGATGCAGAAGGAGCTGGGAGGTGGCCCCAGGCTGGGACACCAGGAAGGACTCGGGGAGCCCGGGAAAGCAGCAGTGGCAGCTCCTGACCTGAACTCCTGCAGCTTCTGCTGCCTGAGCTGGGTGAGGCGCTGGCGGCGCTGCCGGCCCTCCTGCTCCTGCTGCCGGCCCTCCTCAAGGACGGCCGCCCGCTCCCGCTCCTTCTGCTGCTGCAGCTCCTGGATCTGCTGCCGGAGATACTCGGCGTGGGCACGCTGCCGCAGCTCCCTCTGCTCCCGCTCCAGCTTCTCCCGCTCCAGCTGCTCCTGATGGGCCCTGCGGGAGAGCCGGGCTGCCTCAGGGACCCCGCCACGACCCCCCACACCTGGCACGGCACCTGGGCTGCCACTGGAGCCCCCAGAGCCACCAGCAGGAACCGGGAGCCCCCAGCCACTGCCTCGGCAATCCCTCGGTCCCCTGTGCCTCACCTGAGCACCCTCTGGAATTCCTGGCGGTCCTGCTCCACCTGCATGGCCAGGTACTGTTCCTTCTGGGCCACCTGCTCCAGCCGGTCCTGCCTCAGCTGCTGCTCCAGCTCGGCCTTTTTCCGCGCCTTCTCCAGCTCCTGCCGGCGCCATTCCCGGTCTGCCACCTCCTGGTTCCTCTTGGCCCTCAGAGCGTCCTGCCCAAACAGGGGACAGTGCTGGGCCTCCCTCGGGGGCAGCTGTGGAAGCCCTTGGCCGTGGCCCTGGCTCTGCCAGCACCGCTCCAGGACATCCCCTGGCTCCAGGGACTGGTCCTGCAGACCCCCCACATCCAGGCACTGCCCCTTTGCCGGGCCGGGGACAGGGCCAGCGGCAGGGGAGCGTGTCACCTGTGCCTGTGCCACTCACCCGCTCTGCCTGCCAGTCCTGGACCTGCTCCTGCATGGCCCTGAGCCGGGCCAGCTCCTTCTCCTTCTCCAGGCGCAGTTGTTCCTGCTCTGCCTCCCAGGCGGCCTCGCGCTCCTATGGGGGAGAGCCCGGGGAGAGAGAGAGCCCCGGGGTGTGGGACAGAGCCCCGGGGTGTGGGACAGAGCCCCGGGGTGTGGGACAGAGCCCCAGGGTGTGGGACAGAGCCCCGGGGTGTGGGACAGAGCCCCGGGGTGTGGGACAGAGCCCCGGGGTGTGGGACAGAGCCCCAGGATGGGACAGAGCCATGGGGTGGGACAGAGCCCCAGGGCAGCTCCTGCAGCCCCTGCCCTGCTTTGCTCTTACAGCCTTCTGGCGCTGCTGCTCCAGAATCCGCTCATCTTCCAGCCTCTCCTTTTCCCGCTGCTGATCCTTCAGTCTCTGGCTCTCTGCATTGAAACATCTGATCTCGGCATGGATTTGCTTTAGTTTTGCCTGTTTCTGCTCCCAGGCCTAGAAATACCACGCAGGGTTGAAGGCCACCAGGCCAAGTGCCCTTTCCTCTTCCTCCTCACTCAGGGCAGGCAGACTTTGGGTCATCTCCCAGGGATGCCACTAAGTCCCCATGGGACCACAGCTCTGATCCTGCTGGCTGCTGTCCCCACTCCCCGAGTGTGGCTGATCCAGCACTGCCAGACCCTTTCCAGCCAGGTGGAAACCTCCCTGCACCCCCCTGTTCCCTGCTCCCACCTTCCGATCCTCCCTCTTCATCTGCTCCAGGCGCTCCAGTTGCCTCTGGCCCTCCTGGAATTTATTCTCAGCCCTCAGCGCCCTCTCCTCTGCATTCCGCTCCATCTGTTTCACAATGTCCTGCCTGGCTCTGGGAATACGAGAGCAGCAGGGTTCCCTCTGGCTCCGTCCTGCTCCCCATCGTGGGAACCCTGGCATGGACGGGGCCGGTGTGGTTGGAACGGGCCGGGTGCCTCCGTGGGGAAGAGGGAGCCTTCTGCCCACCTCATCAGCTCCTGCTTCCTGTGGCGCTCCAGCTCCTCCTGGGCCTCCATGCCCTTGTCCCGCTCCATTTCCATCATCTTGTTCAGGCGCTTCTCCTCCTCCGCCAGTTCCTTGTGGATCATCTGCTTCTCCAGGACTTGCTTGTCGCGGATCATGTTGCACTTGGCGTTGAGGAACAGCTGCGGGGACAGGAGGCGTCTGTGGCCTGGGACCCGGGGGGCAGGGGGGGCAAGGGAAGGGGAGGAAGAGCCTGGGAGCGCCAGGAGCAGGGGAGGCTCAGGCAGCGCCAGGTGACAGCGGGGAGCGCCGGCCCTACCGCGTTCAGTTCCCGTATCTCTTCATCCTGCTCCATCCTCATCCTCCTCGCCCGCTGCAGCAGCTTCTGCTTCTCCTGCTGCTCCTGCTCCTCCTCCAGGTCACTCTGACGGTCCCTCTTGTCCTCCAGTTCTGTCTTTCTCTGCTCCTCCATCTGGGCCTTTCTCAGGGTTTCCTGTGGGGACAGAGAGCGCTGCCCAAATCCGAGGGCTCGCAGGGGTCACACTTCAGGTGCCACATCCCCGGCACTGAGTGGGGACGTGACGGGCTCCTGGGGCCCCGACACGGCCATGGACACCCCTTCCCACATCTCTGGGCAGACACTCGGTGCCCTTGGAAGGCTGGAAGTGCTGGGCACAATTCCAGGGATGCTGCCCAGCTCTCAGTGCAGCGCCCAGCCCTGCAGCCTTCCCTGTGCCCCAAAACACGAGGGACAAAAGGGACCCCCTTGGTGAAGCCACCCCCACTAGAGCCTGGCCATGGAGCAGGAAAAGAGGGAGCAGGAAAGGAGATGCCTACGAAAGCAGCGTCCTGTCTGGCTCTCAGGGTCTTCAGCCTGTCCCACTGCTCCAGCTCAGTCGGGGCTCGAGCTGATTTCTTGATCCTCTCATATTCCTTTTCCCCAATGATGAGACACGGCTGAGGGTTCTGCTGGGGGATGCTGGGGAGCACAGGGAGAGAGCTCAGTGGCACGGAGACCCCAACAGCTCCCTGTGTTCCCTGAGCTGCCCACTGGGCCACCAAGCCAGCCCAGAGCAATGTGGGAAGTGCTGGGGAAGCTGTGGGGACCCGGCTCTCCTGCTTTGGGGCGAAGCAGGAAGGGAAAGTGTGGTGAAAGTGGCACCAGGGATGCAGGGGGGGCAGGATCCCCGGGGGTGGCCAGGGCACTGTGCCAATCCCTGCTCCCCAAAGATTTTGGGATGGTGCAGTGACACCCACTGGGCCCCCAAAACCCCTCAGGGCTCAGGCACAGCCTTACACGAGGTCCCGGATCAGGTCCTTGGTGATAATTTTGGTGGTCTTTGGCTTGTATCTGATGGACGACAGCAATCCCGGATCCTTTCGCACATCCTGCAGGATCACAACGGGGCTGCTGGATCCCGTGCCCTGTGGGAAAGGACGATGTTGAGGGATCCTGAAACCCCCCACGCTCAGTGCTCGCCGGACACCGGCTGATCCTGGGTTGAGCTCTGGCCCTCGATCGTGCTCTCTGGGGCACGGCCGAAGGGCCCGGAGGGGCTGGGGGTCAGGGGGACACCAGTGCCCCGTCCGAGAACCCCCGGGTGGACACCTTGGGAAGGTGGGGCTTCAATCCCGGTGAGCAGAGCTGCCGACGGGAGGGGAGGGGAGACCCCCGGGGGGAGTCTGCGGGACGGGGGGAGCGGGATCCTGAGCCAGCAGTCGCGGCTGCCATCGCCCCGCCAGCGCCGGCGCTGTCATGGAGCGCGGGTAGGTGTGACAATGTCCCGGAGCCGACTGTCACAACGACATGGGACCGGCGGTTTGTGACCGAGCCGATTGTGACAGCGTGTCAGAAGCCACTGTTGCGACATGTCGGGACTGACTGTTGCCATGGCAGCGCTCCCACTTGCTCCCGGGACTCACGGGATGTCCTGGAGCAGATGGATGGAGGACGGGGCGGGGGGGAGTTGGCGCGGGAGATCCCAGAGCTGGGAAGGGCAAATCGACGGGATGGCAGAGATGGAATTGCGGCAGCCGAGAGGAGCCCGAGGCTGCGAGAGGAACAGCCCTGCTGGGAGGAATGAGGGGCAGAAAGGGCTCCGGAGACCCCCCTGCAGCCCGTGGGGGTCCCCGGGGAGCAGAGACCCCCCTGCAGCCCTGCAGGAGCCCCTGGCCGAGCAGGGGATGCCCGGAGGGGGCTGTGAGCCCGTGGGAAGCCCCCGCTGGAGCAGCACTGAGCCTGGGCAAGGAGGGGCCCCACCCTGGAGCAGGTGGGGCAGAGCTGCAGCCCACGGGAAGGACTTCCCCTGGAGAAATCCCTGGAGAAGGGTCTCCCCTGCAAGGCAGGGACCCCACCTTGGCCGGGCAGGGCGAGGACTGCGACTGCCCTGGCTGAGCAGCGGCAGGAACAACCTGTGCTGAACTGCCCGGGGCCCCATTCCCATCTCCCTGTGCCGCTGGAGGGAGGAGGGAGAGCCCCAGGAAGGAGTTTGGGGTGAAAGAAGGTGTTTTGAAGGGTTTATTTGACTTCTTATCCTGCTCTGATTTTGTCAGCAATAATTTCAATGCATATCGCTAAATCTGAGCCTGTTTTTCCCGTGACGGGATCTCTCCCGGTCCTTTATGTCAACCCAGGAACCCTTCGTTGAAATTTCTCTCCCCATCTGGGGGCAGGGGGCAGTGAGAGAGTGGCTTTGGTGGGTGCAGGGCCTCCAGCCACTGTCCATCCATGGCCAGGCAGGAAGGAGGAGGAAGGTCCAGGTCAGGTTGTTGAGCAGGTGGGTGTGGGATTTGCAGAACTTCTGGGGCTCTCTCAGCCCCTTGCCCAGAGGGACAAAATGATCAATTGCTGCATTTCCGGACTGCTGCCCTCACAGCTGCCCCTGCAGGGGAGGGTTTGCAGCCAGCCCTGCTCTGAAAACCATCAAAGGCCCTCGCAGAGCCACTGCTTGGGCTCCCATTGGCTTTTGTGCTTCTTGCACAGGGCCCAGCAAACCACAGCCAGGCCTTTTCCTGCCACAGAATTCTCACCTTTGCAGCAGCTCTAAAGCTGCCAGAATCAAAGCCAAGGGGGCAGGGGGGACCCTCAGGTCCTGGCTGCCACCTGGGGCTGGGCAGAGCAGGGCTGGCCAATGCCCATCCCTCTGCACTGGGGCTGGGCCATGGCTGGGCCCCACACTTGGACTGACAGGGGTCCCCAGGATGTGCCACCCCTGGGACAGGCACCTGACCAGGAATGTGCAGGGACGATTCTGGAACTGTCCATACCCCCGCAGGATCCCCTCATGCCAGGATGTGTCACTCCCTGGACTGGATTCCCCCAGGTCGTGTCACCCCCAAAAAAGGGACCTCCTAGGACAGGCCCCCCCTGTAACCCACGTGTCCACCCAGCCACTGCCCATCCCTGGGACCCCCATTCCCCTGGGACCCCAACCATGGGACCTCGTTCCCTAGGTTCCCTTCCCCGAGGGACCCCATCCCAGGATGCCCATTTCCCAGGATCTCCATAGCCCAGCACTCCCCTCCCCTTGATCCCATCCCATGGGCTCCCCAGTCCCCCAGGAACCTCCATCCCGGAGACCTGCATCCCATGATCCCAGATCCCTGCAGCCCATATTCCCCTGGGACCCCCATCCCTGGTCCCCCCCCACCCAATGGGGACCCACATTCCCCACGATCCCTGTCCCCAGTGTCTCCCCTTCCTCAGGCACCCCATTCCCATGGCACCCCAGTTTCCCAGAGACCACATTCCTGGGCTGCTCTGCTCCTCTGGAAATCCCTCCTTAGCTCCCCAAATCCCTGGAGCCACCAAGTCCTGGGACCCCCATGTCACACCACGTCCCACCATGTCCCAGTGAGTTCCTCTACATCCCCAGCCTCTCCCCACCAGGCCCCCACCAAGTGCCACCTACACATGGGGAGAAGATGTGACTTCACTTCCTTCCTCTTTGGCCGAAGAGCCACCACCCAGGGGA
>VXBN01005172.1:587044-664760 GCA_013397395.1 Sinosuthora webbiana | reverse complement strand
CTCTTTGTCTCGTCCTGATAAGTAGCTACAGCGCTTGCAGCTGCTTTTCTGGGGAAAGAATCTTTAAACCGGCTACTTTGTATATTTTTATATTAACACCAATAAAAGATATATCTTTGTATTTCTTTCCACGAATTTTTATCCACTGCCATATTTATCACACGTGCAATGGCTCTAAAACCTGCCCACTAAAGAGACTGAGCATTCAGGGGACACCGAGCAGGGATCCCACCCAAGCAACAGGGTTAGCGCACAGGAAGAAAACTAAGTAAATAAACCACTTTTCAAGCAGCATGTTGCCAGGTCAACAATCCCTGTGACAGAGCCCTCATGTCCACAGGGGGATAGAGCTACTCCTCGTGACTATTAAAGCAGTACTACCATTTATTCACTCTAAGCTTACAAATGCCCAGTCAGAAAGGCTGGATGAAAAATTCCCCTCAAGACCATTCTGATGGGCTTTCAACAATCTGTCAGTTTGCCCCATAAGAAAACACACCTTAATAAGTAAGGCATCACTCCTCAGAACCATTTTTCTAGGTGTGACAAACTTCGTTAAAAGCAGGAAATTACATCCATTAAGATCTGCATGCCATCAGCATTTTCATTGCTTAGTGCAATTGGAGTGCTGTATAACATCCTGCTCCTGCTGCCCACAGAAAAGCAGGGCTGTCCTTCCAGAAGATCAGATAAGCCAAAACATCAAGTGACACTTGTGGTCATTTCCAACCCAGTCCTGTTGCAAGGCCTTGTTATCTCACCACCCAGGCACACCCATCAGGTCATTACAGCGACTGAAGGAGCAAACAAAGCAGCATTTGATCTTGACAGCAGCTCCAAAGATCACACTCTCATTCTTCCTTCATAGCTCCCCAATTCGAGATGTGCTCCACACCAAGAAAGACAAACCTTTCCCTTGCTCCATGCCTTGCACCCAGACCTCTGCTGGTGTCTGAACCCAGGGAATGTCGTTCATACACACACACAGAGCCGTCCCTTTGTGCTTACTGTCCTTCAAACATAACAAGAAACCATGCTTTAGCTCTACAAAGCCTCCAGTGTTTTAGTTACCTGGAAAACCTCATGTCTGTGGGAAAATAAATAATTTGAAAAGTCAGAAATACCCACAGTCCAGCATTGCCTTTCCAGAGATACAAATAGCAAGGCACAGATAGGCTGAAGGATCACTGTATGCTCTTCTCTTACTTCTATAAAGAGTCTATGACTGTGCAAGTGGCAAAGTTCATAGTGATTTACACAGGGACCAGCTTGGAAATGGTTTAATTGCAGATACATTTGGGCTCTGACCTATTGAGAGCAAACAAGGATCTGCAACTCAGCCCCAGAGTGAGCTGGTGAAAGAGAATAAGCTCTAAGTGGAGGAGACCTTTTTGCCAGTTTAGAGCTGCTCCTGGGGCACCCCCCCCATCCACTCTCCTCTTCCCAGCCTCAGGCTGCTCCCAGCCTGTCCCTCCTTGGTGCCAAGCAAGCAGAAGTGCCAGCAGGAATATCAGCTACTACCCTGGAGATTGCCTGCATGAAGAAATCAACCAGGCCAGGAGATACTTGCATGGCAGAGTATGAGCAGTGAAGAGAGACTATCGTGGAGAATTCAGACCATCATCTATTTTAAAATGAACCTCTCTTAGCCTCTTCTTCACAAACAAGATACCTGGACTGCACATCCCACCACAAAGAACAGTAAGCAAGGAAACAGGAACTAAAATCTACAAATGAGTGACACCCCTCTGCTCAGCTTCTCTATCCAACCAAAGTGACTTACCAACCCCCTATATTCTTCTATCCAGTTCACTCACTTCTAAAATAAGACTATTTTTACTCAGAAAAGACACTGTCAGGTACTAAACACTTAAAGTCCTTCTTATGCCTTCCAGATTTTCTAGAAAAATCTCTACTATAGGACATGAGACAAACTATGCCTGTGAGACCAACTCTAATACTTCCCAACAAACACTTGTGATAAGGTTTAAGTGCACACACTAAGACTAAAAGAGATCTTCTTTAATTTCTTAAAGAAGTACTGGAAATTTTGTTTCCCAGGGAAGCAAATTAAGGACAGTACACTAGAAAGCACAAAACCAAATTACATTGAAGGGTGATGGAGAAAGAAGTTACAAATAAAGTCAGAGAACCTTAGCTGTCCCATTTTCAAAACCCTAGCATCCATTTTCCTGTCCTGGCCAGTCTGTAAACAGCTATTACTTCTGGGAAATGGGTTTCACTTGGTATGTGAAGGATTTGCAGCTTAATGTGACTACTTACATGAGCATTAGGGCTTCACTGACCAAGTGATGGGACACAACTTTTTTTCTTGAAAATTCATAAATTCAAAAAAAGGAAGCTGACTGCCTCAGTTTCCTGATAGTGGTTCTCCAAATGTGTATGAAACTTTTAGGACCTTTGACTTGGGTATGGGGACAGGCAGGGGAAAAATCATTGTAAGACTACAGCTCAGCAGAGCACTGACGTTTACGCTCACATGGCAAGATTTGTTGAGAATTTACAATACAGGTGCACAAAGACTTAATTTCTTTGCACTTTTTATTTCAGACACAAATATGTTCCTGCAGTGATGAACTTACCTGTTTCTCTGCCTCAATTTACTTTGTTCTTCTACCCCTCCTGCATAGCCACACTGCTGATCCCATCTCTATTTATGCCTGCAGCAATACTATTTGTGGCTTGATCTCACCAAGCACCGTGTGGCCCATTTTTACCTCCAGGTGGTAAGATCAAGAATTTATGAAATCACATTTTTCTTCTACAGCAGTGCCACAACACAGATACAAATAGTGAAGTGTTGTAAACACAAGGGAAAATTTGAAAAGTAAAATAGAGAATTTAACATTAGAAAGAATACAGCTATAGGATAACCTTACACTCATTCATCAGGAGTAGAGGAGAAAGCCCAGCCTGACATCATCCTCTTATCATTCTGGAATCAGGCACAGCTTTCCAAAGGGAAGACCAGCAGGATCCAGCCTGCCTGCAAGGGTCCTCCCCTCTTCATTTCATTCCTCAGAGAGGAGCCAGAATCTGTCTGCTCTGCATACAGATCCAAGGTAGAATGCATCCCAAAGGCAGTAGGCAAGTTCCCACAATCCCAGTTTTGTGGGGTTGGGGTTTTCACAGCGAGCACCAGGTAGGCATAAGAACTAAAATACAGAATTCATACTTATGTTCAATGATTAATGTTGAAACTGTGAAGTGTCAGATCTTCATTATAAAGACCAGTGTAAAAGAAAGAAAAAAAACACCAAAACATTATCCCAAAAAATTTCCCTTTTCCTATTTCTTCTCCCTCAAAAAAGTTACTTACAAATGTGTTGATTTGACTATCCTGAGTTTGTGTTTGGTTCCTATTGACCACACAGAGGTAACTCAGCTTTGAAGAAGAAAACACAGATCTGCTCCACATCAGCAGATTTGTTTATCAAGACCCAGTCTTGATTTCTTTGACTAGACATCCCTCTGAGATCAAAGCTGTGCTCCGTTATTTCTCTGATAACAAAGATGATTTAAAAGATTCATGCTTGTTCCTGCCCTTTCTCATTCTTCTCTTCTCTCCGTTTCCCATCTCTGTCTCAGAGATAAATCTCAGTGGTAAATCTCAACTGTGCCAGACCCAAATCTGATGGCTGTTTAAAGTGGGGAGAAGCTGAACTCCAGGACTTCAGGTTGTTTACATTGCACCAGCACTAGAAGTATACAGGGAATTGTATCCTTAGCAAACATCTTTTGAGAGGAAGAGCTTTTCAAGCCCACAGCAGCCCAGTCTTAGGCACAGCTGCTCAGCTGCAGTTTGAAGCAGTACAGAACATGTGACACTGTCAAAGAGCTTTATCCTTTTGTCCCAGCTCCAGAAGAGATGAAATGACATGGCATAAAACATGAGATAAAACTGCCCCTTTGACATTTTCCAACCAAACTTTAACTGGCAGAGTTTGTACTAGTTCAGCCCCTTTTTTTGTGTGCAGACAGTCTTGTCCCTTTCTGTCATGGGGCTCATCATCATAAGGAGCCAGAGCCTGAGTTTGCAGAGGAGTTAATTCCAAAGAAAAAGCTCCCAGGTTTCTACTCACAGAATGAACACACATGGTACAGAAGCATGAGGTTGCTACAGGTTTTTGGTTTGTTTTTTTTTTTAAGTAGAAAGAGTACATTTTTAAAGGCACCTCTATCAAACATAACACATTTTTGAAAGTTTTTACACTGAAGGGGTTAATAGTTTCCATCCCATGTACCAAGAGAAGATTCATTCCCCAGGTCTTCCAGTTTCTGAACCCTCCAGCAGGGTCACAGAGGGAAAAATATAACCCCCAATTACCCAGTAACAGTGGCAGCAACACATCTGTTCTGCAGCCAAGATCTCCCTGACAGCTATCATGTCCCAGGAACCATTCCATTATTTCAGATAGTTACTTGGAGTTGGTGGCCAGATGGCAGCAGCAGGATAATAGCTGGCAAATTTATATGTGTCTTCACTTCTTCCAAGGTACAGAAAGATAGTTTCCAGAAATACTCACTGTTAAAAATGGCTCTTCCTAGTCATTCCTGATATTTTCTAATGGCTGCCTGCCTCTGCTGTATTTGCGTCACAAAAATCAACACAGGAGTCTTTGTTAAAAGAGCACAGTCAGAGTGGGACCAGCCACCTTAGGTACTATAATCGTGCTGAGCATTTCATTTTATTTTTAAGCCCATCTGTTTAATGAACAACCAGAAATAACTTTGGTCTTTCTTACTGTAGGTTTTCCTTCTACAGACATCATCTTGTGGTCTGCCTCATACCTGATGATTTATTAATTACCATCCCCACTACTACTAAGAGCAGAGGTGTTATCAGGAGGGTACTGTTCCTCACTGATAAAAAGAGGAATGTCATCATTTACATTAATAAAGATCTGTCAAATTGCACAGATCTACTGGCAGTTATGGATGAGGTTTATATGTGCTTCCTTGACTTTGAAAGGAACCTTCTTGTCCCATCCCACTTCTCTATCATGTTCTGACATCATGATACACCATTGTTAAAGAAGCTACAGTTAAAAATGGTCTTGCAAAGAATGCAACGTTAAACCAAACCACAGCCATCTGCACTCAATGTTTTCATCATCCAAGCCAGGTGGGGGTGTATCAATACTCCAAGAGACTTAAGTAACCTTGAAAAAAATAATCATTCATAGGTCTCTGAATACCTCACTGACGTATCTCAGTTCTCAGAGACTCCATAGCACAATGTGTTTTAGAAGAAAATATTCTCTAAAAAGAAATTGTTACATTAATAGAAAGAATAACAATCTCATTTAACTCTAGAGCAAATAAAAGCCAGTAAGATTCCAGTCCAGAAATTTATGCCCTTTTCAGGGCAGTACTTGAGTAAAAACATTAACATATGCTTGAATTTATTTATCTATGCTTATTTAGGGTATTTGGCTTTATACACAAAAAGATATAAAAGAAAACACAGAAGTTTCAAAGCAGAGCATAAAACAGTATCTCCTCCTTGCCCTGGTAAAGAGCTTTCTCCCAGCTGCTGGTATCCCAACAGGGCTGGAAGCAGAGAGCTGGGAGGCAAAGCCATACCAAACACCTACAGGGAGAACAGGCAAGTGCCTCAGTATTTTGGGCTCTGTCACAGCCAGGCCTCTGGCTTGCACCCTGCTGCCAGAAACAAAGCCTCCCACTGCTGGGCTGTACTCAGCCACCCTGTGCTATTTCCTTGGGAACCAGTGCTAATTAATCACAGGTTTTTCACCCATAGAGATGAGATATTTTGCTCCAGCCTCTGCAGTGGCTGGCAGAACCAAGGAAGCCTTTTTGATTCTACCCCCTCCTTTGTACAGCACTTGTGTTTCAGGGCTGAAGCAAGGTACAGACCTTGTCACTCCAGCAGGACACCTGTGAGGAATAGAAAGAAAACTAACAAGGGTTGAATGTCAAGCATTATGGTGACAAAAATCAAAACCATCATTGAACTGCTTCCTGCTGGTGTGTATTATAAAGTAGAAACTGCTGTTGTAAGAAACCCAAACCACTCAAATGCTAATTTTGTGATATGATTGTACACCATGTTCATAGCACCTGCAAAACATTCCACACACGTGCACTCAGTGGAGCAAAGACACAAAGGACATGAACAGTGGAACTGTTTTAAGGAACAGTGTTGCTCTGGTTCCATCTCTCTCCCCACTACCCAACCTGTTCATCCTGAGGGCAAAATGTGGAACACCAGGCAGAAGCATAGAGAGGGTAGGAAGCTCTACATGATTACTATCCTCACTAAATAAATGTCAGAAGCAGAGTTCAAAGTGACTATTTCCCCTCCTAACCAAAACAAAAATTCTAGATCTTGTAGTGAGTAGGCCAGAGGAGAGGCACAAAGCACAAATCCAGAATAACTCAGGACTCAAACCTGCAGGCTGAGTCCATCCTAGTAACCCCAGATCTTGATTACTCACTAACCATTTGCCAGCAATGCAGCATCTCTTAGCCCCCACATGGGATGAAACAGCCAAATATATCCACTTGTCCTGATCCTGAATAGAAGAGAGTTAATTTTTTGGAGTAGTCAGAAGGGGGCATAGCTGGGCCAAGGAGGTTATTCTGTACTACCTCACATCATGGCTGGGGGCAGAGGAAGGGCACTCTTCTGTGGACAAAGGGTTCCTTCCCGTAGGGAAAAGGTGGTGGAAGGAGCCATCTACATTTGCAATTATTAGGTGGTTTACCTTGCGAATCATTTCTTTCCTTACACCTTTAGCTATTAATATTGTTGCTGTTACTGTTCATTTTCTTACCTCATGGCTGTTTGCAGTAATTTTTTCTTATTTCAGCCCATAAACTTTGCCCTTTGTGCCTCTAATTGGAGGAGCAGAGGGGAAGAAGCAGCACAAGATTTTTTTCAGTGGGAGTACTGAATTGAGAATACCTAAATTCCTAAACCATGACACCACTTTACAAGGCCAGGATTTGCCCATCTTGTTGGCCCTGCCTTTTGATCCACAACCTGCTCTCAGAAGCAGCTCCCAATGTTTTGAATCACACCCTGTTAGCAATAACAGTGACCTAGCTTTTTAAGATGCAGCATTTCAGGTGTTCCAAGTTCTTTTACTCTTCCTTCACCTGTAAATAAAACTAGGAATCAACATTATCATCATTTTGCAGCAACAAGGAGGACTGGAGCTGCCATCTCCTCATTGCTCTGCAAACACATGCTGAGAATCATCCTCACACCAATGAATCTGTAGTTAAAGAGATGGGGATAAGGTGCAGTAAGTTAACTTAAAAGCGAAAGGATTTGTCTGCAGTCAACTTGCAGAGCAGGAATAGAACCTAGGCCTCCCTAGCTCTCTTTTTCTGGCTATTTAAAGCCATTTCTGTGCCTCTCAGGTACTAATGGTAGCACATGATCACAGTCAAGTTTGCCTTAAAGGGAAACTGCCTGTTCCAGAAATACAGCTGAAGGGGGCCTCTCCAAGTCACCTGATCCATATGTTTTCTCTGACACAAGATCAAGTTTACCATGATAACACCCAACATGTTAATATGATAGTTCTGAAACACCTCTAATATCAAACACTTTATAACTTCCCAACATTGCTGGATCTCATACTCATTTTTACCTGAAGGTCCATCCTAAATATCCTGTGTTAGAGAATAACCCAAACCCTGCACCTGTGATCAAAATAATACTACAAAAAATAAAGAATACCATTTTCACTGACATTTCTAAGTTGCAACTGTTTCTAGCACTTTTTTTTCCCTAGGCTCTGGGAAAATGTAGTGGAATTAATTGCCATTCGTATTTTCAACTGAAGCCTGGGAATCGTTTGTCAAGGACTGTCCTTGAATGCTTTGCTCCCAGAGTGAAGTCAAGTTGGTTTTCATTTGAAAGACTAAATTAATTTTTAACAATCAAAAAAATAGGAGTTGATGGTTCCCTCTGCTTTGTCAGCAGTGAGAATGTGATTAGATGGCCTGGGCCCAGAAACTGTCTGCCCTTGATGACATCTGCCAAATTTACAAGCTCTGGCAGATCACAATTAAAAGCACCTTTCCGAGGGAGACTGAAAATGGTATCAAGGCCTTAGTTGGTCTTTTAGGATACAGCAGGAAAGCCTGTCAGGTGAAACTTGAGGGCTGAACCAACCCTACTGAATGTTTAAGATGCTCTGGTGTCCATTAGGAAGCCTCTCCACAAACCTTTCACTTTGTGTAGATCACTACCTTTATATGAGCAAGAGGCAGCTGTAAGGGGAGGCTGGGGTTGCCCACCCACCTGGAAGCAGCAGCAGCACCCTAACCACCTCCTAGTCACATCATCCAGGATGCCTCCCAGGAGCCACACACGGCTACAGGAGCAGGGAAAGCCCAAAAAAAAGTCCAGGCTCGTGACCCTCCCTGTACCTCACATGAAAAACTGTAGCCTCAAAGTAAGATAACCCTGGGGGAAAACTGGTTTTCTCACCCCATCAAAACCCTTGGAGCAATCTTGGGTGCAGTCCTCTACAAGGAGAAAACTGTATGGAATTTCCTCCACTGCTGAGGACAGGAATGGAGCATTCTGCATCCAAGTGCTATTCCTTGAGGCACTGACTTGCACTTTTCCTCACCTACCCTGCAGAGGGCTCGTTGAGCTCAGACATGCCCGTATTCCAGGTATGGTCACACCATTTTATTTAGCAAGTGAAGAAATACTGCATAGCACACTCCGTGCATGATCTGCCATAATTGCAACACGTATAGGAATAAAAAGATTACCCTCTAACAAAATAAGCAACATTTTGCCATCCCTCAGCATCCCAAATAAGATTTAAATCCCCGTGAGTTACTCTCTGTGCTCAAGGAGGAAACCACTGTGTTTCCACCTTTGTGGTAACAGCATTGGTTAAATCCTGGCCTGCTCCATTAAATGCATACACAGCTCCCACACAAGAGCAGAAAGCCCTGGAAGTTCTACAATGCTGGTTCTTCAAATAAGAGTGATTTCACCTTATTGTTTATTGACTTTTTATTATATCTAACAGGCAACATGTCAGATAAAAGCATAAATTCTTACTGAAAAAAACTACCACTCCAAAGTCATAGCAAAAAAAAACCAAACCCAGCCCAAGAGTTACAAGTGCCATAGACAGCAATCTCAAGGACATTTACTAAAGCTGATGACCTGCATTAGTAAAGGTGAAGGATAAAGCAAGGTCATACTTCATTATAGCAGTCCCTGTATAATGGTCTCACAGTCCCAACATCTGAAGGACAGTGGCCTTCAGGTATTAGCAAAATTATTATATGCATTGGAAAGTTTCATCCCCAGTTACTCAGCAAGAGAAGCTCCCATGTGATCTGCCACTGCCTTCCCCACTTCGCCAAGGGCTGCAGAACTTGGAAAAAACCCAAGGCAAATAGGAATGCAGCCTCAGGCTGTGCTCCTCTAAAGTGAAAGGACTTCAAGGGCTGCTTTAATATCCTCCCTTCAGGACAACAAAAGGTTCTGTAGCCCTCAGCTGACTTGCAAGTAAAATGGAAGCATTGAACCATCTTGTAGGAGGACACTGTGGTGTATTTCTACAACATACTTAATTTCTTCAGTAGTATCCTTAAAAATATTCATCCTTTTCATCGGTGAGAGCTGCAAAATGGAAACATCTTCTGAAAGCTCACTTCTACTTTTTTTGCCCTCTCCTAAAAATAAAGGGGTTTAGATCTACTGGCTACATATGGTACATCAGAGGGGGAAAAAAAAAGAAAGAAAAGGAAAAAATACCGAGAAAATTGAATTCTGTGAGGGAAGAAAATTCTTTGCCTCTACTGATGCTCCCAGGAATCCCAAGGCACTGGTGGTCAGTCTGGTAAATGTAAGTGCTACTTAAAATAAAGAAGGTATTATGGAGAACCTAGTGCTAGCAAGAGGTGCCAGATACTCTTGGCAGCAAAAGCTTCAGACAAATGAGTGACAGGGTGTTGTCGCACAGTGTACTACTAGTGAGGAGACCATATACACAGGTGACCTGTTAAAAAGGTTTGAAGAAAGGGCTGCTGTTAAAATCCCGTGGTCTTCACCTAAGCTCTTTGCACTGCCAGGTCATTCAAATCACCTTGTGCTGTACTAGAGATGCACTGGAGAGGTCTTAAGCAAGTTTACTGTGAAGTCGAAGGAGGCATTGACACAAGTGCCATAATAATGAAGACATGGGGGGGGAAAAGAAAATAAAAGGGAGGGTGGGGAAGAATCAAGAGACCACTGGTTTCTTCCCTGACTTGAAGCCTGTGCCCAGCAAACCACGCAGTCACCCTGGTGCTACTTAAGCTTCGGAAGTGACCCACAGCTGCTGAGCAGAGGAAATTCTGCTGTGTTCATGGCTGAAAATGTATGAGGAGCCAGCACAGGAAGAAAGCTAAAGATAACTTTTTTCACTGTTAATGACCACTGCATTCACCACTAATAGTTCTTATCTAGGCAAAGCAGACCTGGCACAAACTTCAGAGACAGATTTGCTGAGAAATATCACCACACCTTAGGGAACAACACAGAAGATAGGAGATGGCACTCAATTTTGAATCAGTGCCCAGGAGTAGCATAGATATTTGGGACACGTGGAGGTAAGATAAATAGAATTGACTATGAACACAGTATTTTTAAAAAAAAAGAGAGGTAATGAGCCAGAGCTCTGCTAGGCTGAACTGCAACTGTTTCATGAAGAAAAGACAGGAGATTTCTATCCCGTGGAAAGTACAGGCAAGCTCACGTTCACTTCCCCCTCACAAAGTAGAGACTAAATTTGAGTGTAATAATAGATTATCTAAAGTTTTAGATTCTTCTTTCTTAATTACTTCAGAAACTTTAGTATCACAGGACCTTGACTACAGCTTCTTCTGTGTCTCTTATACAGGAGATTTACTAACTGACAGCTCATGCATCCCTAAACAAAGGAAATTCAGCTAGGTGTCTTTAAAGAAGCACAAAGGATAAAAATCGATCCTATGAACAACAAGGAGCCCAGCAATGTTACAGTACTTCGATTTTCTCTGTCTTCATCCAGTAATGCTGGACCCACCTTGTCACTTATCATTCTAGTACTAGAAGGCATTGTGCAAATAGGGCACAACTTCAGAGCGCTGTGAGGAGTCCTGGTGCTACTCAGAGGTGATGCAGCAGCCACATCCACTAGGATATGCCATGCCAGACACTGAACAACACCTACTTGAGGAGATCTAGCACCTCTCCCAAAAATTCAGTTTTAAGGTGTCAGAAAGTCGCATTTCTACTGCTTCCCCTGAAAACCTGTCAAAGTAATACATCTTACTACTAGAAAATATTACAGGAAAATGAAGGCAAACAAATTTATAAATCTCATTATTGGGGTGATGGTGCTCTCTCAACAGCCTACAATATTGTTTTCAAAGGAGAGTCATCCAAATGCCAAAACTGAATTATCAGTAAATGGCTTCTGATTGGGAGCTTCCATACAGAGGTGCCAAGCACCAACCAAGAGGAGAACCATTCTTTTCTCTCCCTTGTGGGTATTGGGCATCGTGAGGTATGATAAACGTGGTTTTAAGTTTCCCCAGATCTTCATATCCCGATGACATAAGATTCCTATTTTCTGTAAACACTAACTTGGATCAGAAGGTTTTAAAGAGCACATGATTAGAACAGGCAGTTCCAAAATCCAAATGAAAATATAAACTCAGTTGTTTAGAAACTGGGATTTAGTTCACGCTGTTCCCAATGCTTGAATATTTTTTTTCCTGAAAACTAATATAAGGCCACACAGTCTTTTAAGATAAGCAAAAATAAAACCCATTTGTGCAGTGCTTCCAGGGAGATAACTGAGCCTGGAGCTTTGTGAAGTCAAGGGCAGCTACTGATTTTGCTGCTGATTTCCCACAGAGGTGGGATGCCCCCCACTGTTTTTTCAGGGCTGACTGGTTCAGTGGGATACCAGCAGTGGGATGCCAGCTCAGCCCACAGCAGTGATGGATGGTGCTCCTGCTTCAGCACCTCCAGGCTGCCAGCTGGCTCAGAAATCACTTATACACATGGGGAATTCTACCATTCTGTGTGCCTGCACTAAACACACCTTCTTCACACCTCTCTTACTCCACAAAGAGACTCCAACCACCAGCAAATCTTGTTTTGATTTCCAAATCCTTTCATATTTGTTTCTGCAACCCAGGAAGCCAAGCTACTGCACTGCTGGGAGTCCATTTTGGGGCAGATTTTGACATGCAGGTTGGATCCTTTGCTTGCATGCAAGGCTAGATGCCTTATCTCATCCATAGCATGGGATAGAGAAGAGAGATGAGATGTCTTTGTCAGCTTCAGAAGTGTTTTTCTGATTCTGGTACTGCCCTGGATGACTTTGAAAGGGAGATGGGTGCTACTTTCCCATAAGCCTGCCATAATACAGGATATCCAATAAGCAGATTTGGGAAGAGTGCACCACCAGTACAAAAGGCCTTCAGAAATAAAATATCAAGGAGGGGAAAGATTTGAAATATGCAATTTTACATATTTTGAGAAGCAGCGAGGCTAGTAGTGTATGATTTGTGCATCAGCTCCAACGATTTCATGGCTGCCATGATTATTAAAAGTTTTATCCAGTAACATTTATTAGTAATTATGTCTTCCAAGAGCAAAAATTATCTGGAAACACATTGTTACCTCTTAAAGTAGTATGGCTTCTATCCCTCATTAAATCATTTCACAGGCCTAAGAGTCCTAGGGGGCCTTCAGGAGGTACAGTGGCCTTAACCAGCTTCTGTCCAGGATGTCCCTCTGCAAACAAACTGCCCAAGAAACCAGAAACAACTAATTACAAATGCTCTTATCTACAGCCAGCATAGCAGATGCCATTCCATGAGATTTCAGGCAACCTACTGAAGTCTGATCACAAAATGCATTAGCAAGTCAATATATCCTTATCAGTAGTGAATATAACAGCATTAAACATGCTTTTCCAAAAAGACAGAGAACCCACAAAAAATACATGAGCTTAATGCAATTGATGATTTGAGGATTTCACATAAGGATTTTGCCAGAACTGCAGAGCTTTGGGTCCTCATTTAAAATACATTAATAATACACATTATAATAAAACTAGCACAGCTAGGCAGGCCTGCAGTAATTTTTGCAAATCTGACTAATACTAGTTTTATTACATGTCATGCTGCCCAGGTAGCAAATGCTCCCCCCATCTTGAGGGGTGAGATGAATCAAAAATCTCATGTTTGGCTTTGCAATTATTTTATTTCCAAAACAGTCTGCTCCTGCAAAGGACAACTTCAAACAAATTTGCCAGCACATAGTATACTTAGTTCTTAAGAAAGGGTGTGAAGTGAAACAGAATTAGTGTCCTAAACCAGATATTCTAACCTGGACAAGGTTGCATTATTAGGCATTGATCATAGAACAGATCTCCCCTTGGATATCCAAGATCTGGCCATAATTAGGAACAGCTGCACACCAGGAAAGAACTCAGGATCTCCTAATAACAAGAAGAGCTTCCACTGGTGATCTTTCAAACTGGTTTCCCTTGGAGGGCAGCCACAGCACACTCATTAAATGCTTACACATCCCATCTACTAACAAGAGACAAACACTCAAGACAATACATATCTATGTCATATGGGTACTTACTAGCAGATGACAACACAAGCAGCAGAAAACAAACATCACAGAGAGGTTTCTCATGCCCCACAACACACTTGGTGGCTTTACATGGCTTTAACTTCAACCAGCAACACATTGCAGAGCCTGTCAGCAATGCAGCAGCTTGGTTCAGCTGCACACCCTAACAAATCTTTAATGAGGACTTGCAAGCAAGAGGCTGCATTGTGGAAGAAGGAGCTGATGGGCCTCACCATCAGAAAGCCCACAGAAAGCCATTTGCTTTTCAGGGATTTCATGAGACAGCAGCTGGCAGCATCAGTACTTTTTGTCCCCTATTTGAAGCACAGTTCTATTGCTATTTTCCCCACAAGCTCTCCCTTCTCCACATCCTGCAGAGCAGCTTTGTTTTCCCCACAGCTAGATGAACTCACTTGAACAGGGAAACCAAATTCTACCACCACTCTGTGCTAATTGCTCCTCTGGCTCTAGGGAAGAATGTTTACCTTCTATATAAACGAGCTGAAGCTACTTTTAATCTAGTTACACTTGGACTCTTCAGCATCCTATGGCAATCACAAAGAACTCCACATCACCACCAGAGCAGGTAAATAACTACTCAGACATCCATAAAAGTGCTCCACCTGAAGCAAGACCTGCATTACAATGCAGTCATTGCAGGAAAACCCCAGGACAGATATCCCCTGAGTGCCATGGAAGGCATTACTCCTTTTACTGCCCTTTTCCTGGGTAAATCTCTTAACCTGCTCTATTTCATTACATGCAGACTGAAATTTGTGCACAAAAATTAGAAGGTCACAGAAATGAGAAGCTAATTCATGGAAATGCATGTACTGAATGCAGTTCACTTTTCTCTTTTTAGCACATTCTGTGTGCTGCACGGGGACAGCCTCATTACTGAAAAGAAGACAAACTGATTTAATATTTCATAGCTGTAGTTACAGTAAACGTGATGTCAGTTGGGAGATAGGAATTGAGTGCAGCCAATGACACGCTGGGGTATTTTTGCAGACGGGCAGTTCACAGTTCTATTTTTACCACCTTTGGGGGCTACAGTTCGATCGGTGGAGTAGCTCATCTGCATCGCCCAGACACGTCTGTGTGACGCCATCCTGGGTGAGCACCACAAAGGACTACTCTGATCACGTACGGCTGCAGCCTGCGTGGGTCTCGGAGCAAAGAGAGGCAGAGGAGGATTTCTGCCTGTCAGCAAGAGGGGAAAAAAAAAAGCACCCCGAGAGCTGGATTAAGCATCTGGAAAATTACTGCAGCCTCACAGCTTTTGCTGCCTGCTACCCGGGGTGAGTCATCACCGGTTGCCGCGGCAACGCCCGCTCTCCTCCTCCGGCTGCTGATCAATTTTGTCTGCGCGAAGGTCCCCTGAAAGCAGGAGCTGCACAGATAATGGCACAAAGGCACAGAAACTCCTATCAGAGAGTATTTACGTTTTGAATGTGCTAGTCCTGGGATTTACAGAAGGAGAAATAAGAGTTGGGGCAGAAGGGCAGGGACAGCAAACGCCTGGTTTGATTCGCTTCCATACCGCTAGCAGACAGGCGTGGTTAACAAATTACCCTGCCACCATTTTCCACTAACCAATACCTATAAATAAAACAATATCCTCTCCCAGACGGTAAAGTACGACGTTCATCATCGCTGTCAGATGCTCCATAATTCAAACTCACGCTCTGAAGTGGGGGCTGGCACAGCCCAGCGCACAGAGGCAAGAGCCTGCCAAAGCCTTAATGCTTCTCCGCCCAACCTCGCCCCTCCAGCCTCGACAAAACGACCCCAGGCAAGGCAGCTCATCTTGGAAATACCCTATTCGCCGCTTCCTACATGCAAAGACAGAGCTGCAGATGGCTTGAAACTTTGCAGCCAAGCAATACTCAAGTCCCCAACACCTATCAATTAGCCCTTCTCCACCAAAATTCTAGGTTAAAGGGGTGTGTGTTAGGTCACTTCTGCTGAAACAAGGGAATTGAGTATTTGGCAAGTCTGTGGGTATCAGAGTTCACTTAATACCTCTAATGAGGTTTGTCTGATACCCTTTGGTTTTGAACCTTCTTTTATTCATTTATTGCGTGAGGCAGTTTAAAATGGCAACTGGTGAGAGTCTGTTGCTGTTGTGTCAGTGTAATGAATGGCCCTGCCATCCACTTGTCCGAGACTATCTACAGGAATGTGAAAGCTACTGATAAGGCAAACCTCCCCTTGAGACAAAAAAGGGAAAGTCAGTCAGGGCAGCATTTCTGCTGCAAGCAGAGACAAGGCTCATGTCTGTCATGCTGATCCATAACATTGACTCTTGACTGGTGTGCTCAGATCATGGACATACTTGAACCTTAGAACATCCAAGCCTTAGAATCTTCTATCCAGCTCTCATTTCTGTTATCTATTTATATCAGCTTGAGGTGCTACTCTTCAGAGCCATTCAAGGACTGAATGGAGAACACAGATTTTGTGGTCTCCCTTCTCTAGAAACTCTTTTGACTCAGCTCCCTAGGTGGGAAGAAGAGAAGTCACACAGGCACATCAAGGCCTGAGTGACTTACAAATCACTTACCTGCCAGGTTTTCTTCCAAGTATGTCCTCTGAAGAGAGGACTTGCATCTAAGTGCACGTTCTCTAAGACAGGAGCTTCTGCACTGGCAGGACAGGCTAACTTAGCTTTGAGTTGCCATTGGATTGCTGCTGTGCTCTAAGACATTAAAAACTTTCTCTCCCCCTCCCTGCCTTATTTTCTAAGTTTTTGAAGCAAGCTGGTAGGCATACATGCTTTTTCAGCAGGAAGCAGTCTGCCTTTGTTTACCTCTCAGATTGGCTTTAAAAATCAAGCATCAGCTTAGGTACAATGTTTAGGCATTTTTGTGAAAAGGTAGGTGGGATAGGCTGTTCTTTTCTCCTGAGTTTTCTCTGGGGGAAAACAGTCAGATATTCCTTTAATTTCTGTTCTTTATGTGTAGATACCATATCACTATGTAAGAACAAGACAGTGACTCATTCATTTAAAATTGTTTTTGAAGCTATGGCTTCTCTACACAAAACCAATCTTTGCTACCATCCTTCAAAAAAGTTTATTGTTTTGACCATGAAGACTGTGACTTTTTTTCTGGCGACCTCTTAACTGTTGCAACTCTCACAGGAATAATATTCTGTTTCTTTCCTTCTCCAGCATCATGCAGTAACCAAATTATGAAAACAAGTCACACAGCAGCAGGACAGGGAACAGCAGCAAGAAGGATTAAAATTTCTGCAATCTCACCAGGGAAATGCTCTCAGCAAAGCATTCCAGCCCGTGTTAGACTTAAGCTCAGTGACAGTTTCAAAACAAAAACCAACCAATCTGCTTTGTAGTCTCCCACCAGCAGAGCATAAGGAATATACTGTTGGAAGTCAAGGAAAGGAGCTACTTTTATAAAGAGTCACAGCTCAAGCCTGTCCTACAGACTGAGCAGAGAAGCCACAAAGGTGAAAAATGTCCCCAAAGGTTCCTGTCAGATGGCACCTGCATGTCTGGGAGGATAAACTTGTGAAAAGATGTCTATGATGTGAGAAAAGCTGAGTATCTTTGAGCTAGAACAGTTGTTGTAGAGTGGGAGTGGCAGCAGACCCTTCAGCCACCCAGTAAGGGGGTCACAGCAACAAGAAAGCAGAATAACTGTGAAAGATTTGCAAAAAATGAAACAATTTGATATTTCATTTCCAGCACTTTGGCAGAAACAGCTGAAGAGAAAGAGCTTCTAAACTTCTTTGGATCTCATATGAAAGCACTAGACTATTTTTTGCTGACTATGCAAAGCATAAGCCTAGTGTGACCTTCCAGATCAAACTCCAAAGTATGACAGCCATCAGTCTCCCCTACAAAGGAGAATTTTCAAAGCAGGACTACACAGGTATGGTTTTAATATTCCTGTGCACATAAACTTCATCTTCAGTACAGACACCTTTTTCTAGTGCCTTTTACCTTGCTTTGAACATCCACACAGGGAATCACAGGAAGACTAGCAGAAACTCTAACCCACTAATTGGAGTGCTGCTGTCCTGTTCTTTTCCAGGGCTGGAGGGGGAAGAGAGGAATATGGGACTTTCCACTCACACTAGAACTAATTCCAGCTGTCAGTAGTAGTTTCTTACTTGTGATAAGATATCAGAGAAGGACAAAGTGAGTGCTGGCTCCCTTCCTGAATTCATCAGACATTTTGCAATTCACCCAAATTTCATTTCATGGTTTAAATTCCCTTAATATGTTGACAGATAATTCCAGGCCTGAGGGCAGAACTGAAGGAAGACTGCAAAGCTGAAGTCTCAAAGACTGAGCCTTGCACAGGGACATGGTTTCAGCAGTGAGAAGCTTGCCTTATCTCGATTACCTCACTAATTTCTAGAGTGAAGCTGCATCCTTTTGTCTCAGATGAGAAAAGTGGGTAGAAATACTTTAGCTCCCTGTAGCACAGGTGAAAAAAATATTATTAGCTCTTTCCACTCAGTCCTCAATAGCATGAGGAGATCCCTCAGCTGATGCTCTACCTGTGAAGCAGCCAAAAGCAAATTAGCAGAGCCGGTTTTCTGACCTGGTCAAAGTTCAGAAGGTTGTGCAGAACAGGCAAGCTGCATCACACACTTGCAGGAAAGGTAATTCCCATCTGTTCCAATCATTCCAGAAGGACATGTGGCTTAAACAGGGAGTGAATCAATTTAAGAACCACATTGTGAGGCTACATGCTGACTCATATGCACCTCCAAAATGTACATATTCTTCGGTAATGGTCAAAGAGGAGCTCCACAGGCTTACATGGCCCATGTTGGCAAAGAAGCACCACTATCAGTTCTCAGACACCAAATCACTATGAGGCTGTTGAGTTATTGCAGTTATTTCACACCAATGGCAGACAAGCGTTTCCTGAATCATCTAAAGCAGACAGGAACACTGCTTCACTAGGGAAAATAAGAGATTAGGTTAAGTTTGAGATATGTATCATAAGGAGATACAGAGGGGATGGAAAATTCTTCAAGCAAAATCTGGTGGTGCCAAAAGTTCACAGAAGATCAACAGGTCATAAAAATAAAGTAAGATCCAATGTCATATAGCAATTGCCTTATCTGGAACTTCTGAAAGCCCTGTACCAAATCATCAGGCAAAACACAGTCATTTAAGGTGCATTAATGTGACCCTGCATGCACAGTACAAGAGTAAATATCTTAAGACACCATCAAGAAGTCCAGACAAACTCATGTTTCATTAACTAAACACATTTTGTGTGAGAAAAGATGAAGTAGCAGTGAGAAGATAGGTTATTAAGAGTTCCTTTTAAATCCAGGCTTATAACCCATGAAATCAAAAGCTACTGCCAGAAAAAAGATACTTCATATAAACTGAAGCATATATGATCTAATTAATTTTGAAAATAGGAGATATTTTGGAAAAAATAGACCTCTCAAGCTCCAGAGCTGCTATATGATCAGAAGTAACAAACATCTTTTCACATATTTCACATAAAAAGGAAAAAAAAAAAAAAGCGCCAAACAAATGAGAACACAATGAGGAGGACAAAAAAAAAAAAGACAAAATAAACCTTTCTTCATCCCAGGAAGATTATTTAGGAACAGAATGCATACACACCAGAAAATAAAACTGAATATAAATACAATTAAATTAATCTTACTCAATTTGATTTGATGATGAAGACCAAAACGCAAACAAATATACAGGCCATTTGAATAATGCATGCTGTTCTTCCACTCCAGAGGGAATACTAATACACATAAGATTGGAATACTAATACACATAAGATTAAAAGTGTTATTTGTAGATGGCCTCTAAAAATAGAACTAGTTGTTTTCAAGAAGCATAACTGGAGAAGAAATGAAGATTTTTAGATCCCTAAGAAATTCATCTATTTATGCTTTCACTGTCACTGGACTTGTGCTAAAACCATCCTAAAGATTCTGACAGCTTGCCCTCAGTGTGGACAATGCCTCTGTAGATTCTCAGCAGTATTTGGTTTGTGGCCATTAGCAAGGAGAGGAAGATTTTAAACACATCTGAAGTGCACCAATTTCTCATATCAGCCCTTGGACTTTTTGCCAAGACTGTCAATATGAAAACAAAGGAAAGCCTAGGGACTTCTCCACTATTGAATGTTTTCTGTCTGGATCACTAAAGAGCCCAAGCCCACTAAAAGCTGTGTTATCCCCTCACCAATTTTCAGAGGCATCTCAGCAAGGACTGAATATTTTCCCTTACCACACCTCAAGTGGTTAATCCCATTTTGCAGCTCTGCCACCACCACCACACCCAGTCCAGGTTAATAATTTTAAATGTTAGCACCTACCAGTGAAAACTCTGCACAGGGACAGTGCTGATGTGTTACCACAGCAACAATTATTTCTGAACTTGCACCCTCTTGGCTGCCAAGGGCCATTTGGAGAGTCCCTGCTCCCCTTCAGCCCACGAATAATGGGGACACATACAGCTGCCTCAGAAGCTGAAAAGTTAAATTGACAGCAGCAGAATGAAAAAAAAAAACAACAACCAGACCACGTTAATTTAAGAGAATTATTGTCTGTAAATGTGAGGATGATTGTTTCCACCAAGGACAGCATCTATGGACATCCAGAAGGAATGAGAACAGTTAAGAGAATTTCCAAAAGTAACCAAGAGCTAAGCAGACCTAAGGAACTTTAAAGCCCAAGCACAGTACATTACACACTCAGCCAGCTCATCTACATCAGATCTGCAATGCAGAATTGCACATGTATCAGATATCAAGGCACTACTATCATCCACAACATTCTCCTTCTAACAAGCAAGGCCTTAGAGATGCAGTAACCAAAAGCCTTTCCTTACATGGGTTTTTCTTTTATCATCTTTGAGCAATCCAACACAAGGAAAGACATGGAGGAAAGCAAATTCCCAGTGAAAACTCAGGGCATGAGGCAAGATCACAGCCCTCCCTCCCCTGAAGAGGAGGGTGTTTTTCTGTTTGGGGCAGATGGAGGAGTTCCCTCTGCAGGTAGGAATGGACACATGATTTCCAGCTAGGAAAGGGCTGGTCACACTTCAGGATGACTCACTTTCCCAAATCAGATATTGATAAGGCTCTTTGTGGACAGTGTGCTGTAAATTGCTCTAGGATGCTCTAAGATTAAATACCATAGTATAAATTATTCTAATTACTGGGTGTGGATTTATGCACTGCAGGACAGAAAATAGCCCCATCCTGTCAGAGGAATAACTTCTTAAAAAAACCCCAAAAGACTTAGCAAAACCCAGCAGTCCTGCAGCCTATGAACAGACAACTCATGCTATTCTACCTTTCTTTCATTTCTTGTGCCTCTACCCAGGACATTTGTATACCCCAGTGTGTGCTATTTTTGGTGACTGCTCAGGAACAAATCTAACAAGTAGACTACATTATGCCACCATTAAAAGCTGTCACTTTATAAAAACAAATTTCCTGGGACTGTATAAATTATTCCCTTGACTGGCATGTCAAGACTTTTGTGCTGATGATTTTCTGTGTCAGCCTGTTAACTGTTTGATGTTAAGGTGAATCTTACCAGCACCCTTGGCCCAGCCCTAGGGCTCAGGATGAAGGCTGCTTAAAAGGCAGCAGCAGATGCAGGCTGAGCTCCATAAGCAGCTGAGTCACAGGTTGCAGGAGATACCTTTAGGCCTACAGTAACAGACCTGTAGAGCCCCACCCCTAAAATCCATCACTTAAATATGCATCATCATCTCACAGGAAAGGAAGTTTGTAATCCCATTTCCAGTAGCCACTGAGCAGACCTATAGTGACCCATCAGAAATTGCCAGCAAGCACTGCTTGGCAAAAGACTAGAAAGGGAACTTGCAGGCTGACCCTTCTCATCTTATATTGCCAGAGCCTGCATTCATGCTTCACAGTCAACAGACCTTCTGAATTTGCCCAACCTTTTTTAGATAGATTTATTTCTCCTAATTCCACAAAGAAGAAAAAAAAAAATCAAGTGGGAACAAGCTCCACATTTTACTTATGCACCATGGGAACCAGCAGGCTTAAAAACCCAAAACAAAACCAAAAAAAAACAAACAAACAAACAAACAACCACAACCACAAAGTTTTCTCCAACTACATTAATAAATAGCAAGTATCTTTCCCTGTTCATCTTTAGCATATTCCTATATTCCTCATTTATAGCACTCCCCCATATCCTACCCCAGATCCTTCACTTCCAGGGTGAGGGGTCAAACTAGTTATGTGTTCTTCCACATCTTTTCTTGCTCTTCTAGAAATTTTTTGAGACAGTTGTTAGAACTGGCTACAGTGTTCAAGAGGTGGTTACAACACTGACTCATACAGCCACAGATGTTTAACTACCTTTCTCTATGATTCTTAACTTTAACTGCTGTGTGCTCACCAGTCCATGAAATATCCACAATACCCCCCAAGATCTTTCCTAAATGGCAGCAAATTACAGCCCATCTGTATTACATCTATTCAGGCTGAGGTTTTTTTTCTACCCAGAGGTACTCATAAATTTCAGACATCAGTTTGCTCATGTAATATCATCTGCAACAGAGCCAGGTCAGTATAGCCAGACACTTGTTCTCCAGGAGCTTGATCAAGGCCCAGTGCATTCCTCATCCCAGCTAACAGAAAGCAGTCAGAAATGGATGCCATGTTTTAGCCTGGCTGGGCAGTGAGCTCACCTGCTGAGCTCACATCTTATTCATTCCACCTCATTTATCTCCTTTGTATGGACTGTGGGATTTAGGAAATACTTCTGTCATGGAACTGCACTGCGGAGAGTTTGTACCTCTTCACTTTTCCATTTAAGGTGCATGCAAGGAAAAATCCAATTAAAAAATAAGTACAAAAATAATTTATACACATCCCAACCAACCCCAAAGTGCTCAGTGAGGGCCATTGGCTATATTAACTTTGCTCCATTGCACTCAAGCACACCTAAACCTTTAGAGGGAAAATGTGATAAATGTCACAGAAACCTCAATTTAAATCAAGTACTACAGCTCTGAAGCTCCCCACCCCCTAGTAGTAGTAAGCTGAAAGCATACACACAGATGCTTAAAACAGGAGCCTATCACAGCTTTCAGATTCACTGAACATCCCTACAGAGCCCTTCCTTTTTGCATCTTCCCAGCTCTATCACCAGGATCTTTCTGTCCCATGCGAGTCATTAAATAGCCGTCTAACACCATCTGCTGGATTTGGAAGAAAAAAAATTATACCAGCAACTCACTGCCAGGCAGAAAGGGAAAAAAATACTACCCCAGACATTGAGGGGTCTGCTTTGAATTGGTCTTTTCCCCTCACCCACACCTTATTTTTGCTTTCTTTCTGAAAGGCAAATCTGAGCTGCTGACACTAGCAGGGAATCACAGACAAAAAGTCCCCTGCATCGGAGGGGCAAATTTTGCAGGGGGCTGTGCCATGCAATGGCACTTCTGGATCACTGACCTGTGTACCAGCTTTACCCTTTCCTGATTAAAGAAAATAACACCAGAAGAAAACCCACAAAAACCATATACAGCTATCCTGTAAACAAGGCTCCTGCAAAGTCAGGATAGAATTCTGCAGGAGTGTAAAAATGAGCTGGCTTTCTGCTGAGAATCTGGGACCTCAGCATGAGTCAGAAGCCGGGGATGCGGAGCCTATGCAGCAAGAGGAAGCAGCCATTACACATTCAGACATTATCTCAGACACCAGTCCTTGGTTTTTAACATCCTGTACAAAGGCCAAAGCACCAGTTTTCACTGCCATGCACACATGTACTTTGCAAAGACTGGCAGGCATATTTTTAACATCCCATAAGGCAGCTGCCACTGCTGTCAGATGCAAGATCATAGCTCTTAATCAGTTATTTAGGGCAGGAGACTGCACCCCCTTTCTTGTATCTTCAGGTCAAATTCATTTCACTCATCACCTGGCTCCTTACAACATGGCATGCAATGGTTAAGCTTTTTGTTTCATCAAGGTGCAGCAGAATGAAAATTACCTTGGCTTGAAATTACCTTACCTAAAGCATATTGTGGAGGTTGAGTTTCCTACTTCCCACTGCTTTTCTTCCCCCTCTGTTTTCCTACTTCCATACCGAAATTAGGAATGAATCACACGTTCAACAGTCAAACATCAGATTTTATGTAAGGTCCTGATTAAGTCTGTCAGACATTGGGGGAAAGGACAAGTTCTCTATTAACTCCTATTGCTCATGTATTAAGTCAGTCCAAGTGCTACCAGGATTTCACCCTTTGTAGGTGAAATGCATCTTCTCCCTTATTCAAGATTTCTCTCTGCTCCAGCTTTTTTGGTAGCAGCAATAATTTAGCAAAACCTCACAGCAGTAAGCAGGCTGGTTCAGATAATACTGTAAAAGCTACAAGGGGTCCCAAATCACAGGTTCCCCTCAGCAGCAAGGGGAAATAAAGGTCATTCCTCATGCATCAGTGCTGCCCAAAATGGAAGCTTACCTTCTGTGAGAGAGGCAAATATAACCATAGGGTGAATCTGATGTATTTCCAGAAGAAAAAGGGTAGTTTTTATGGCACTACACAAAACACTAGTAAGAATGACTGAAACACTGCAGAGAGCTTTGCTCACCAAGTTCAGGATGGATGAATTTCAACTGAGTCAGCACAGAAAAGAGCACTAGGATGAACACAGCAACAGAAAAACAAAATACTCCAGGAGGGAGTGAAATTGAACTAAGCCTTTTCTTGGTTGGGCAGCAAAATTAATACTGGGATCACAGTTATAAAACAATTTTAATCTGATCTGACAGCAGCTGCCCCTCAGAAAGGAGTCAGTCCCATGTGCCCCAGTTCCACAGTGTCCCTGCATCAAGCAAGAGAGATCACAAGTCCACACAGCTCACTCTGAGGCTGCAGCATGGAGAGGTTGGACAAAGGAGCAGCAGGAATGCACAGCTAAGGAAAAAGCAAGCATCTCCTCCTTCAGCAGAAGAAAGACCAGATGAGACATAGTGTGAAACTGTATTCAGAAGGCACTTTGTGAAGTGCTGCCAAGCACAGCATTTAATAAAAAAATGCAGCCAAAAAACCCAAAACCACATTTAAAAAAAAATGAAAGAAGAAATTAAAAATTTCAGCAAAAGGACAGCACTAGTCCAAGAACTAATATTTATGAATTAGCCATAAACACATTTAAGCTGGAAATAAGCTTTCTAAATGTCAGCCTTTTCTGCATAGCCTACTGGGTCCTAAGCCTCAATTAATATTCCAAGAAATCTTGATTAGCTTATAAAATGAATTATGTTTTCATTCCAGTGTCAGGGGAATAGATCATACTCCTGGAGCTCCCTGACCTTTCTACATTCTTATGTTGATTGTCTATTTATATCAACCTTTCTAACAGAGAAATTGTTGAACACATTTAACAGCTCCAGAAATTAAATTTCTTGCTATAAGCAATATAAAAAGCAAAACAAAAAGACAGACAAAAAACTGCTCAAGGTGACTCAAACCAAAGATTTGAACAAATCTGGACAAAACATTTTATTGCAAGCTGACAGAACAGATAAAAAAGCAACATGTCCCTTTTGGACACTAGGCTTTTCAGGGCAAAATCAGTGCAATTGACCAGCATACATTACACAAATGGATTATTTTGCCTGGGTATTTACTCGGGTAGAGAAGAACTTCTATAGGAGGAGACAGCAAGGACCTGAGGACATTGAAACCCATCAGATAGAGAACATGTCCAGTTTCCTGCCTGCCAGCGACTGTTAGGGAGGGGAAGGGTTACACATACAGAGTATCCATAGGCACACAGCTTGTCCTAGGGCTAAAACTGACTGCTCTGGAGACTTTAGAGTTTCAAAGGAAAATGCTTAGCTGGTGAAACCCTTTCCACTGCAGAGTGGAATGTCATTGTAACTGAAAGCCTGCCTCGGAACAGCTTGGCTCCCTGATGCTCACACCACAGTCACCTCTGCCCTTCCACCAAGTTACACCGTCACCTCAGAGCAGGGCTTCACACCCACCCTTGGTCAAACTGCCACTCTTCTGCCCTGACAATGCCTTTGTCCTCTGGCCAAGAGGCAGAGTCTGCACCTTCTGTATTTCATACTGCCCTTGGGAACAACTAATGAACAGAGGAGAGCATAAGACATACAGAGATACAGCACCCACAGAGCAAAGCCATAACTGTCTACAATGGCATAGATAAACAAAAGAAAGGCAGACTTTTTTTCAAAAGCTTTTTGATTTGGATTTTTTGACTTGGATTTTTTGACATTGCTGTGTTTTTTCATGGTTGTTGGTTGTTTAGAATTTTCTGAACCAAGGATTAGCTGTACAGAAAATAACTTTATTAAATAATTTTTAAAGTGTTTTGACTGACCTTGCTGGAAGAAAGAAGAAACTTCATGCATAAATACTTGCAGATGTGTATATACACTTCAATCTTTCTTTCAAGTTAGCCCACCCATACTTTCTAAAACATTTTTTCCAAAAACTCTTAAAATCCATGGATTTTTGTCCTTCCTAATTAGAGTGTGTAGTTACTTAAAAATAACCAACTCTTCAGAAGTACAATCTCACTTTATTCTTACCAGATCACACAGTTCTGGCAGAACTAACATTTGTTTATGTCTTTCCTGCCCCAAAAGAATAATTTGGAAGACTCCATATTCCAAACTGACAGACTATGAGACAAATCTAGGAAAAAATTATGTCAGAGATCTCCATTTAAGGAGTTCAGTACCCTCAAAGTTAGTTTCACTTATTCTTTAAGCCATAACAATTCTGAATTCCAAAATGAAAGTAGGTTTAAGATGCAATAGCACCATTCAGCCCCCCTTCTGAACACTTTAAGCAACTTCAACCTCTCCAAAACAATTAAATTATAGCTATGAAAATAGACCTTTCCCAAAAAGAAAATTTTTATTTTGGCAAAACCAGCACTTCATAGTAATAGCAACAACACATACTGGCCGTGAAAAATCTTTATCTCTTTGCATACACTCCCAATTTGCCACATAATCAATAAATGCAAATTTAAGACACTCCAGTTATTTACCATTACATTTGTGGCTAAAAGTCCTACTGTTTTCCCCAAAAACATTGAGAGAACAAAGAAAAATACAGGGAGAGGTTGTTCATTTTCAGAAGGGTTCAGAGCCTAAACAGGCAGTTCAAACAAGTAGAGGCAACACAGATGTTAAACGGGTTTATACCTCTTTTTCCTCTGCTCCCCTAGAGACCTGGCTCTGAGAGCACCAACACCCCACAGGCACCACCGTGTAAGTGAGGAACAACTTCTTTACCAAGCAAAGTATAGATTTGAACACTAAAACAGCACCTTCCTAGGATGGCCCTCCCTTGGGCCTTTTGGCAGCACCTACAAGAGAAGCCAACACCCCATGACCAGGGACATTTTAAGTGTGTCACCCTTCTGCAGGTTCAAGCGCCATACCCATTACAGAGACAAAGCCACACACATTTGAAACTGGTCAGGACACACTCAGGGCTGCCCTGCTGAACTCCTCACTCACCAGCAGAGACTACATAAAAGTGAGACAGAAATTAAACTGCTACAAACCTGCCAGGGGAGCAGAAGCAGAGGATGGGGAGACAAGGGCTGCCCCCCAGTGCAGGCAGGGGTCTGAGCAGCAGGGCACAAACCTACCACAGCTGATCCCAGCAGGCAGGGCAGGACTGGGATAGAAAACATATCCTACCAACAGCCCAGCAAGCATCAGGTCCAGGGAAGTCAAACAGCAACTGAAGAGTCAGAGGACATACTCCCTAAAATAGCCCAGGTGGGAACTTATACCCTCAGGCTGAGCTTAAATAAGGCTCCAGGAGCGTGGGTGGAGGCTCCAGGTGAGGCTGGTCAGGACAACTAAGGCTTATTAGTGAACCCGGGGACCTGACAAAAGCAAAGGTTACAGTGTATTTTTGTTTTAAATTAGGCGCTTTGTAAATGTCTCAGCACCAGAAGTTACAGTTTTGTATTTTACCTCATCCTCTCTGAAAAGCAATCTAATAGTAAAATCCAGTAAGTACAGGCTACAGCAGCCAGCAAGCACACTGTGCCTGTGGAATTTGACTCTTTGCTCCTTTTGAAGAAGTAATGTGACAGCTACAGCCACAGATATCACAGTGACATGGGGACATGAACTGCAGACATGACCATCCTCACAGCGTTTGATACTGCTGGTGGTGACACCCCATGCAACCCTCAAAGCCCGCAGTCTGTCCTGGTCCAGGGCTGCATCTGACCTCCATATGAAGCTTGTCACTAAAGTAAAGGTGAGGTGAATTGCATGGAAGCTTCCCCAATTTTTCCCAGAGCACCCTAGAATAACAGAAGACAGCTTTAACTCCATTTCACTGCAAATGCACAGCCTGGCAAACAGATCTCTAAAACATTTTCAGGGGCATCATTCATCACAGTAGATTACTTGAACACATTGCTTCCTTCTTGGAGTCAAGTTGTGTTTTGGGAGACAGCAATGATGTCTTGTTCAGAGCACAACACACAGGGTTTAGAGTATTAACACCACAGTGCTACTGATTTTGCCTCTGCTGGTGATACACATACAAATACTCAAGCATAGGGAATTTTTAAATATAAGTCTGCACTAAAAGGCTCCAGCAAGACAAGACCTCATTTTGTCAGTTCTGTATGTATGGGCAGTAAGAGGAACTCCTACCCCAGAGATCTTCCACTACAGAGGTTGAGAGGAAGGCAAAATGCCCAGTTTTCAGATGAGAAACAAATGTTTGATGCAACACTGCCTTGAGACAAAAAGATGCTCAGGTACCTGACCTATGAGGCTTAAATCATTTACACAAAGTCCTACAGAAAGTCTATGAACACTATAGGTGCTCAGTTCATACAATCACATCCTCCCCTAGTTCCATTAATTATTCATTTAAAAAATGAGCTATCCTTCAACTCGCCATAAAAATCACCCATAATTTATGTTTTGACAACTTCTCAAAAAAGAGACACTTTCAAACCACATAGCAAGCATTAGCATCTCTGTGGTAAGGACTAGTATTTATTATTGCTGTAGACCTACCAGACCATGACACACAACAGCTACGACCATTAGGTAGAAACAATGTATTTGTACCGATGTGTTAAATTTAGAAGGTTTATTTTTAAAGTGCAAACTTGTACAGCCCATATTTATGGCTAAAACATAAAAATGGTTAAATATTAGCAGTTGTTACTGTTGCAGCAGCCCTCTTGTTAGAGAGTAGAAATGAGCCAAGCTACAGACATCTTGTTTATCACAGCATGAAAAGGGTCCTGGTTCAGGACTAGAGCTTAGCCATCCTGACTCCAACCATTTACTGACTCTGGCTGCAGCAAGCTCCTACTGCAGGTTTCCCTTGCACCCTCTGACTACTGGTTATTTCCTGCTAAACCATGACTGCAGGTATTATTAGTTTGCAGACTCTGAATGCAGGCTTTTACCTAGCTAGACTATGACTACAGCTTCCAACAACAAGTTCCAATTGCAGCCCCAAACTAACCTTACAGCAGAGACTCTCTCTCCCCAAGATCCTTCATGATGATTCTCCCCTCACCAGCTAACCCACTCCCTTTTATCACATTCATCCTTATTGGATGCAGCTGTGATGCATCAAGGGTGAGGCTGGATTGGGTAATTCACACAGCTGTTACTTATCAGGTAACAGCTATTCCCTTCTCCTACAGTTACCAGGCTCATTCTAAGAACAATCAGAAACACAGAACCCAAATGAGCTGTGCAGAGAATCTGCCCCAGGGATGAGAACTGAGAACCAGCTTCACAATAAAACTACACCTGAGTGCTGAACCACACACCACACAGTGTGAACAAACAGCAGCAGTTCAGCTTAAACTGATGGGGCCATGGGTGTCTGCATTGATGGGCACACAGGGCTGGCTCACAGGAAACATCTGGGCTCATACTGGAGAATTCAGGACCGTGGTGTTTATCTGCTCTCTGGTTTTCTGCCTACTAGGGAGCATAGGGATGTTCCCTTAAAACTCTTCAGTCATGGAAGAGAACACCTGAAGCCACATGTCAGGCCCTTAATTGGCCTTAGTGAGGTGCTGCTGGAGCTGCCCATCTCCCAAAGAGACACAGTGAAGCGCAGGAGAGAGAAGGGACTTTTTGGGATGAGGCAGTGCGGGCTGCTGACTCCACCCTAGTGCCCAGAGGCGAGCAGGCACCAGCCTTCCATTAGGGCTGACAAAGGGAGATGTCTGGGGAGGTGTGGGCTCTGAGGGAAAAGCCACTCCACACTTCCTTGGGCACAACCAGAGGAGCTTTTTTTGCCTTACTGGGACACCCATGTCCCAGAGCCAGGAAAATAAACTGCAAGGGGAAAGCTTGAGACAAAAGGTGTCTGCCTCGGGAAGGCGGAGAAGAAGCCCCAGTCCTGGGGCCACTGGAGCCCCTGGGAAAGATTGAAGGATTTAAGGGCAGGCTCCCTGCTTGGCTCCCAGGACAGGGACACTGAGGCCCAGTGACAGCTGCAGGGGCAGGACCTGCAGCATCAGAGGCAGCCAGGTTGTCCTGACATATCAGGTTTTTTTACCTTGTAGCTCTTCTGCTTTCATTTACCACTTCCCTGCACTTCTTTTTTAATACACTTGAATGAGGTGTCACAAAAACCACCCTTCAACCTCACATTTAGTATCTGGGTACAGTGCTAAAACCCTGCAGAAATTGAAAATAAGGGATTCCTTCCCTTAATAACATGGAGGTTTGCATGGAGATGTGTTCCCAAGCCCTGGCCCCTTGGCTGTCCCAAGGAGAGGCTTGAGGGCTACCAGCCATATCCCCAGTATTGCTTCTGGTAGGACAAAACCCTACCATGTAGGCTTTGTGATCAAAACAGGTTAAAAATTATAAACTCATTAATACCAGGTAGCATATCTACCCTGGAGACCTCAGAAGAGCTATTCCAGTCTTTTGGTATATTTCCTTTCCACAAAATCAGGAAGTGATTTTATCAAAACATACATAAAAACTGGGGAGAGGGCTCTCTGATCACTTTTCACGCTGCCATTTCAGTTACTGCTTACAACAAGCAGGGAAATATTCATTCAGAAATTATCCTTGTATGGGTTTTAATGCCAAGCAGAAATCTGCTGAGGAACAAATGCACTGTCGGTGCAAATCCAAATCCACGGTAATGGTTTATTAGGAGGGGAACAGTTTTATACACAGTTTAAGGGAATCTGCCTCCCACAGGAGAACACTGCAGCCAGAATCCCAGCCTGTTATTGCGCTGTAGGGAAGTCCATTGTGCTGGGAAAGGGGAGCTGTGAAGGTGGAACAGCAGTTTTCCTTTTGAACAGTTAAAAAAGCTTTCTCCAGTGCTTCCACTGCTTAGAAGTAATCTGTCCAAACCAGATAGTAGTTCCCAAATCATTTACCAGAGTTGCAAAATCCAGACCAGAATCACAGATCTCAAGCTGGAAGGAACCCATAAGGATCGAGTCCCACTCCCTGTTCCTTGTAGGAATCTCCAGCATGAAACCCAACATCAGCATACCCCCTGCTATCCTCAAGCCCAAGGCTTTGGGCTACAAACACCAGCTTGTACTGAGATGGGGCCATGGGTAGTCAGCAAACCAAGGGTATTTCATCTTTCTGTGTAATTTCTCAGGGTCACACTAAATCAGATTGTCTGCCATGACAAAGACTTAGCTCAGTTCTGAGATCTCAGAGCTTTTTGCTTCCTGTGACATGAGTCATTGCTGCTTTTACAGTGAAAAGGAAGAAAAATTACTTTACCTGTTCATTTTGATCATTGCTTAGTTCTTTCAGTTCTATGGGAATATCAGGAAAGTTAATTAGATGTTCCCCTATATTGTTTGGTTTGTGAAATAAAAATGCAATTTGAGTAACACCTTTTAATCACTCATGTATTATTATAATGCAGTATATGGGATAAGAAATTATCCAACTCATCAACCATGAAGGAAGCATTGCAAGTCCTGGAACACAGAGAAGTCATCACTCACCTGCTTTTTAGCATCTTTTTGTAGACTCTGTGTGTGGTGTGTCTGCGGGGAGCTGAACAGCCAGAAGAGGGTAGCATAAGTTAGTTAATAAACCTCATCTGTAAGGCAGAGTTATTTTCGAGAGATACACCTACTTACATTTCTTGCCACAAGGTAGAGAAACAAAACATTGAAAAACTCATCAGCAAGCTGTTGTCAGAACGTGGGAAGGCAGATTTGCAGTCAGAACTGACAAGGATTAGACTGATAGCAGGATGCAGAGCTTTCTGCACTCTATTAACTCTTGTTTGACCAATGCCTCTATTAATAAAAATACACATCCAAAGCAACTTCATTACTTTGATCTTAGGGGATTGCAGCACAAGCCAGCAAAACTAACAGTGTTACTGAGTACCTTCTGGCACATGATCTTGCCTGCAGCAGATCTGAAAAGCCAGATGGGGAAGGCATGGAAATGCATAACACTGAGAGCAACTTAAGGGGATGGTTCTGTCCGGGAAATAGAATATCAAACATGCTGAGTTCACCAGGCAGATGCATATTTGACAACCTGAATCAAAAGGCTCCTCTTGCTGTTGCAAGAGTGTCTACCCAAAATAGAATGTTGCTCCCAGAGTCTGTATGCAGTAAATGAGTATTCACAAAGGGAATGTTGCTGGATCTAGCAGAAGCAGAGGCATCAGACCACAGGAGCTTTTGAGAATCCTCTTCTATGCTGGGGATTGTCCCTTATCCATGCATGTGACTCTAAACAGACCAGAATTGCTGCTGGACATTCCATTATACAGAGACATAGCTACATGGGTTAGCTTGCAGTTTTTTCTTTGTAGAGGCCAAACAGCAGAACTCTTCTCTGAGAATTTGATAGGGTGTGCCTGAGGAGATACATGAAAGGACAGGGAAGACTGGGGGATGGCTGTTGTTATCTGCATCACAGTAGTGGTTAGAAATCCCATACAGGATCAGGACTCCACTGTGCTAAATATTGTACACTCACACAGGATGGGAAAAGCCATAGCCTGAAAAAGGAAGCTGAAGCAGACAAAGTGAGAAGGGAAACAGGTGTGAAGACATGAAATGCCATGCCCAGGAGCTTACACCCAGTAAGCGGACAAGGAATAGAAAATTCCTGTTCTGTCAACTTGCTTCTGGCAGAGCTGCTTTAAATAGCTCAGAGGTTGTTAGGTGAGAAAGACTGTGTGTGTTTACACCTTGGAAAGGCACTGAGGAGATAACACAACATGTATTCATAGTTTATTTGTACTGTATAGCTGAAGCAAAGTGGAAATCTTTTTTTATAATTCTTTTCCCTCCACCCTTTCAAAAATAGCACATATTGAAAACACTGGAACTTTCCGTTTCAAAGACTGTAACATCAGACTCTAAATGCTAAATCAGTTGCCCTTCACCCTGCTGCTACAATGCAGCCACTTTTACATCTGGAGTGTGCCCACTGTCCCCATGGCACACACACAGCAAACAGCAGCTGGAGAAGGGAAGGGGACAGAGAATGCCGTATGCAGGTGGCATTAGGATGTCAGACTAATTTCATCCCCTGGGGGGGTTTAGTTTCAGGTATTGTGAAAACCTCTATGTAAGAGATTCACAAAGCCTTTAAAGCAGTGCTGCCCCTTCAAATGTCCAGTTGCAAACTTGCACACACTTTTCCCTGGACTTGGCTGTTAGTTACAGAAGGAACTTCTAAAATGACATGCAAGTATCCAGCTGCCATGTCTGCTTCACTCAGTCCCATATCTCTGACCATTTTTAATGTGATATAGAAGCAAAGCTAACTAAAAAGTCTTTCTGGACATCATTCTGAATGACGCATAGAAGTTGCAGTAACAGGCTGGTTCCTATAATATTTCCTGCCTTTGCATTTTGGCTTAGCTGGCACACTAAAGTACATTAGGGGAAGTGATGGAGTCCTTTTCCTGCATACATTCTGCTCTGCACTGCACTCCTCACAGGTCGTTTGCCATTTGTGTCAGTCTTGGTTGGCTGAGCCTCCCTTGGGAGCTGCCTGTCCATTAAAAGGAGTGTGAGGATGTCCACGTGGAGTCAGACAGCCTGCTGAGAGTGCCTTCCCCTTGTGCTTCCATGCTGCCAGACACCATTCCCTGCAGAGGGATTTGCACTGATGATGCAGCAGGTAAGGGGACATTGCTTCTTAAAAACACGCTTGGAGGGCTGCTGTTCACCTCGCTTCCTGGGTTGGCAACATTCACAGCACTGTTGCTCACTGTCCACAGGCAAGGGTAGTGGCTGGAAAAAAAGCAGCACAGATTGAATGACTTATTTCAAAGCATTTAGCCAGCATAAGACTTGCCACAGTAAAATCAATTTCATTATCTCTTCAAAGACAGCTATTCAAATCAAGTCACCAAACTAGATCAGCCTTGAAGATCTTAAGTGAAAAATCACCAGCAACTGTCACACCTGGTGACCTTGGAGGGATGCATGGAGAGAAATGTACAAGTGAGGTTTCAAAATTTAGGGATCTTTTTATGTGTCTCTGTGACTTCTCTTCTTCCCATCTCAGGAACTGAGTCAGAAGAGCTTCTAATGAGGGAGGTCACAAAGTCTCAGGATACTGCCTAGCTACGATGGTATAAACACTGAGAAGAAAACCTACTCAATCAGTAACACTGCATTTGAAATTGCAGCTGATTCTCCTGACACCTAAGTTGAGAGAAGAAATTATTGCATTCATTCATTTGGGGAAAAGAAGAGAAAATATTTGATAATTAATTGATTCTCTAGGTCCAAATTCCATCTACTCCTAGAATAGGCTCCTCATTTCATGAAGGATAATAGTGAGAAATATATGAAGAAAAATAATTTGATTTTAAAATATTCACAGATTGTAGAGACCAGAATTCTTTGTGGGTGTTCCAAGATCCTGGTTTTCAGCAGTGCTGGGGAAAAATGAAGCTCCCATAGATTAAGAGCAGAAGAAAGATATGCCCACGAGTCTTGAATTGGCCACTTAGGACACATTTCAAATCCTAGACACTGATTAAAGTTTGGAACAAAGGGCAAATCACCAGAACAGTCCTACAAGCCTCAGTGCTCCTCATACCAGCAGTTTCCTGTAACCTTACCTGGGTCCAGGACTGGCGCCTCCCTTTGTGTGTGGCACTGAGAGCAAATTACTGTGTGGAGAGGATGGCAAAGTCCAGCTGTCATGTCCTGAGAATACCTGAAGATTATTGCTGGAGCTCTCCAGTAAGTTAACTTTGGGGAGGGGAAAAAAAAAAGCAACAAACAAATCCTCAGTGACTATTACAGACATTGTCTTAAGACAGCAAAACACAGACAGGCTTAAGGCAGCAATATCATCATGAGGTCCCCAACCACAGGTAATAGGACAAAATTTCCAGCAACAGGTAAAAAGGCAAAATTCCTTTGTGTTCATTTAGAGAGTAGCATGGTGCCATTGCAATCCCAAGTGTGATACATGAGAAGGTACAGCATGACAGACACGGGATTTGCATTTTTGCAAGCCTGACTAATAGTTTTTCATAATTGACATATATCAGGCAATGTTTTGATACAGATTTCTTTATATTTTGAGCTAAAATACTTAATAAAGTTTTATAAATACTGCCTCATTCTTGGAAATTTTCAAGGCCAGGTTGAACGGGGCTTTGGGCAACCTGGTCTAGTGGAAGGTGTCCCTACCCATGGCAGGGGGATTGCAACAAGACGGTCTTGAAGGTCCCTTTCAAGCCAAACCATTCTATGATAAATACTTCCATTAAACAGGAAGCCTTGCTAAATTATAATTAGCAAGCAGATTACCCCTACTCGTCTCTCCGACCCACTTCTTCTGATCAAAGTAGAATCAAATTCTGGAACTCTGCACCCAGATCTAGAAAGTGAAAGGGACTCAAAGGATGTTCGGACAGTACCAAAATGCCTCTGCCTCACATCAGCTCCTGCCTGAGAGCTGCTTTGACTTGAGAGCTCAACTGCATCATGACAGGACACTGAAAGAAGACCTGCAATGCTCTTTTTGTGCAACTGGAAGCTGTAGTGAAAGCACGATCATACACTCTTGTTTATCATTAAGAGCGCACCCAGCTCTTGGTAGCTCTTGTTTTGCTGCCTCAGTCACCCAGGGTGCACAAAGGGCTCTGTGCAGGTTGCTCCAGGGACTCACCGTGCCCTTTCCCAGCCTCAGCTGGGGCTCGCTGCAGCGCTTGTGCTAACCTAAGGCAAAGGGCGGGCGGGCAGAGGCGGCAGAGCAGCGCTCACCTGTAGGGGAGTGATTCCTCTGGATGTAGGAGGGCGGGTAGGGAGCAGCGCGGTGGCCTCGCAGGGATGAGAACCTCTCGCAGCTGTGGGGAGCCTGCGGGGCGGGCAGAGGCAAAGGTCCGCCGTACTGGTAATTAGAGCTTCCCGAGGCACACATGGGATCTGCGTTGGAAATCAACCAGCCACCCACTTCGAGGGAAAAGCGAGAACGGAACTATTACTACTGCTGCATTGAAGTGCTACAGTACAACTAAGAAATAACCAGCCTTCTTGCAGAATCAGCTGTGCCTCAGAAATACCAAGCAGATTCCAAGATACTGGTTTGTGAAACAACTGATGAAAAAATAGCAACCCTCCACCCCCTTCCCAACCCACCAACTCTCAAAACAAGACCTGAAAGCAACCAGAAAATGTCACAAATATTAAAGAACAAATGAAAGAAAAACTATCAGTAAAGTAAATGCAACTTCTGCTCCCCTTCTTTTTTTTTACCCTGTTTACCTATGAAAGATAATTTTATAGGTGACAAAAACATTCACAAATACAAAACCAAAGGGGTAAGAAGGCCCCTAAGATGTCATATACCATTTTGATTCTAGATTCCTTTTAATATTGAAAAACTGGATTGTATGAAAAATGTTCCTTTTGCAGGACCTCTCACATTATTTCCTACTGTGAGGTCTCTTGAATCTCCTCATTTTTTTTAAGAGTTCCTCTCAATGAACACAATTCAGGACTCAGTGATGAGTATGAAGCAGTTAAGCAAGGCCCAGGTTCCCAGCACCCATCATATCTCACAAAACTTGCAGCTGACATGAACAAAAACCTTACAGTGAGAATATGTCATATGTTGACCTTCAGAGACTGTCTCTGGAGCATCCTTAGAGTGGTTTCTGAAAAGCAAAATACTTAGTGGTAAGTGTTCTCACTGAAAAATTACAAAAGTTGTAACTAGAACTATTCATTAAAAATTGGAGAATTGAGTAAAAAAGGAGGGAAATCCCTCTTCTTTAACCTTGCTAGGCAGCAGCAGACCTTCCTCTGTTCTGCCATAAAGGAATCAGGAGCTTTTATTTGATGACATAAACAAAAATGTTCCTAAGTTTATGCTATACTCGGGAGCTGAACGTGGAATTCTAAATCTGCCTGTGGGCACCATTCCTGCTTGCAGGTAAGCTGAATGCAGCATTCCCCCTTCCCCAGCTGGAAACCCTGACACTTATCAGTTTCTTAAGTGGTGAGAGGAATGAAAGGAAACACAGATTCTCCTGCAGGTACATGGGACACTTCACATGTCAGAAGATAAAGCAGGTCCAAACAAAATTAATTAGAAATTATGGGCTGGGATGCATCATTTGGATGCCACTGTGCATTAACGTGGGTGATGCAAGGAAAATGTTGCAAGATAAACTACAATTAATTTCTGATGGCAGTATCTCTGACATCTTACCTTTAATAAACCCATCATAAATTATCACACAGACTTAATAGCAGCAGTGTAGTTACATTACAGTTACACTGCAATTTCAATTGAACCATGCTTTTTGACACCTGGAGTTAACATTTTTTCTCCCTGACCTATCAAATTACAGGATTCACTGGAGTTCAAGTACACTGTAGTGAACATATCTGGGGTATAACACTGCTGGGGAAGCTCACACCATCTCATTTCAGGCTTTCTGTGTAGACAGAGATAAGTGCCAGGATCCCCAAGAGCATGTCAACCCCCTTCAGCACCTATTGTAATAATTATATAGTCTCCCCAACAATAGAATTGGAGTGGCTCTGGATTTAAGACAGCAGAAACAAGAATCAGTTATGTAATTTATCTTTCATATGGTAATGTCAGAGTTTTAACCATACCAGCAGCAAAAAGCTATTGGATCATAAAAAGAAAAGATGAACTCACCTTTCCTTTGCATCCAGGAAGGCTTTGGCAAAGGGATTATACTTGATTTTGAGAGCTGTTATCTTGAGTTTGCAGAAAACAAGGCATGTTAGTGAAGGCAATTTGAAATAGAAACTTGACAAAATATACTCCAGAGTAATCTGAGTGGAACTGTTTGGGTTAGCCTAAAATATATCCCCACACTTTTTGTTTCCAGGACTGGGTAGGAGACAACTTTGTTGTGTACTGATCAGTGCCACAGGCAAAACACCACTTGGGGCAGCCTGGCATGAGCTGGTCTGGTAAATCTGGTGGAATGGTGGACCCTTTCAAGAGGATTTAAACACTGAATTCCTGTCAAGTACAAATAAAATCTGCAGCAGCATTAACTAAGGGATGTGGTACAGGAGTTAGCAATTCTTACAATCCAAAACATCCCTCAAGGGCAGAAATTTTCCCATGAAGTATTGTGTTGTTCTGCAGTTGTATGTATTACAGGGAACATGGAGAAATTGGGTTATCATTATAATTATCAGTTATTGCTGGAAAAAAGCTATTTGTCTTAACTGTAGGGCTGTTTGCCTTTTTTTTTTTCCAGTAAAGGGTTGGGGTGCCGGGACAGATGGACCACTCTGGATCAGCTGTGGCAGGATATTAAACTAAAGCTGGCTTAGTACTGGATCCAGACGCTAGATTAGTCAATGTTCTACTGCAGAGAAAAGACAGAGTGTTAGACTGGATGGAGTGTTACACTGCATGGGACTGGTGGGGAAACAAGAAAAAGGCACGCTGGTCTTGTAGTTAATCAGCTTCTAACAGACCTCATGGGTGGTGAGCAGAGCACAGCGTGGCACCCTCCTACCTCCTCATTCTGGTAGGCAGTCACTGCTATGAACTGGGTCTCGGGGAAGGAGCAGTTCATCACCATCCGGTGCGGGCCTCCTACGCGGACTATGTGCACCTGGGGCTCGTATTTGTGCAGAGAATTCAGCATTATCTGCAGGAAACAAAACACAGAGACAGCCCCCAGTGCCACTCTGGTACCTCACAGCCACCCCCTGGCTCTGTGGCAGAGCTGCTGTCACTGCTGAACCTCCCCAGCCTGCGACTGCTGAGGCAGGAGTGCAGGTGCCTGCAAAAACCACAGGGCTGAACAGAATGAGGCTTCACTGGACTGTATTTATGGCTTTGGATGCAGCACCATTTGTGAGCAGTGAGTATTTGTGCTAGCAGCTATGGCCCTCAAAACTCTGGATTTCCACTGCTCTAAAGGCTGCTGAAACAGCTCAGAGGACTCCCTATCTTGCTTCTGCTGTCTGGAAGGCTCAGAATCACCATCACAGAAAACGTGCCAGGAGGGAGCTAAGGCAGTCATCCAGTCTCCTCTCTGGGCAAGGTGAAGTGTATCTAAACAAGCCTTGGCAGATCATCTAACCTGGCACTAAAAGCTGTGAACAGCATTGATTCCAGGAAGTCTATTAGGTCCTTTAATTTGCTCTAGTGCAAGAAAAAGATTATTTTTTTAAGGTTGTACTTTGCAAAGTGATGTATGCATAAATACATACATATATACCTATATTTATATATAAAATAAAGAATATAGCTATTAGCATAAAGCACTGATAATCATCAATTACTTTCTAATATGATCACAGAAGGGGCAGCTGAAGCACAGAGTGGGGACATGCTTTAACACTGTGGTTATGATTTCAAAAGAAAGCAAAGGAAGCTTCACTTATTTGTTATGTAGTAACTTTTGTTTGGGTTCTGTTTCTCATATGGCTTTTCCTCTCCTGCTTTCTGCTATTTTCCTCTCCTTCATGTATATACACACTCTTTCCCTGTTTTTTCCCCAGAGAGTCTTTGACCCTCCAAGTTTCTTGTCGCTTTTTTCCTTCCATGAATATTTTTCTGAGGCTTTTGACTTTTCTGAGATCCTGGACACAAGACAAGCATTTGCAAATTCAGATCCTGTTCTATGGTCTACAATAACTCTTGTGTGCTGGTTCCACATATGACTAAGGAAAAGTCAGATCATCTTCCTGTTCTCCTCTCTGTAAAACCTGAGATAATATCCTACCTCATTAGAGTACTAAGCTTACAGAGGTACCTCACAAACCTAATGGAAATAACAGATTGAGAACGTATAACATTTACATGAAAGAAATTGATTCTGGGCTGACAAGTATCATCCACCGTAGGAGTTTTGTACAAAACAAACAAGCGAACAAAAGGTCTTGTGCAACATTTTGCCTTTAGATGCATCACCAAAAATAAAATATGAAACAAAACTAATTTTCCTGTTTGCATTTTTAAGGGTTTCAAAGAGAAAGTCACTTATTTCTGGTACATGTGGTTTCTTTCCAAAGGCCAAAGCTGATTCAATAGAATATTGATAATTATCATGATGCAGAAGCAGACATAGTAATTATTTAATTTAGGAGCAGCCTTTTATTCTGCCATCTGACTCCTGCCAACATTCCACTTACACCAAACAACATTGGGGAACACAACAAAAACCTAATACCCATGGCCATTTTTCCCCCCTTTCTCTGAAGTCCTATGTAAAAATCCCCAGCACACAAGACCAACTCTGAAAAGACCCCTGACGATTAAGTAAACCACAGCACTCTGTCTCTCTTAACATCAAGAAGTCCATTAAAATCTGAAAGTGCCAATTAAGGCCTGTTTATCCCTGTTTACATTTGGCCTCCAGAGAATAATTGGCATCTGTGGGTGAAGAGGCCTGTAAGGGCTTCTATAATTACATAAATGCACCCTTGATATTTCTTGATTGGTAGGTGCTTGCAATTGAAGCCAAGAGGTGATGCGGAAACATCAGGCCATACCTGCCCACTCCCATTGAGCTTGTTGGTAAGTTTGACTTTGCTGAAGGAAATGGCAGCTTTCATCCAGTGGGCCCCAAAGTTGGGAGAGTCGGGGTGGATGTAGACACAGCTGTGGTTCGGTGGCTCTGGTTTCCCAGCTGGCACCCACTCTCCGTTGACGTACTTCCAGCGGTGGCCATCAGTCGGAGCGAAGTCCAGCAGGAAGGAGTACATGGCGTTTGGATCCAAGCCCGACACGCTGATCTTCAAAACAGGGAACATCCGCCTGGCCAGGGAAACAGAAAAACGGGACACCACTGGAAACTGGTCTTGAAAGACTCTCCTCAGTATGTTTGTTTCCAGATGCTCACTGACTAGTTCAGAATAAAAAAACATCCTCCCTTCCTTCAATCCACCCTTGCCATCAGACCTTGGACTTGGCAGTTTCTCCAGTAATTTGCTCTCATACTTCCATGTTCCCTGACATCACCAGTTTGACCATGTCCTTTTGCTTTTAGTTCAGTCTTACATGCAAGCTCTAAACTTCTACCCAGCCTTTCGCTATCTCATATGTTTAAAACTGAAATCCAGCCTTTGTTTAGTTTTGGGAAAATGCTCCTTTTATCCCTAAAGGTCCAGTGCCACCTTTTCTCAATACCCTTTAATTTTTTTTTTTCTTTTGTAAAGGAGATTTGCAGGAGCTCACAGCTTGGCTTTCAGAGGTTTTCTTTCTGTCCCAGTGCTTGTGATCGATGCCACACAACTCTGAACTGGCACCTCAGTGCCTGAAGTCTGCAGCAGTAGAGCTAGTAGGGCTCCAACACTTTCAGGAACTGGGAGTAATGTGTGGACATCAGAACAAAGGTGTCTTCCAGCAAAGGTATCCTATTCATTAAGCTTCTTAGCTTGTCAAGGAATATATGTAATTGCTGTTACATATCACCTCCTACATTCCTCTTCCATGAGTAACTGGCCTCCCTGCCCCAGACACCTCCATACTGACCTCTCCTGGCAACTGCCATTTCTCCATGCCACGTTTTTATGGGCCATAAATGCCAATGAAGGCCAATGAATCTTTGAGCTCCTTTTCTCTATGGCTACAGAGAGAGTACACCAAGCAACCAGAGGAATGGCCTGAGGTCCACAGCCATGGAGCTAAGGTAAGGTAGCTCTCAAGGCTTCAGTAGCCATACAAGACATCCAAAATACATAAGAAGAGAGCTGAAACTCCAGGCAGTCTTAAAGGACTGGAAGTCTCTGCCCCTGCAGTCATACTCTCTAGTGACTCCCAAATGCAAATTGCTAACAATCAATCTCCCAAGAAATCCTACTCACCTTTCTGGATACTTTTATATGGTTTTTGCTGCATACATTCAGCACCTTCTGCTGACCGGAAAAGACAGAATTTGAGAAATTTGAGATTTTTCATCTAATTTTATTATTTGCTGATACAGGGTCAGTGCAGTACTGAAGAAGATATCATAGAATGGTTTGGGTTGGAAAGGACCTTAAAGATCATCTTGTCCCAGTCCCTGGATTGGTGACCCCAACACCTTCCACTAGACCAGGTTGCTCTGAGCCTTATTCAATCTGGCCTTGAACACCTCCAGGGATGAGACATCCACAACATCTCAGGGCAGCCTTTTCCACCGCCTCACCACCCCTTGTATCACTCCATGTCCTTATAAAACAGTCCCTCTCCAGCTCTCTTGTAGCCCCCTTTAGGTACTGGGAGGCTGCTGTAAGGTCTCTCTCCTCTCCAGGCTGAACAACCACAACTTCCTCAGCTTTTCCTCAAAGGAGAGGTTCTCTCCTCTGGACTTGCTCCAACAGGTCGATGTCCTTCCTGTACTGGAGACCCCAGAGCTGGATGCAGCACTCCAGGTGGGGTCTCATGAGAGTGGAGCAGAGGGTGGGAATCCCCTCCCTCACCCTGCTGGCCACACTGCTTTAGATGCAGCCCAGGATGTGTTTGGCTTTCTGGGCTGTCATTGCTGTGTTGTGTTGTGCTTCCTGTCCACCAACACTCCTGAGTCCTTGTCCTCAGGGCTGCTCTGAACCTATTCTCCACCCAGCCTGCATTTTAATGCAGAACCATAAAGTTCACGCTATGAGGTTTGCACAGGCCTCACTCTCAAGCCTGTCTAGATCCCTCTGGATGACATCCCTTCCCTCCACATGTCAACCAGAGCACACAGCTGGGGGTTGCTGGGAAACTTGCTGAGGGTGTGCCCCTGTCACCAACAAAGGTAATGAAAAGCTCAGTCCCAGTACTGACCCCTGAGGAACAGCACTCCTCACTGGTCTCCAAGGTACTGTGAACCATGACCTTTCTAATTAAATAGAAGTTTAGTCAAGGATTTATACACTGCATGTACCTTTCTGAGCAGGATGCACCAGCTACCAAACTGGGATATGATAAAAAGTATGGATGCATTGCTCCTTCCAACACTTAGATCTCCCCCCATCAATGTTCAAAGTAACACATTTAGATACATGGCTGAAATTGAATTAGAGGGGAAAATTAATCCACATGAAAATTCAATTTCACTAGATTGAGCAGAGCTGTTTGTGTTACACACAGATTGTTGATTCTTCTGCCCACAATGCAGGCAGGCTGCTCTGCCTTTTTATCTGAGATGCTCAAGTTTATCCCCAAAGGTCCTATAGACCAATCCAGAAGAGAATATAGTCACCATCAATTTTAACCTCCTGTAGCACTAAGATCAGAGCACTTCCCTGTGTTAACCAGCTTCACACCCAGTAATTCCCTGCCTTGCTTGGACCAGCATGTTTTGACTGTACAGGCTCTAACAATGGAGAACTTACCACCTAATATGTTCTGCTGATTAAGTGGCTTTACTGTTAAAATCTGTCTTTCGGCATGGCAAGTTATGATTTCTCCAAATTTGTTTCAGTCAGAATGTTTGTTTCAATGCTCAGGTAGGTGCACACGTGTCCTCCATTGCTGCAATAGATGAGCACTTCAGCCTCTTCAATTTATTTAGAGCAAATGTGCTGCAATTACTCCACAGTACAGGCCTTGAGTGGGAAGATGTTTGATATCAAACTTGAAAATGCAGTAACCAGTAGAGTTGCTTTAGCATTCAAGCCTGGAAAGGGCTTCTTTTCCCTCACTCATGGCTGCCTGCACTGATCCCCTACGGATTTTCCCCATACACAGGGGGGAGCAGTGGCACCTTCCTGTCTCCAGGCAATAGCAGGGATTGCAAAGTCTCAGGATACTGCCCAGCTGATATGGTATAAACGCTGAGAGAGGAAACCTACTCAGTCAGGTAACAGTGCATTCGATATTGAAGTGTCAATCTAAAACAATAGGTCTGAGTAAAATAGGAGTTTCCCACTGCATCAGCTGCACCCGTTGGGATGTATTTTGTGATACAGCACATGGTTTAATTTCAATGATGTCTATCCTGTTCAGAATATATCTATCTCCTTTAGGCATATTGCTAGGGCAGGTGATTCTTATAATGATGTATGATACAGCCACAGAGACATATTTGTATATTAACACTTAAGATCATCTAACTGTGACATTTTGGGACCCTCGGTACCAATTAGAGGTGACTCAGAGCAGATAGAATTGTGCATGCTAGAATTTGACACTTGAGGATCACTAATCAATTAGACTTTCATTCTCTGGGATACTCCTGTATCAGGTTTCTGTTTAATTTCTGAGCTTTGCTAACAATGTGTCTGTCCACACCAACTGTTTCAGTTTTCACACACAAAAGTTCAGGCTGACTCTTCTCTTTCATTGTAGAATACAGTTTTTGAAAGCATTAATCTACGCTTCAGCAAGAATGGTTTAGTTGTACTCGTTTAGCAGCAGCAGAACAAGATCAATATTTTTTTTCTACTGAGAATCTCTCTGGAGACAATCACTGAAGAATCCTGAACCTGATGAAAGCTCAGAACTGATAGGAAATTGTCTCAAGTTCATCTCCTTTTGAATAGCATGGTTCAGAGTTCTTTGCTGCAGGCCACAGTCTGTATTTTCTCTGTTTTAGTGTGCTGCTGTGTCTTTTGATGAAAGATACTTTCAGAAATGCAGAGATCCTTTTTCATAGTCTCTGATGCTATAGTAACTATGTTAAAAGGATTAATGCAAATGACTGTGTGACATATTTTTCTAATTTTTTATTTTGAGATTGCTGTAGTTTGATCATAAAGAAGGTATTCCTGCTCTCACTGACATGTCTAGAGATGTCACTGGCTATACGAAAAGTAGAATCAGGCTGAGAAGGAGTATATAAGTTAAAAAAAAAAAAATCAGGCAGTGATTGAAATAAAAAGTACCCAGGCATATTCAGATAACAAATTATTCCCTTATCAACATTATAAAAAGATTTTATCTACACACTCACCCTGACATTTCAGAAAGAACTAGTATCAGCATGAAGTCATGATTTTCATTTCATTTTCATTAGCTGCCAGGAAAGAAACTGAAAAAACCCTGTTGGTAAGGTGTGATTCTTTGTACCAATTTAACTAATCAGAGGCAAACCCATCTTAGGTCATTTTTAGTCACTTACACTGCTAAGGAGCCAGTTTAAGCAACAGTACAGCAAGTGAAAGTCCGCTTACATGTTTGCTGTAGCCTAACAGCAGTTTTCGAAGCAATTCAAATGAAGGAAAAGCAGTTTCACGATCTAAAGAGAATCTCAGCAGCAGATTTCTATCAGTGTAAGTTATTAGGAGGAATCAGAATGGCAACAGGTACTCCTACACCAAGAGCTGGTACTTGGGAAGGAAACTTCTCTCTGCAGAATCACCCTGCTGAGCCAACAGACCAGATTTTTCATTTTTACTGCTTTCATCTATCTCCCTCATCAAGCCACAGTTAACAGTAATTTCACCCACAAATTCTGCTAAATCAACGTCTGCAAAATTAATAAAACTCACACCACATGAGTAAATCTTTCTTTCATCTCTTAATTCATCTCTTCTATGTGGATTTCCTCAGAGGTCTCACAAAACATGTGCATGTTGAGGGAGCGGCTGGGGTGGGGAGCAGCAGAGGGTTGGCAAGGATAAATTAAATAAAAACCTTAGTGTCACTGTGCAAATCTTATTCTGGTAGCTGCTGGTCTTTTATGGGCTGGACTCTGCTGCGCCCAGTTCAGAGCAGAACCTCTGTGGAGAGCCTTCTGCAAGCCAGTGCCTGATTCAGAATTAGCATCCTTCTCACCAGATTTTTTCACTCTTTCCCTGTGCCTTTCTGTGTTCCCCAAATAGTAAGACGTGATCCATTCATACCACAATGTTTTGTCCTTCTAAAACTGTGTATGTTAAGCAATATTCCACAGTTCTTTCTAAAGGCACCAGCAACAACTGTGGGACCATGCAACTCAGACTGCACATGCAGAGCATGTAGGGCAGTTTTCTTGCACCCATTCTGGTACAGACTGCTTGTACAAGCTGTTAATACCCAAGGCCAGAGGGATGGGAACTGCAGCTTTTGATAACAACCCCAATCTGCTTCTGTGCAGTAATTTGAAACCTACAGGTGAGGACTTGCTAATACAGAATGATGATTATTAGCATAAGAAGTCATTCCAAAGGTTTTGAGAGGTATTCCCTTGCAAAAGTTTCCTTTTTGCGCAATCGCAAGTTAGTCAATATATTTTTTCCAGCATGCTTCACAGGAGGAATGGTTTGGCAGTGACCAGAAGGAAGCAGGGTCACCCCATCTTGTTCATACACTGGTTTTAGCAGACTGCAAGGCTGCAGTCCCCTAAAAACTCTGGCGTGCTCATTGCAGTTCTCTCGAGTGTGCACACACAGTTTATTATTATTAGAACCTAACCCCCCTGTCTGTCACCTCCAGTGAGCCCGCAGTGCTGAGCAGATCACTCACCTGCCATTCTTGGTCACAATCATCTCATTAGTGACTTCCCTGAATCTCTGCCAGAGCGTGGCATCCTCCAAGACAACCTGGAGCTGTTTCTCCGTGGGGTCTCCTTTGTCTCTCCCAGCCCGGAGTTCACTCTCCACCACGCTGAGGAGCCTGGAGACGGTGCAGTCGCTGGTTTTTTTGCAGCCCAGGTCTGCCATGACGGCTTTACTGCCAGGAACTTCAGGTAGCTGCTGAAAAGACAAAAAATAATAAGCTAAATAAAAAAAAGAAGTCAGTTCATTGGGCACCGTCTGACTAACGTGCTCTCCTCACTCTTTTGCCACTGCCTAGCTCTTTCCCCTGGAAGTCCCAATGGGCAGTGACACCAGCGTGTGGAGGTTTACGCACACGCTCCACACAAAAAGAGGACTATCTCCTAATTACCTGTTAGACAGTCAGGTGGGTGGCTGGCTGATGACTCAATTGGCTGCCTTGAAAGAAGAGTCCTCCATCCAAATTAGCATGCTTTTATCTTTTTTCAACCTGAAGTGGGTCTAATTGTTCTGCTTGAGAACCAGGTTTCCATTAATGAAAATTGTTTCATTTCCAGACTGAAACAATGCATGGAAATTGCATTCACGCTGGTGCGGACTCTAACTGAAGGAGCTGGGAAGAGTCAAGATAGTTACACAGAGAAGGTTGTCTTAAAATATTTTCCCCAAGAATGTTGCATAAATACATTAACCTCATTCCTCTACATTCCTAAATCAAAATATAACACTGAGAGAGCTTTCTGCACTAAAGTTACAATGCACAGGGAGAAGGCAGCAACCCTACACTCCACTGCTGACGGACATTGTGTCCGTCCCTTGGTCCCACTGTCATTCAAAAAGCCCCTGCTGCACCTTACAGGTGGCTGAATGCCTCTCTGGCTGTGTTTCCAGGGGCAGACTGCACACTTCTGGGGCTGGTATGAGCTTAACTGCCTGAGGCCTGGCATTGCTCACCAACTCAAGGTCCCCCTCATGCAAAAGCTCCCTCAGCATCCCAAAAAGTCAATCCCTCTAACCTCATGCTGAGACCTTCTCTGACAAGCCTGATCCAACAACACATGCCCTCCACAAAAAAGCCACCATTTTACTGAGGACTCCAACAATTTCAGTATTCAGCCAAGGAGACGAGAGATGTGGGTTCAGTCCCCTGCTGGAGGGTCAAGTGGAAGCCCCACAAATAACAGTGACTTGTAAACACTGGGCTTTGGTACATAATGAATGCTGGAGTACCTAATTTCTCCTGATACATGTATCTCTGATAATGTCTTTATAATTTGTGGTCTGTTGGACATGACACAGTCAGGGACTTGATGATGAAAACATAGTCCTAGACGTCATTTTTAGAGAAATACATTTTCTGTCTGCTTATTGAGAATTTTGCATTCTTTCAATACAATTGTCCCTGTTGAATTTCTGTGCTTCTGTCTCTTTTAGAAAGACAAAATGACTTGGTGGATCACTGCTGGGATTTTTACAGACAAGAAAGAGTATGGCAGACTTTATAAAACAGAATTTAAGTTAAATCCATAATTTGACAACGCTCAACAGATCTTGCCTTTAAAAAACCTGAGAGGTACCATCCACCTAAACAACAATGGCCAGAGCTTGATGGCACCTTATTTGGCACCCTTCCAACCCAAATCATTCTGTGATTCTATGCTGCTTTTAAACTTCACACTCTGACACCTCTTCCCCTCTTCTTTTATTGAATTGTCAACTCATAACAGAAATACCTAGATTATTTTTTAAGTGAACTCAGGTGAGTTACATTAGCAGGCATCAGATAGCAACTCTAGTTGATAAACAGCCCACTTTCACTGCTGAACAATTAAAAAATGCACTTCAAAATCTATAGGATATTTAGGTACCTGGAAGGTACACCTGGAAGTGTACCTTAGGTACACTTTGCATTTGGAAAAATAATTCCATCTCAGGTATACTGGTGAAAATGAAATGTGTTTATGTTTGGGTTCCCCTTTCCAAATACTCAAAGAGGAGAGAGAAGCTACTACTGTAATTTTTCCCTGCATGTGATCAAATGGCATAGGAAATGCATAGGAGATTATGTGAGACAGTTTTAAATTTTATTATACTACAGATGCAAATAGACAGAGAAATTGGAGCTGGTGGAAGTGCCGTGAATTTCAATTGAACATCTTCAGGTTTTCAGTAAGTTCTAAAAAAGGTGCATGTTACTTTGGGAGTTTTTTTGCTGAAGCCCTATTTCCATATAGCCTTTTTAGATACAGTTCAACAGAAATCAGGAGATTCAAAGTTAGGGCAGGTAAAGAGACAACAGCTCATAAAAGTAATAATATTCTAGTAGTTACACACAGTTTTTTCTATAGACAAATAAAAAGAGAAGCAACCTGGCTTTCAGGTGTACTCACTGCCCACCTACCTGCAGGGCTTCAAGTGGAGTGATACTGGATTAGGGCCTCCAAAAATCAGATCCCATCTACCTTCCACAAGATGCTTAGAACTTGAAGGAAACCACAAGCATGCAAAAATGCAACAACACTTCACATTGGTGGAAGGGTTTCTATAAGAGGAAGTGAAACTCTCTCAACAGCAGACACTGGTGCATCACTAGAGGTAAGGAATATGCTCAGCAAATGGATTGGAAATGGAGGCTGCCACAAAGCAAAAGAAAGGGAGGTCCTGCTTGGAGTGCACTGCTTGCCCAAAGCACTCCTGGGATGGAGCTGTAGAGAAGGAGGAGTATATAGAAGGAATGGACAATGGACCTATTCCAGTAGTGGGTTGGGAAGAGAGTTTTTCACCAGTAAGACTGGATGTTTTTTACAACTAGCATCCCTAAGGGAGGAGCATGGATGTTTTTACTTTGGAGTATCATACTAAAACTTGTATCTTGCATAGTAATTAAATGCACTTTCGAATCCCAGAAGTGGGTAACACTCACTCACATATGTGCTTATGGTTATCACTCATAAAAGGTGTCTGATTGTTGGAAGTCTAGTGTCCAGAGGAAAAAATAAACCACAAATCTAACAACTTAAAATACTTGAATTTCACACAGTTTGAATTTTAGTAACTATGTTGCCATAGCTCAGGACGCCTGAAACTACATCATCTTCCACAATGAGAGTAGTTGCCTGTGGTTGGTTAGTGGGAACAGCCTAATTACTATTTTCAGCATGGCAAAGGTTGTTTCATCTCTAAGAGAGCAATTTGTGTTGTATGTAGCAGAAGGCACAGTTCACCACTGACATATCTTTCCAACCTAAAAGAATTAGCCAAAGAAATAATAAGTTTACATGCATGCAAGCACATGGTCAGCTGAATGTACTTGGGCCTGAGATTTTATTTTAGAACACACTTCCAGATTCCATGAATGAAGCCTCTTTGCATTGTGCACTGTTTTTGTGTCACATAGCTGTCATGGGAGAGGGCTGCAGACAGAAACCAGATTGATTCAGTCACAGTTATTTGCTTATTGTTGGCTTTTCATTTAACAAAAATACTATGTGTGATAGTATTCAAAATACTAAATACTAAATTCAAATTTACTTTGAATATTTAGCCTGTTTTAGGAGAAGTGAGAGACATCCTCTAATCTTCTGTCCCACTATTCACCTAAATAACAACTTGGAATATTTTCCAAGCAACCCTTCTTTCTCCTACTTTCTTGCAAGATTAATTTTTCCATGTCTACAGGTGCTGAAACAGAGGCACAAACAGATTAATGTCACCGGCTGTAGGTATTGCCAGGGCACAGAGAACAACCCATTTTCAGACGTGGGTTATTTCTTGGGCTGGAAGTAAAATCTCCCTGAACCTGACATCTGAAGAAAAGGTAGCTGGACTTACAGAGGAGCACAGTAGATGTTCCTGGTGACTGACAGCCAGTGCCACTGCAAGTGGGACACAGCAGGACCAAAGGAGAGAAGACTGTTTACTGCCCCTCTTGCACTTGTCACCCATTTAATTAGACAAGCAAATCAGCAGGGGTGGCAGAAGGAACAGAAAGTGCCCCTACAAAACCTGCAAATTTGTAAGCTTTCCCTGAAACCCAGCTGGGAGAGCTGGGCACTTCCAAGCAGGGATTAGACTCCTTGTGGCTCATAGACAGGCAGAACTATCTCAAAATGCAAGCACAAAACTCACCATCATCTCCAACTTACTAATAAGAATTTAGTAACTCATACTTTAAATGAAGCAATGAGGACTGGGAAGAGCAGTGAAAGAACAATCACAACAAACCTGCAATACTTATTGGACTTCACTCACCAAGTTACAGCAGGAAAAAGCAAGAGGTTATTTTTGACTTTCTAATTAAGCTTGTTCTTAAATGCCCCTGGCCACCAGCTGGTGAGGTACACAGAAAGAAGGCGGGGGGGAAAGCAAACAAGAAGAAAGGTAATTAAAGAGGCCTTTCTTGCCTTGACATTGGATAGCTGTTTTTTGGCCTTTAGCTGCATGTTTCCAAAGAAAAGATAGCCCTTCATCATCAGATGAAATTGCAGAGAATAAGACTCATTCTTTCCATCTCCAAAGCTCTCACTGCAGCATTCAACTAACCCCCCTCTGAACACTGAGTCCCAACAACACAGGGAAATGTAACCTCCATCACCATGACACTCCCAGGAAATCAACACCTATCAACTACCACAGAATAATTAAGAATGGATAAAAAGACAGCTGCTTTCCTTCTGTTTTTTAATCATGTATCCAGCCCCTTAAGAGATTGCTAGGCCAGAGGAGATTTAAAGAAGATTAGCCTTTTCATTAATGTGGGGGTGAGGGGACAGTTTCAATAACTTACCCCAGGTATGTTTTTAGCAGAAAGGCAGGCAGCTTGTTCGAGTGGTACCTCCCTGTCTGGTGATATAACTGAGATTATACTGAGATGAATTCTGAGCCCAGAGAGCAGGGAAGGCTTTCCACAGCATTTTTTCTGCTTTTTAAAAAGAGAAGGAAGAAAAAAACCCCAACAAACCCAAAGAAAAAGACTAATGTAGTGCGATGGATTAACCCTGGATGGGTGCCAGGTACCCGCCAAAGGGTGGGTACTGCTCTGTGTCTCCCATCCTCTGCCCTCCTCAGCAGGGACAGAGAAAATACTACAAAAAGCTCATGGATTGAAATAAGGACAGGGAGAGATCACTCATCAATTACCATCATGAGGAAAACAGGCTGGACTTGGGGAAATTAGTTTAATTTATTACCAATCATAACTGAGTAAGCTAACAAGAAATAAAACCAAATGATAAAACACCTTCCCTCCACCCCTCATTTCTTCCCAGGCCTAACTTCCCTCCTGACTTTCTCTACCTCCTCCCTGCCAGTGACCTTCTCAGTGGAAGGACTCCTCACATTCTTCCCCTGCTCCTGCACAGGATTCCTCCTATGGAAAACAGTCCTCGATGAACTTCTCCATCAGTCCTTCCCACAGCCTCCAGTTTTTCACATAGTGCTCTAGTATGGGTCACTTCCATGGGGTGCAATCCTTCAGGAACAGGCTGCTGCAGTGTGGATCCTCTGCATGGTCACAAGTCCTGCCAGCAAACCTGCTTTGGTGTGGGCTCCTCTGTCCAGGAGTCTGCTCCAGCTTGGTCTTCCCATAAATCACAGCCTCCTATGCACGTCCATCTGCTCTGGCAGGTGGGTCTCTGCATCCCCATGGACCTCCATGGGCCGTGAGGCACAGCTACCTCACCATGGTCAGCACCACAGGCTCTGGTACCCGGAGCATCTCCTGCCCCTCCTTCTCCACTGACCTGGGTGTCTGCAGGGCTGTTCCTCTCACAGATTCTCCCCCATCTCTTTGGCTGCATTAGTGCAAGGGCTTTTTCTCCTCAAATACATTACCCCAGAGGCACTACCACTGTTGCTGGTGGGTTCAGCCTTGGCCAGCAGTGGGTTCATCTTGGAACAAGCTGGCCTTGGCTCTATCAACATATTGAAAGCTTCTGGCAGCTTCTCAGGGAAACCACCCCTGCAGCCTCGTCACTGAAACATTGACAGCAAACCAAATATATGTAGTCAGGCTGGTGATAAATGTAACTTAGTTTGTTTTACACAATAATTATACTTTTCCCTAATTTGTTTATTTCGACTTGAAGATCTTCAGTGATGTTTTCAGATGTGAATTATCACCTAGAGGAAGATACTATTACTGTTCCCTTCTTTAGGATAAGAAAATAATTTAAAGAGATTCTAAGCAAAGCTTTAAGTTCTACTTACAACATCTCAGAAGGAAAGTAATGCATTCAGTGTTTATTGGGCAAACCAAACATGCACTTTTGACTTGGATGTGGAGGTTAAAGCTTTCTGCTAAGGATGAGGGGTAAAAAGTTGCAAGTGTAACTCCGTCGAGGCAGTTGATTCTCCAAAAGCCATGAACCTGACACATCCTGTTACACACAAACAGAAACCACAGGAACATATGCCTATGACAAAATATTTTCTTTTCATACCACATATTGCATCATAGAATGCAATTGGGTTGGAAGGGACTTTCAAGATCATCTTGTTCCAACTCCTCTGCCATGGCCAGGGACACTTTCTGCTAGACCAAGTTGCTCAGAGCCCCCTCCAGCCTGGCCTTCAACACTTCCAGGGATGGGGCATCAAGAGCATCTCTGGGCAATCTTATCCTGTTCATCACTACTCTCACAGCAAAGGATTTCTTCCTAATCCTTAATCTAAACCTCCCCTCTTCCACTACGAAGCCATTCACCCTTGTCCTGTCACTATGTGCCCTTGTACAAAGCCCCTCTCCAGCTTTCAGTACTTCCCCAGCTCCCAGGGCATGACAGTCCCTCAGAGCTGCAATGAAATCATGCTGACCAGGCGACACTTTCATCGTACCCTTTTTACACTACACCCATGTTACTCCACACTTATTCCCATGGAGGTTTTGAAGCACGAATTCTTAAGAATAACTTGTCTTAGAGATGCCACAAGGGAACACAAGAGAAACTTAAAAGGGTTTCAACCAGGCTAACTTAAAATAGCAATCCCAAAGATTGGCAGCTTAAATAGACTATTCCATCTCTAATTCACCAGCAGCTTTCTTCTGAAAAGTGAGAAAAACAGAATATTTTCCCTTTAAGAATCTCCAGCACTTCATGGCTGGGCAGTTACAAGCCTGTACCCCACACATATTGCAGCCAAGGCTGAGGTCAACAGGAAAGGTACAAGCAAGGGATGGAAATAACTATCAACCCCCACCTTTGAATGACTCACATCCATGAAATACCTTCTCTTGTAAATCAGACCCTGGGGAAGGAGAAGGGAAAGGGGCAGACATTACAGCAGCTTTCCAAGAGCCTTGTCACTGAATTTGAATGCTGGTGACTTTGCAAGGTAATAGGATTCAGGGACTAGATACTGTAGCACAACTGACAAACCCTTTCAGATCATTTCTAAGGAGCAAATTCATTAATCCACAAGAATGAGCTTCAGGGCAGCTGATCATTGTTTAGGGATTTCAAATGAAGATTTCACTTTTTTTTTTTTTTAATCATTCAAGTATTAAGACCTCAGCATGAGAATGAAGTGGCAAAGTTCAACAGCTTTGTTGCTACGCAGGAGGTTGAGTTAGGCAAGAAAAATACCTTTAAACTATTAGACATGTAAAGGGTTTATTGCCCTTTGAGGAATTACAGTTGTCTCGATACGACACAGATGTATCCAGCTTTCCTGACATTCCCGGGACACTCTAACTTTTTCAAAAAGATAAATTGCAAACCCCTAGGTTTCTATACTGCAGAAGACAGGCTGCTGCTTGTATTCCAATTGCAAATTTGGAGTTTCCTGTAGGACAGAAATTTCAGTTCAGTCAGCTGCGAGACAGAGCTTGCTTAGAACAATCAAAAGAAACCAAGAAAAAGCCTCCCACGGCACATAAGCCTCACCACCACCCTTGCAGACAGGAAAAAACCCCACCTGCCTGTCAATTAGGAGAAAGTGTAACATACCCTGAACAGCCTGATGCACACACAGCCTTGATACACTGCCAAAGAATATTAAACCACGGCAGGTCTTTGGATGCACAGTAGGAATACACTTAAACAGACCAACTTTTTGGAAGTTAAAAAAAATAAAATAATTGCTTCTAATTATTTTTAACACACCTTCATAAATCATTGATATTTTACTCAACTTACGTTTTATTGAGTGTACATCAGCACTCAGAGCTTATTTATTTCAGAGGCATGATGCTTCCTGATGTCTTTGCTGACAGAATAGCACCAGGCATTATTTTCTCTCTAGCATGGACTAAGGATAGCTTGTTGGCATACCTAGGCTGAGTCTTGAGGTAAATAATTAAGAAGTAATAAAAATATCATCTTCACCTTAACAACTTCACTCTTGCCAAAAAGGTGCCTGCAACTGCTGGGTGAAGCTGCTGCAAAACATTGGTGACACAAAAGCTCCCCCCAACAGTACAAGTTGTGTGCACAGCAAAGGAAGTGAGGACAGGACAATAATTTTAATAAAACCAAACACACAAACAAAAGGAAACAAACTATCCAGAGCAATTTCAGCATCATCTGGAGAATCAGCACCATTTAAAAATCCATAAGAACATTAAGAACACTAACCATAAGAACAATTCATTTAATGCAGTGATAACTTTATTGAAGGAAAAGCACTTATAAGGGTTTCACTTCATTACAGAGAAAGTTGTAAGTCAGAAAAAGAGATGTTTATCAAAGTAGAAATCAAACAGTGAAAATACATAGAAAAAGCACATCAGCAAACAGAATCAGTAACAGTATAAAACATTGCAGAGAATTTCTGAGTTCGGTTTGTATTTTACAAAACAATTCCGCAGTTGGTAAAAAATTTAGTGGTCACACTAGAGCAGGCACATAGTTTTAAGACAGTAAACCATTTGTGTGCTTTCCCTCCAAAATGGTCAGCATTTGCTATGGTTGTAAACATCAGTATTTAAGATAAATGTGTTTAAACATCCTCCTCCTTCTCAGTTTACAATAGCACAGTGATCTCACTTTCATGAACATGATTAAGTACCAAAATGAAGCAAGAGCTGTTCTCGGAAGTCGGAAGCACACATAGAGCCCAACACATTTTCCCTTTAAAAACATGGTTTCTGAAAAGAATTTCAACTTGTGGTAGAAGATTCCTCTTTTTGGTTTTTGTAACAGCTCATGAACAATCTTATTACCGTAAATACTAAATGAGATTAAATTGTTCACATCATCAGTGTAGAACCATTTCAGATAGTACCAGTATTCATAACGGACTTCATCATATAAAACAGAGCAAAACCTTGAAGTAGTGAAAAAAAATCCCGTATTTCAATGTATAGAGTCTCAGTACTTTGGGAACAGATGACTACCACCCTCCCTATTTCCCTTTCTAATGTAGCTGAAAAGTCAGCTGATCCAGGATATAGAAATTTCCTGCCTGAACTGTATGCTAAGGCTGCTTGGCTGAGGTTATGTTATCTGTACAGCAAAAAGTAAAACAAAAGTGGACAAATTGGTCAACAGGCTGAGCAAAAAGCACTTTCTGTTAAAACACCAAATCCCACTGAGATGGGCACCCAACATCAAAGAAGTTTCCTTAGAGGAATCAGCTTTGAGGTAGGTAGTGTAGGCAACTGAGCAAGGACTTTGGGAAGGAAGGAGCTTTGTAATTCAAACCACAAACCCTCTATCCACAGTAGAGTGAACACAACAAACATTCCTGCCCTCAAGGACAGTGAGATGGAAAGCTTCAGAAATACCCACCATGCTTCCTGCCAAGCACATTACCAAAGCTGATGATGTCAAAACGTAACACAAAGTAGGTTTAATGACCAAAAAAAAAAAAAAAAGGTATAATGGTATAATCTAATTCAGATTGAAAACTACTCAACAGCGAATATTCATATAGTTTACTCCCCAGTTACATAGAAATCATATAAAATAAAGTACTTCAGTCAGTGGATATTTTTCTTTTGCTGTTAAATTTGCCAACAGCCTCACTACTACTACTTAAAAGTGAGTAGGAAAGAGTTTTGTTCTGGGGGAGCTATTTTAAATCAAAACTGCTTGTAGATGAAGCAACAAACCCTGAGTATGTTTCACATATTGGCAAGAATATGACAAGTCTCTCCTACTGTCTGATGTTCCCAGGAACAGAATACAACATCAAAGGGCAACATACACCCCAGTGGCACTCCTGTGATCCTTGTGTCCTTGCCATCTCCCCTTGAGTTCCCTTCCTGAAAGGGCACAATTGCTTAGCCTCATGTGCTGTGCAGTCAAATGAAGATTTGTTCTTCTCTCTTCCTGAATAAAAGGCTGTGAAGCTGGAATTACAGTTTTAAACTGAGAGGAGAGGGGGAAAGGACAAAAATCCATTTATGTGCTGTCAATTGGTATTTTCATAAATTTCCTACTTCTACCTGGCTGTGTTCACAAGAGCCAGCTAAAAGGTTCTAGTTAGCTACTCTGCATGTTGAAAAACTAACATTCACCATACCCAATTGTACTGTTCTTCCAGAAGAACTGCCAGGCTACCAGAACCCTGCCCAAGCTAGCCAAGGAATAAGCAAAAGGTTTTTATTCCTCCTAATCTGAAGTAATCAAAAAAAGAATCCCGAAAGTCAAATTCCACTATCGTGGCTGCTGAACCTGGAATGATGATCGGGGTTAACGTAACTTAGCTGGAGAGGGGAAGGAGAAACAATGGATACTGTGCTTGTAGCTTTTTCCAGGGATATTCAGAGATGTTAAAATTAAAGGAATATTGGAATGTAAAAGGCATTAGGGTTGCATTTCAATTTCCCATATACAACAGAGTTCTGTAAACATTATCAAAGTCCTAAGAAAAGACTGGTATAGGTCCTTTGACAGATGTAAATTAGGTTTTGAACTTACTCCCTGATAAAAAAAAAGACACACAGCAGTTTAGACACTTGTCTTAGATCAACCAGGGAAAAGAAGGATCAGTTTTCTTTAATTCCCAGTCTCTCTTGGGCATTTAACCAAATCTTTTCAAGAAGAGTAGTAGTCAACATATTTATTTCAACACTAACTTCTAAATCCTGGGAGATAACAAAAGCACCAGGACGCAGTGCCTGAATCTGCCTAATTGATTCATCCCAACATCAGTACCATCTTTCCAAGGTGGCATTTTCCATTCAAATGCCTTTGCAACAGTAATTCTAGCCACCTGGAATCCACAGAACACTTGCCAAAATCTCCCTTTCATACTATCTGCAAAAGGGAATCTTTAATTTTTTTTTTATTTTAGAGGATCCTTACAGGTGAGTGGCACTGAGCTTTATAAATTATCAGAATGACACTTAAATTGAGGATTTTGGATTAATTAATTTCTTAGTAACATTCTGGAAGCTGTAGAACTATTTGCCTTCACTGTGAGCTTATACTTTACAGCCAAGTAGGTCTAGGTTTTTCCTACATTAAAATCTTTGTGGTACAAGTCAAGGTTACACTTGCCATGCAAACACAATGCTCTTAAATGACAAAACTCTTGGAAGATTGAGGAAGAGATGCTTCAGTTCCCATTAGAGTACACTGGAAAACCATCATCTTCAACACTGGCTCCAGCAAGACAGTTTGGTAAAAGGAAAGGGGAAAGCAGTTAAGCACTATCTCACACAGCAGAAGCAGGAATCTGTGCTCAGATATTAAACTGACCACTGCAATGCTGTGGAAGTACATGATTATATATAGCTCAGAAGATAAACATAATTCAGAGTGGCCTTGGAATTTGGATACAGACTGCTCAGCACTTGTTTGAAGCTGGCAGCAGGATTGTTTCATGCTTTCCTGACTACCACAGGCAACAGAATATTGTGCTTTCTCCTCCATGCAGAGAAGTTCTCTGGTGTGTGCAAGAGTTTTAGCAGAAAGAAAACTGATTCCACTTACAAAGAAACAAAGAGAAAAGTTGGAGTTTTAACTTATTTACAAGTTCAGAAAAAAATGTCTTCTCCCTGACCCAGACTGCTTAGAAACAATAGCCCACTTCCACCTTATGGCAGTTTGTCCTTTGAGAAAGGACATACATAAATTCTTTTATTGCTTGCCTACCATGCCCTTTGCATTGTTCTTATGCTACAGCTGGAGGAGAAGAGAAGCACCTCACTTCATGTGAAAAGTGTCAGCTTCCTACCTTGCAACCATGAGCATGGAAAAGAATTCAGGTTCCTGGTAGTGAAAACATCGATGGACCTTATTTTATGAGTACTTTTCCAACAGGAAAAAGTTTTTTCAGATTAAATATCTCTTTCATCTATTTTAACGAAAGACTATCAGTATAGACTGAGAATTAAGTACTTCATTAAAGATGCAAACATTTCATGGTTAGTCCAGAACTGTGTTTGCCTTTAGAAGTCTCATAAACCTAAAATTTTGCAAGAGAGACAGGAAAAGAAAGAATACCAATATTTCATTACCCAAGGCAAACAGTGCAAAGATTAAGTGACATAAGGCTATTTAAAAAAATCCCAAGTTGTTGGTAAAAAATCAGTTTTCAACTCTAGAACTGGCCTGTACCCATCAGAGACAACGTCTTCACTTTACATACTTCACACATTGCTTTGAAACTTTTGCAAAACCAAATGCATGAATTTATGCTGGAATCACCACCAAACTGTGGACCTCGGCCCAGTTCTTCTGCCAGACTGTATTTCATTTGATCACAAGCCCCTGTCCCACAGACACCATTGCTTACAAACCCAAGCAACTGCAGACGCTGGGTGGAACACAAGGAGCTTCTAACAAGCAGATGAAAGGCACGTGCTCAAAACAGAAGTAGGAAACTACACAACACAGTGATCTCAACACAGTTCTACCTAGAACTTCCTAGAACTTTGTGAGGCATCCAGTATTCCTGTTAGGACAGACAGACTGAAACACATTTCTTCACAGCATCCCTACAGGCAGGAGAAAGAAAAAAACACAAGAGAGTCAGAGTCACCTCAGTTACATTACTGGGTAAGAGTCATTCCATGCTGCTATCCCACTGACAGTGAGGACTGTGGAGATCACCTGACCATGCATTAATTGCATTAATATGATTTGCAAACAAATGCCTTAGAGACAAGCAGGTCTGCTCAGTGGCCACCTGCTGGGGAAGTGACACTTGCAAGGCTGCACGGAGGCAGCGCACTGCAGAAGGGTGGGGCAGGAGACACAACTGTGTGCTCACACAGAACAGTGCTCACGGGGGAGAACAGGACAAAAGGGACACAGAAGAATCCACTTGTCTAGTAGCAGTTTGGACCAACATTCAGGCATTCCAAAGGCAAGCCTTATGCTCAGCATTTGGTCAGCAGGCTTACATATTTCTATGGGAAGCACTCTCATTTTCTCCATTTGTGTTCTCCAACTAGAGAAGATGCTTGTTTTCATTTTCAGATGTAACCCCTTGTATTTCCTGCATCATGGAAAACCTTATAAAGCCACACATGACAATGCTTCTCTAAACTAATCTTCTGTATGCTTAAACCCCAAAATGAAAAAGAGTAAGAGAGTAGGGAAGCTTACCTTGCATATGGTATGAAGGAAATGCTGTACCTAAGAAGACAGATTTTGGAAGTTACTTTTCATGTCAGATTTTATTAGAGTCACAAACAAGAACAACCCCTCTGATACTCTAAACTGCAAGTTACATAACCAAAATGAAGCTTTGAGTTTGTGAGTAACAGGAAGGAGTATCCTTGCAAGCCATCTTAGCCAAGCCAGGCTAGGAAACACTATGGCAAAATAGAGGGGGATGTTGTGAAAGCATTTTAAACACAGCTCTCCTACATCCAGTATTCTTCACGCTCCAACACCTACAGGTAGGCAAGATTAGCACTGAGGGCTGGCTAAGTGTCCATATCAGTTTGTGCACTCCTTTGGTGACCTTGCACAGACCATATGTTAACATGAAGAACACTGACGACTTGATTGGCATAACTGGGTCTCCGAACGAGACAAATTCAGGAGAGTGTAAAAGAGGAATGCCAGACAGCAGGCAACAAATTGATTTAAAAGGGGAGGAAAAAACCAAGCTCAGTTCAAGCTCAGAGAAATCAAAGGAACTTTCCTCTAGAAATGAAGCCCTGAGTTCTGTTTCCAAAGCCTCTGTAGCAGCGTGAGAGACCAAGAAGTGGGAACAGGTCAGCTCCTCACTGATACATTGTCTTGAATCTAATGTATTGACAAGGTAAAAACTTTCCTTCCACCTAACTCAGCGTCAAAAACCACTCACAATTCAGCTACTGATGTCAGGTGCAACAGAAAGTGGAGTGTGTAGGGAGGAAATCACTCACCATGCCATGGCAAAAAACTGTAAGATGCAGAAAAGCAGCGCGAGTCCTGCCTTACGCCACTGGAGAGGGGAGGGGATGGGGGAAGAAACAGAGCAGAGACAACAGCGTAAGAATCTTACTTTTAAAATATTCTCCAGCTATATTAACTCCAGTTATATATACATATAGGACTCCAGTACTCACCCAGAAAGCAGAACACAGTGTTAGTATGAGGCACAACTAGAAAAAAACAAATTACTTCAATTAAAAATAGAAACAACTCTGGTTTCTATAAATATTGCAACACTGTAATGGGTTCCTTCACAGAGACAGAAATTAATTACATCATTTCACAGTTTTATTCAATTCTGCACCATAAGAGTTCCTTGTATTTAAAAGTTGCTTGTATTTAAAATGCTTTCACTATTACATTTCTGAAGTGAATTAAAGCAATCAGGAAATATCAGCCTGGTATCTCCAGAAAATGATTTTATGGCTGCAAAGGAGCAAGAGAAAGAGGTTCCTACAGCTCTTTTGCAGGTCCCTGCTCCATCCCACACACTTCTTGGTGTCACAGCCACACACCACATTTCATCATTTTGCGTCAGTAAGACTTTAAAATACTTTTTAGCGACCATTCTTAGTCTTTCTGCTTCTGCACAGTTCCTGATGATTACATGGTTACCACGGCATTGAAGTTATGTCATTACTTAAAAGCTCACCAATTAAAACTATCCTAGACTTTCAAGAACTTTGGGCTATTGCTTAGTAGTTCTCCTGTGTGTATATTTAAGTAAGGCACAGTCATTCAAACCAGCACTTTTTCTGTTTTCAGAGTTGCACTGTATCTTTCTTTCTTTACTACAGGTAAAATCTTGGGGGTAGTAGGATTATTTTCTGCTTTAACCCTCAGTTTTAACAGAAGCCTCCTATTAGTTCACATTTTCAATTTAAGATATGACAGTTCATTTATCTACAATAGATCCTGATAATTCGTGTTCCTTCATCAGCATCTAACAGCTTTTAGGTGCACATGTACCATTGTGCTACTAGAGGTTATAATGTCCATCTTTCTGCTAGAATAGAAAAAACCTCATATAGTACTGCACATTCGGACACCAAGACATGCATTGCCAAAGAAATCATACACTTGAGCTCAACCAGTACTGACAATAAATGCAGCTCTTCCATTAGTTTTAAGGTGGTGATTTGTATATTGGTCTAAATACTGCATCATACATCTAATGATGGGCCTTATCCCAGTGAACAACATTCCAGGAATTCTCCTGACTCCAGGCATCCTGAATGCATACAAAACACACACACACCACACAGTAGCTTCTTGCTTGGATCTGCAAGCATACACGGTCAATTTCTCATGCTCTGCAGCATCTCTGGATGCCTAAAGAGAAATTGAGAGTTGCTGATGCCAAGCAAACACTCTGAAGACATTCAGACTAAAAGTAGGAGTTTCATGCAAGTTAAACCACCTTTCAACTCTTTGACTTGCCAGGAGAAAACAGGAAAGCTGCAGAGACAAAAAAAAAAAATCCGTGTACTTTAAAGAAGAGTCAGTCTGAAACTTAGCAGCAACTTTCAGACACAGAAACACACACAACACAACGTTTGCTATAACTTCCATCTTCTGAAAAGAAAATAATTCCAAGGGTCACTCCACTGAATGCTGAATTTGCAATTTCATTCTGAAGCTATCAGCCAGCTGGGATGATCCCTAATGCAAGGTGACCAAGGCACAGTTTCCCCAGCTGCTTTGTCATGAAGGCACGACAAGGTAGAAATACCTACACAACTCTTTCAAGGCAATCAGTCAGAATATAAAAAGACAAAATTACACAAAATAAAATATCTAGCAACATTCATAGGACAACTTAAAAAAAAACAACTAGTTTCCCCGTCATACACTTCTTAGGCAACAAGTAAATATAATGTTGTGACCTCAAGCACCCTAAAAAAGCACACGCATGGTTCACACACACCAGTCACAGACCCTTAATGCCCATTTAGCAAAACAAGCTGGCTTCAGCTCAGTCCTGCCTAACAGAGAGGCCCTTTTCTGGCCCTACACTCACCTTTCCACTACAGCAGATACACACTGTTTGACATTTTAAGAAAAGACAAAGAAACACGAACCAAAAATCCACGCCCAGACACATGCTGAGCCATAGCAATGGATCTGAAAGGACTTCACAATGAAAATTGTTGCCAGGTTTGCATGAGTTAAAAGCGACCCCTCGGACACTTACTAGCATAACAATAGTAGCGATCAAACGTGTAGGCTCAAACATCCGCTTCAATTGTTTCATTGGTCCCATAAGAAACATAGTGCTGTGAAAGACAAGTCGAGATGAACACGGAAATGAGAAAGGCAAAAGTGAAACTTGGTAAGAGTAAACTGCCTGCTGCCGTAGGGGCATCAGTACACTGTGTTGTTATGGCAATCAGTGAGGCATAACAAAAGAAATGGGATTATACAACGAGACAAAATCCATTCCCCCTTTTCTCTGTGTAAGGTATTCACAATTTTATTCACACTTGTTCCGCTAAAATTAACAGAAGCAGAGCAGAACTATCAAGTTAAAAGCATAGGCCAAGGTCAGCTCCAATCAGATCATCCTTGACAGACGCTTTTCTAACCTGCTTTTCAAAAATGCTTTTAAAATCTTGCTTTTCAAGAACACCATCCACAGAGTCTCTGCATGGATTGCCAGGTAATCCAGCTCAATTCCTTTACATAAAAGGCTGTTTTCAGGCCTGGATCCATTCTCTGATCCCTTACCAGATCTGCAGCCTCATCGAGAGCCCTAGTGATGGATACTGGATGAATTATACAAGGTGAAAGTTTTATCTAAAGTGATATTTCTGCCTCATATATTATATTATTCTGCCTCATTAGCACATTACTTCCAGTTCCATTATTTATGCTTTCTTGCATCATGCTAACTTTCCACAATCACAGAAAGCAGGGCCTGTCACAGAGTACGTAGGGCTTTGCCTCAGGAACCTCGATGGCCATGAAATTTTTACTTCATATGTTTGCCCTGACAGACAGACTGCCCCAAACATATTCACCAAAACACACAGTACATGTCCAAATGCAAAATGGCAAAGAATTATTTTTATCTGGGGGAGGAGGAACCACCAAAATCAAAAAAACTCAATGCTCATAGCACGAGTGTGATTCTTGTTTACTGATGAGCAACTTTTACCTTGAATGCATTACTAATAAAAATAAACAAAACTAAAATTTTCTTTACCATTTCAGAGCACTACTGGGGAAACGCTGTTCTGTAGAATTTGACAAGAAAATTATCTACAAAAGCAAATCTTCTCCTGCAAGTGCAACAGTTTCTACCACTCATGCACTACCATTCTGCTTTTGTTTCTCATCTGTATTAGGGAAATGATATATAAAGACTGTTACCTCCCAATAGATGCAATATTCCCCAGGGTATAAAACACTGCAAAGAGTACCAGCCCTTTCTTTGGTATCCACAGCAGACAACTACCCTAAAAAGGAAAATTTCGAGAAAGGGGAGGAAAATTAACAGGTTTTAAATTGAAACAAATATATACATCTCCAAGAAATGTCACGTCACAAAAGAAATCTTAGTAAAACTTCAAGCCAAACTGCAGAATTACACATACAAAAGTAAATCGCATTTACTGGCATTCTTGTTAAGAGTCAGTGTATTGCATCTAACTGGAACCGAGTCAAAAGTCTCCGCAGAGACTCGGAAAAATCAAGCAACAGCACAGAGGGAGGCTGTAATTATCTGGGCTGAAACTCAAATATTGGGGAGATCTGGCAAAAAGTCCTTACCAAGATCGAGCACAGGCATCCGATCGCAAAACACGCAACGAAACCTTTCACTCGGGTGCCCCAACCTAAGGAAGTCGCATCGATAACCTGGAAACGAGGAGAAAAACAAAAGCGAAACTTGTTTACTTGTAGCTCTTGCCTCCTACCCAGCGCGAAAACTTCCTCTGAGGCGCTGCGCTGCTGTCCCGGCAGCCTGCTGAGTGTCCCGCGGGGAGCGGGGGATGCCGAGACCCCGGGACGGGCGGGGGCAGCGCCGGCGGAGCCCACTCGGGACCGCCCGCCCCCGCCGCCCTCTCCGGGCTGGCTGCTCCGCCACCGCGCCGAGCACGCCGGGGACGGGCGCCCGGGTCCCCCCGCCCGGCAGCGGCAGCGCAGCGCTACCTCGGCCAGGCCGCTCGGCTCCTCCGCGTCGCGGCCGCTCAGCACCCGCTTCAGCTTGTCCATGGCTCCACAGCCCGCCCGCCCGGCCGGCCGGCGTGCCCTGCCCTTCCTTGCTCTTCCCTTCCTTCCCCAGGGACTACCAGCCCCGGCAGCCACCGCGCCCACCTGCGCGCCGCAGGTAGGGGAAGGGCGGCGGGGCGGCGCGCAGGCTGCCGGGGGATGTAGTCCGGATGTGGATGGATCCTATCTCCCCCCAGCACTTTCCAATCCATCACTTGGCAGGAGCAAAACTCATTTTCTAGTCAGTGAGGTTTCATTCTAATCCCATGACTGTGGCTCTTCTCCCGCTCACTTTATCTTCGTAACGAGATGAGCAGTCTCCTGCCAGCCAAAGGTATGTGGATGCAATGTCCTACTAGCAGCCAAAATTCAGCATCACAAGTAGTTCTTTCAGTTTATTTTGATCAGTTAAAAACAGAACTATAAAATGTTTGGTACGTTTTATTTAGCAACATACAAGGAACAATATAAACTGCCACATAAAACTTGACACAAAACTGCTGGAGAATCACCCCACTCCCTCCCCCCTAAAGTTATTTATTCAAAGTGGTATTTTTCTGTGGAAATTTTGTGCCAGAGAGCTTGCTGTATGCCAGTTTATACCACGGCTTCTTGGTAATCTGTGTGGTGTCACAAAGAAAGTCACAAAGTGCTCCAATTTTGAACTTGTTCTAACTGTGACTTCCTAAAGGTGTTCTTGTGATTTCCCCAACACGAGCGTTCCACTGAAATACACAGCACCCTTTAGGATAGATGGAGAGCAGGTATCTATAGAGTCAGGATAAAAGTCCATTCCATAAAACTTTACCAACGGGTCACAAATTAGGATGTATGATGGACAAGAGAAAACACACAGTATAAGTTAAACATGCAGAGTGTCTTTTCCACTGCTCCCTCCCAACTCTGTGGCTTTCCCCCCACACTCTATTTCAGCCCAAAGGAGTTTAATGTGAGCATCACTAACCAAGCCCAAATCACAGTTTGAATTAATGAATGCAGATACAGTTTCCTTCATGTCAGCACCACGTGAACTCTGCTCCCAGTCATACCAGCTGTAAAGTGTTTTTACAAGCTCTAAGGCATGTATACTAATATATGCTTACACTAAAAGAAGTGCCATGATTTACTTCTACCAGAAAAGTATCTCTTCACCCCCATTTGTTGTTCCCTTCCTTTTCACTCTTTCCTCATTCCCCTCTATCACTGGAATGGACCCAAACAATCTTCTATTACCGAATGGATTTTAACCTCTTCCATGCTGCATTTATTTGCAGCCCCCTTCTTCATCCTGACACTAAAATGTTTAGGAAACAAGGGCAGGAAGATGAAAAAAAGCCAACAGAATTTAGGACTGTAATTGGGAACATAGAGGATCTTACTTCTATTTCAAAGTGGCCATAAATTCATCCACCCAGATGATGTCTGATAATTATCACGACTGACAGCTTCTTTCAGAAACTCTTTCATTTTGGTTCTCTTCACTCATCCTACGGATCATTTTTTTGCAGTAATCCTTTCCAAAGGATTCCAAAGATAAGGCTGAAGGTGTATTCAGAAAAAAAATATTCTAATCAATAACTTTGTACAAACTAATCCTCACAGTCTCTCTGTGAGGTAGACATATATTAACTCTCATTTTTACATACAGGGAATGGAGGCACAGAGAAATGTCTTCCCCATGGTTAGAGTAAATCAGTGACACAGGAAAAACTGCAGTTAGTTCCTGCCTTTCCACCTGCTGTAGAATACATTACATCAGGCTGCCTCAAATAAAAGTGAAATTAGTGTGTTGTTTTTACTGAGGAAATAGTCACTTAGATGGCAGTGGACTTTTTCCCCCACTGAAAACCTCAGGATCTTCTCTACATGAAAACCACTTCACAAAAGGTATGGTTAAATACTAGGTTTTATGGTGGGTTGCTTCTAGTAAGCCATGCAGTGTAGAATATGAAGTATCTCAAACAAAAACCCCAAGACATCAGAACATGTACATGTTCTTATCTGCAAGCACCTTGCACCACAAGGCCTGCTTTTCACTGGAGTTACTTGCTTCCTGCACTGAGTGTCAGCAGCAAACCCAGACAAACCTGCTTAGCTGCACCATTCTTAGGCCAAACCAGTAATATATTGCAGGATCTCCAAAAGCAATACAAGTATTTCAGTTTCATCTACAGAGTGCTGAAACCATGACTGTACAAGCAATCACACTTCTATCAACATTAGAACTCAGAAGAATTTTAAAATAAACCAAAATGATGTATCTGGAATACATGTTAGCATCTTTCTAAGGCCATACAGGATCTCCTTTCTCAAACTGCAAATACCAGCATCCTTTAGGGATCAGACTTCCCCAGCCTTAAGCCGCACTGCAGTTTTGCAATTTGGCTGTCAGGGCAGTAGAAGCGTCACATGTGGGCACATCCAAGAGAAGGCCAGTGCAGGGCAATGCCTTTCCAGCATCATACATGACTGGAGCAGCACAGGGACCCCAAGTGAGAGTCCCAGAACAGCCCAAGAGTCCCAAAACTGCCCAGAGAACTCCAGCTGACATCAGATTAAATCAGCATTAGTGAAGAAACTTACCAGTGTCTCTCTGGTAATCTTCAGCTCTGCTCCTGCTCAGGAGTTAATGCCTCACAAATAATTTTGCCTTTATATAGTGTCAAACAAATGTACTTTTTTCCCTACACTTAAACCTATTCTCAGATGAAATGAATATTCTTTGGTGAGACTCTGGATCAGAAAGTACAAAAAGTAACTTTGTTGGTTATCAGTAGGGGAAGCCAAGCAAAACGGGCAGTTTAGGACTGACATATCAAAATAAATGCAGAGGATTTTTTTTGTTTTACTGTGGATTATTTCTCAATAAAAATAAAATCATGCCAGTTTTACAACTCTGGTAGTTTCTTAGTATCTGAAGCAGCAATAACAAAATCTTCATAGAAGTGTTAGCAGATGTGGGTCCAGACAATACTCCTGCCTGCTTGGTGAACTAAACAGAATCCAGACTCCCAACAGTCATTTCTCCAATGCTGCTGAAAACTGTAACTCACCACCAGTCTATCATCAACTCCAGACACAGGTTAAAAAAAAAATCCAAACAAAAAAACACCATTAGCAAAACCTGCTTGAAATGTTTTCTCTCAAGGCTACAGAAAAATTAGCCAAATTCTTCATTCCACAAGTAGTGAAACGCCCCCCCATGACAACAACTGTGATCACATTATCTCCAGTCTACTTCAAGTCCTTATAAAGTCACATTTATTTAGACTTAGCACATGTGGTTTCCAGTGATGTTTCTGGTTTAGGCTCCAGTTTCTCTGGGAATTCTAGTTTTTCACAGATTGTCTCCTTTATGGGTAGATACTGAGAGATCTCGTTAGGTTCTGTGAACAGCGAAGGTGGAACGTTCTAAAAAGCAAAAATTTTATGTGAAACGAGTGAAAGAAAAGAGGGGATAAGAAAAATTATTCCAACCCCAAACTTCTACAGACAATTAATTTATCATTTACTGGATGTAAACACTACTACTAACTGTTTAGAGGCAAAGGAAAAATAAGGGTGAAGGAAAGGTACAAGAAAATGGAAGTTCAGGTGTTTGTCACAAATAAAAATCAACAGCTGCAACTGCAAGTGTACTACAAATTATTCTGAGCCATCACCAGAATTTTAAGGTGACCAATTTACCTCAAATATTTGAGAAAAACTGAGACAGTCTATTACCAAACAGATCCTAACCCTTAATGCTGCTTGGAAGCACACAACCAGCCATGAAATTTAACATCATGGGACCTGGAGAACCTGATTTTGCAGCTGAACAGTTCTATGAAAAAATAAAGTAATAAAAACATTTTATTAACTCAATAGTAGAAGAAGTGACCTAATCCCATACCTTGTCATGTGATCTGAGCATTCACAAAATGCAAATCTGCTCTAAAATCACCAAAACAAAAGCTGCATAAGCAAAAAGAATTTTCCTCTGTATTAATTCCAAACTGTACAAGGAAGGACTTAGAGACACAGTATTTTCTATGCTGACCATAAAGATAAAAAACAGACAGAAGGAAAAGAAACAAAGGTTTAAAAATGCAATACCTTTAAACTTGATATTTTGCTTTCCCTGGATGTGTATTCTCGCAACATGTAGGTCTTGTCAGCCTAATGGAAAACAAGCAATCATCTGGTATCAGTACAAACTAAGCATTTTAAATACATTGAATTTAGTAAGCATTGCAATTTGGTTGACCACATATTTTCTCCTAGGAGAAGAAATGTACATTCAAATTCATGAAGACAGATGATAACAAACTTGTTTTTTTTCCAAAAACCACCTGTGTGCATGCTTCAAAAAAAATTCTATGACTGAATATGCTGGTTAATTTTTACTCAGCTAGAACTCCTACACATCTACACAGAATTACCAAACCACAAATCTTAACATCCTGTATTATTTATGAGATACCATAACTCAATGTACAATGGACAGTTATTTGCAAGTTACACTTGAAGTCTAATTCTATTAGGCAAGACAAAAATAACATACTTGGAGACAAGACAGTATTGAACTCTATTTACTGTTGCCTTATTTTCCTCTTGTACTCCCTTCTCTACTCTGTGTTTGTCAAATGTATTCAAATGATTACATCACATGAGGGGTAGCCTACTCTGCTCATACACCACGGCATCCAGCACTTGGTTGCTAGCTCAGCACCACCACAATAATAAAATACACTCAGAAGTCTTTATGCCCCCCAAACATCAGTATTAAATTAGAGGAATATCACCAGGCCACTGGAAGTAAAATGGCAAGGGAACCTCTGTAGAATAAGTCATGATGGAAAGCAAAGGTTTACCTCATGATGAAGCCTTGTATCATTCATCCTGATGAGTACCCCATCCACTCGCAAGAAGAACCTCAGCAGCACAAAAAAGCTGGAAGGCATAACTCTCTGCAAAAATAAAGATGGCCCATTCAGCACCTCACAAAGGCTTCCTTTAAGCACGTACTTGTCTACATTCACAATGGGAGACAATATGAGAAGTTTTCAAGAATGAAGTCAAAACGTGGGCTGTTGATTTGCTACAGCCATGGCTGGCCAGCGGGGCAGACAGTGTCTCAAGGGACTATTAGGCAGGATGCAGAAGGAGGGAAAAGACTGTCCCCTGGAGCAAATGACAGATGTCAAAGGTTTCCAGACAACACCATTTCCAGTAAGATCATATTTCTAAGAGCAAATATGAAGAAGTTTGTGCTTTGAAGTCTAAATCCCAGAAGGAACAACATGCAAAAAGCAGCTGTGTTTTGTATTAATCAGCCAACTGAGTCCCCAGGTATCTTTTATACACCTCCCAATACTCACTACTTTCACACTCAAACTTGACACTCCATGATCATGGAGTTCATCTTCAAACAGGAGTACTTCTTCAAAAAACATAATTTGTTCCCTGGCTTTCAATTTCTCTGTATTTATGTGTTCTGTTGTAGGAACAACCTAGAGAAAAAGATTAAGAACAGTTAGCATATTAATTTGTTGCCAAACTACATAAAGTCTGCCCTGATATTTTGAATTCCACAGTTTTAAAAAGGAAAAAACTTCTAGAGCACTGAGCTTAAGACACCCCAAATTTCTAAGAGAAAAAGTTAAAATCAAAGTTTCCAAGAGTTTCTTCTTGGAAATAACATGAAGTAAAAGCAAAAACTAAGAGTGGAAAATTCTGAATAAGCTTCTCTCTGGGTACAGGCTCAGTAGGGTTTCAGCTGCAAACAATTCTGCTCCCTTTCTTTCGAAACATTTGAAGATGTCTTGTGTTTAACATATGTATGAGAAGTTCAGGTTTATAAAGAGATTTCCAAGCATTTGGCACCCCTAGCCCACTACACACTTTGAAAAGGATTCCAGTAATAAAGACTTCCCATGGAAATCAAGTGCCTGTATGTTTTCCATCTCATGGTCTCCACAGACACTTCTGGTGCTTAAAGATTATGGACTAACATTGTTTATTTCTATGCTGTACTTTTAATTCCAGCACAACTCAAATGATCTCTAACTAAGGCAATTCTAGTGAATTAATACAGATTATCTGCTTGGTAGCAAGCAACCTGTATGCAGTAAACAGAAGCTGGGAACTTCAAGTCTTATTTTCACAAAAATAAAGACATTGGGAGGGCCTGTGAGTTTAAATATGAGGAGTTAATGTTGCAGAAAAACGTCAGGCCATTGAAAGCAGCCAGGTCAGAAAGCACACAAACTTGCCAGCAGCAGAGCATGAAGGCACTACAGAATGACACAGCTGATAGCTCTGCTGTGTGTGAGCAGCTCAGGGCTCCAGAGCAGCCCCCAGCAAGAGCTGAAGCCTCCCATGTGCTTTAATCCTAAAACACTTTAAGACACCACTCACCCCCATTATTAAAATAAGCCATGATTTGATTAGGATAAAATCATGAGCTGAGAGACATGAGAAGGCCAAATTACACTTTGAAATCAGAAATTATGAAGCACAAAAGATTTTACAGAAGCCTACTGAACGGTAAGTGACAGCTTTAAAAAAAAAGATTGACTGAAGCAAGATGCAGTCAGCAATTAACAAGAAGAAAATTATTACCTTTAATGTTGCAGTATCTCCCAGCAAAGTTCCTTTGTAATCTGTTGTGTAAGTCCAGTCATATGGCTTGACAACTTCCTTACTGTGTTCAGTCTCACTCCTCAACAGTGAAAGAGAAAACAGCTTTGTAGTAATTGCTTTGTAGCAATTCTCAAAAAATTACAACCTCACATAAGACTGTGCATTAGAATTCCCACGCTGTTCCTAAAGAAAAACAGCAGCATTGTCTGAGCTGCAATCAAAATGTCAAGACTTAATCATGGTTTCACATCTGTTTCCCTAATAACTTGGGAAACAATTGTGAGAATTCTCGATCTATCTCAGTTCTATGACTCAAATTAAAGATTTTCATGCAATATTGCTGAAAAAAATGTATTTCAAGATCAATTTTTCTTTTAAGTAGGCAGAAAGTGATCTCTTGACAGCACACAGCAATCATTAACACTGCAATTTAGCTTAGTTTTCCTGACAACTTTGCTTTCTTTCTGTGCTTTATTTCCAGGTGCTCTACAACTAATCCCATCTGGTAAATACTAAGCATCATAATTAGTTCTCATGCATGGTAATTGTTCTGCTTTATTCCTAAGGCTAAGATTCTGAACATGTACAGCACTTTGCAACCCCACACAATGCAGTCTTGTAGTGCTCAAGGCCCTATGAGTTTGAATAACAGAAACAGCATTAAGTCATGTTAAACTTGAAGTTTACTTTAAGAAAGCCACGACACAGCTGAAAAATACAGCTGAACCAATTCAACAGAAAGCATGATGACAGCAAAGAAAAGCAAAGTGACTTCTGTGATCACATGCTGTTTCTAGGGTAGAACCAAATGCAACATGGTCCTCAAGAGTTCAGTTTGTTCCTTTAACTACTGTATGACAGTTTCATATACAACACCACCAGTACTTGCCCACTGGTGATAAAAATACTGTACCTGCTCTCTTGCCATTCCTCTGCACAAGCGACTTTGATCATACCTTGACAATTATTGACACATTTTAAAGCATCTGTAGCATTGAACTCAATTCCAAAACCATGGTCATGCTGTATTCTTAGGACATTGTCTCCAAACATCATCTCCGGCAGGGAAGGCATGTGTAATTCCTCAGCCAACCTGCAGAGAAAAATAAAAGAGGCATCAGTCAGCTACAGCTCAGTGAAAGCAGTCCTTGTTTTGGAATAAGGACTCTTCAGACCAGGATAACTTAGAAGACACATCATCAGTATGTTCTGTGAGACCTTGTTGTTTTCCCAGTTTAATCATTTCACCTGAAATGCAGAGTCATTGATCCAAAGTGACTTTTCCACCAAAAACGTATTCCTAAAACTTTCCTTTGCCATCAGGCTCAGACAAAATTCTCGCACATGAGGAATCAAGAGTATCTGAGAAGCACGCAGAAGAAATTTTCCACTTGTGCTAGCAAATCCCTGGATGATCAATGGACCAACTTCAGTAGGTGCTCAAAGAAACTTTCAGGAACAAGGACTCATCATGAGCAAGTTTGAATTCACTGCACAGTGGTCCATACCTCCAAATTTAGAAGCCTACAAAAAAGATGCTTGAGACAACCCTGGCAGAGTATGTAAAAAGTGCAGAAGACACTACTGTGCTCTACTATGTTTTCAAGCTGGTAGAAGACATGTGCTGGTACGCTTCCTAAACTCTTCTTTTCCTCCCCACCTACCTGACTTACCAAGATCAGAAAAAACACATGACAGCTGGAAAGAAGAAAGCTTTAGGAAATACATTCATTTTGAGTGAGGGGAGGGAGAAGAGTGTTCTAATCACAATGTTCACATTGATAATGAAGCATTCCTGAACGAAAGTGGTTATTTCTGTAACCCTGAATACAAAAGAACATTGTTAACCTAACTAAAATTAAAATAGCAAATTCACTATTCATTCAGACCTGGAGAATAAGATCCTGCATTTTTCCCAGAGAAGGCAGAATAACATTGAACTTTTCCATTTCATCAAGTGTAGGAACCCCTGACCTGCAAAAACCAACCCCTGCACAGAAAAGAATTCTTGGCTATGGCACATTTAATCCTTCACCTTTCCACGCAGGTTGCTGAGGGATTTTTGCAATATATATTTGCCAGAAATAAAATTCCTATAGATACTAATAATGTTCCCCAAGCAATGAAAAAGACAAAATGGGTCACTGTGACTTTGTTGCATGTCCTACAATTGGCCTCAGCCCATCGATCCAGCCTGTCCAGATCCCTCTGCTGACCCTTCCTACCCTCCAGCAAATCAACACTTCCACCTGACTTGGGGTCATCTGTGAACTTACTGAGAGTGCACTCAATCAGCTTGTCCAGACCACCAATAAAGCTTTTGAACAGGACTGGCCCCAGTACTGAGCCCTGGGGAACGCCACTGTTGATGGGCCACCAGCGGGATGTGACTCCATTCACCATCACTCTGAGCTCAGCCACCCAGACAGTGTTTTACCCAGCAAACAGTGCACCCATCTCAGCCATGAGCAGCCAGTTCCTCCCAGAGAATGCCTCATCAGCCTCAGAAAAGGTAAAGGCAGGATAAATGAAAGCACATTTAACAAGACCAATGAGATTCCCACGTATATTGAAATTTATTCCAGAAAATGAGACTGAGAAGTATCTGCCAAATCCATCTGCCACTAAGGTCAGCCATGGCACAGCTGAACTCTTCAGTTCCACATTAGCAAATCTGACTTAAGTACTTGATGTTAATACAGGAACATTTCCTTCAATGATTTGACTGGATTGGAAATTCCTACAAGAAGAGAGCAAATTACAAATTTTTAATGAAAACCACTATCTTAAGACAGCTATTACCAAGGCATGGTATGAGATATTGAAAATATCCTTTTTTAAGAGTAATTAAGAAAATCAGACTTCTAATTAGCAGGTCTCAGTTCACAGACATCCAGAGATCCAAAACCACTATAATCATACAATCACAGAATGGTTTGAGTTGGAAGAAACCTTAAAGGTCAAGTTCCAACCCCTCTGCCATGGGCAGGGACACCTCCACTAGACCAGGCTGCCCAAAGCTCCATCCAATCTGGCCTTGAACATCTCCAGGGATGGGGCATTTACAGCTTCTCTGGGCAACCTATTCCAGTGACTCACCATCCTCACAGTCACGAATTTCTTTCCTAGGGTCCAATCTAAATCTCCTCTCTTTCAGTTTGAATCCATTCCCCCTTGTCCTCGTACTACAAGCCCTTGTAAAAAGTCCCTCTTCGTCTTTCTTGCAGAATGCCTTCTGCAATCATTAAAACAAAATTTTGGCAATCTCCTGTAACTCAAATGGCCCCAGTTTCTCCAGCCAGAGAATCAAGCTTGTAGAGAAGGAACACCCCCGATCTGCCTGGTAACTGGGCCGAACAGCGTCTCCCGCGCCCTGGGAACGCTCTGTGTTTCTTTCGCCCAGTCACCCGCGCCCCCCGCCCCTCGCTGTGGGGGCCGAGGCCGCAGCCCCGCGATGGCTCCCCGAGCAGCAGGGACAGCGTGCGGGGGTTCCCCGAGCAGCGGGAACACCGTGCTGTGCCGTGCTGTGCTGTAATGTGCTGTGCTGTGTTGTGCCGTGCTGTGCCGTGCTGTGCCGTGCCGTGCTGTAATGTGCTGTGCAGTGCAGTGCTGTGCCGTGCTGTAATGTGCTGTGCCGTGCCGTGCCGTGCTGTAATGTGCTGTGCAGTGCAGTGCAGTGCTGTGCCGCGCTGTAATGTGCTGTGCAGTGCAGTGCTGTGCCCCCCTGCGCTCCCGGCCCGCAGCCCGCCCCACCTCTCGGCCTGCGCCGACTTCATGATGTGCGTCCGGGCGGCGCTCAGCTTCCACGGCCCGAAGGTGAAGTCGCGCCGGCTGCTCTGGAAAACGGGATGCATGGCGGCCCCCTCTCCGCCGAGCAGAAGGCAGGAGGCGGCGGGAAGCGGCAGGAGGCGGCGGAAGGGGCGGCGGCGGAGGCGGCGGGGCCCCTCTCCTCCCGTCTCTTCCCGCACAGCGCTCACGGCAGCGGCGGCGCCCCCGGAACCGCCGCCCCGTGCTGTTTCCGCTTCCCGGGGCGCGGATTCCACCCGGCGGCGGTGGAATCCTGGGATGCATCAGGAAGAGCGTTGCCAGCACGGCGAAGGGAGGGGGTCCTGCCCTTCTGCTCAGCTCTAGTGAGCCCATATCTGCTGTCCAGGACACATCCTGTTCTGTCCAGGACAGGACAGACATAGAGTTCCTGGAGCGGGTCCAGCGGAGGGCAAGGAAAATGACTGACTGGGGCATCTCCGTTAGGTGGAAGGGCTGAGGGACCTCAGCCTGTTCAGCCTCGAGAAGAGGTGGCTGAGAAGGGCCCTCATCAATGTGTACAAATATCTAAAGAGGGGATTCCAAGAGTATGGATCCAGGCTCTTCTCGGTGGTGCCAAGCGTGGGACAAGAGGCAGCGGGCAGAAGTTCCACTTTCCCCACCTGAGCATGGGGAAGAAATTCTTTACTGTGCAGGTGACTGAGCAGTGGAACAGGTTGTCCAGAGAGGTTGTGATGCCTCCACCACTGGAGATATTCCAGACCTGTCTAGACACAACCCTGTGCCATGTACTCTGGGATGACCCTGCTTGAGCAGGGAGGTTGGACCAGATAATCCACTGTGGTCCCTTCCAGCCTACCCAGCCTGTGATTCCGTGAGGTGATGGGGGGCCAGGTGGATGAGGGCTGGGGATCTACACTTCTCTGTGGTGCTGGAGCCACTGTGGGGAGAGTGGGCTCTCTCATCTCCCCTGCCCAGGATGAAGATCGAGCAAGCTCACCCAAGCCCCTGTTCCAGCGAAGCTGGGCTGCAGAAGCCAGTGGAGAATGTTTGTGTACCCCAGAAGTGCTTGTGCCTCCAGCCACTTCCCTGTGGGTATCTCGCTGAGAGCAGTGGGACAGCTGGGTAGGAACAGTTTTGGGGAGCTCTGAAGCCTCTGGTGGCCCTGGCCCATCTCCATGGCCACACTCAAAAGTTGCAGCAAGCATTACGTGGCTCCATCACACAGGTTTTCTGGTGCCCTGTGCTGTGTTAGATAGTACACACAAGTGTGTGCACACAGAAACACATCTGGGCAAGGTTAGAAGGGGCCACAGTGGATCACCTGGTCCAACTTCCCTGCTCAAGCAGGGTCATCCCCAAGCACATGGCACAGGATTGTGTCTAGACAGGTCTGGAATATCTCCAATAAGGGAGACTCCACAACCTCTCTGGGCAACCAGTGCAGAGTCACTTGCACGGGAAATAAGTTTTTCCTCACATTCAGGTCGAACCTCTGTGCATCAGTTTTTGCTCATTGTGGGATCTCTTGTGCTGGTTCAATATGTTTTTGAATGTTGTCCAAAGATGGTCTTTTTAAAATGTGGAAGTGCAATGGGGTGGTAAACTCAAAAAAAGTCCTTTAGAAAAGTATCAGTAGAACTGGTTGAAAATGATACATCAGCTTACTATTCCAGCACTGATGGGTGGGTGCTTGTCTTGCTTTTCTGCGTCATCAAAAGGGCAGAGTAAGTCCCTATGGACTTCTCCTGGCACAGGAGCAAGACACACAGTCCAGCTCCTGTTGTTAGAGCATGGGACTGAACTGAGGCAGCAACCACAGGAAAACTGATGTCCACAGCATTAAAAACTCCACAGAGCAATTGAAACAGCACAGCTCACATCAGGGCAGTCACCCTCTGCGCTCAAGGGCGTTGCCAGGGAAAGGCAGGAACTAGGGATGCAAAAGCACGGCATTTAATTATTGTTCACCCTTTATACTGTCACCAGTATCTGAAGACTCGCTTCAGATGTGCGTGCGGGAAAACCTCTTCCACAAATCTTCTTTGTGTCACTTTAATAGTGTTTTGGGGTCTAGGAAGTCTAGCACTTCGGCTCTACGACTGCCTGGCACTACGAGCCGGAGCAAATCACTTTACCTCATCCATGTAAAGTACTTTTTCCCCCGCCTTTTAACTGACTCCCCTGGAGTGCGCGGACCGCCCCGGGGCGGCCGCGGGAACATGGCGGGCGGGGAGGGGGCGCGGCGGGGC
>VXBN01005172.1:542240-587018 GCA_013397395.1 Sinosuthora webbiana | reverse complement strand
GGCGGCGGCGGCTGAGGGGCGTCCCGGGCGCCCCAAGCGGAACATCCCGCTCCGGCGGCGGCGGGCGGTGAGTGCGGAGCCGGAGAGGGGGCAGAGGCGGCGGGACCCGCTCGCCTCCGGCGGGTGGGGGGAAGGCGATGGATGCCCGGGGCGGAGGACGCTGTTGCAGCCCTTTGTTCGCTGCCGGAGGGAGCGCGGGGGCAAAATGGCGAAACGCCCCTTCCCCATCGTATCTCCAACTCGGTTCCACCCGCTTTGTGTGTGCGGGAAGCCTGGCCGCGCTGCCCGCGGCCGAGATGGGACGGAACGGGACGGGACGGGATGGGATGCTGTCCCCGCCCCGGGCAGCCCTGCCCCGGGAGGGCCACCTCTGCCAGAGGCCGCTTTGCCCCGCAGGGTGCAGCCGGGCCCTTAGAGGACCGGGGAGCGCCGGGTGCCCCGAGCATCGCTATCGCAGGGAGCGGCCGCGGGGCTGAAGCCGCCTTTCCAAAACCCGCTCCGGCCAAAAAGTGTTGGAAAGGCACACAGAGGTGGTGCCGGCATGCTGAGAGAGAAAGAACCTCGAGGGGAAGTGTTTTTGCACACATCCTCAGTCAGAGTCTAAGGGAAGAGCTAAGTTATGTTTTTACAGAGCATGGACCAGTAATGTCTTTAATTATGTTCTTAGGAAAGTACAGATAAAAATGGAAAAAAGGCATCTTTCCAGACTGACAGTTCTGCCTAATGCCACAGCAGCCACGCAGATGGAAGCATTTCTGTGAGTACTCCCGGCTGTCTGGGACCCATGTCTGGCACAGTTGCAGAATTAGCTGAGATAACTTTCCTGAGTCCCTTCCCAGAAATGCTAAAATCAACTTTATATTCGTTGGTGGACTCTTTTACTTTCTTCGGTCTGCATATTTGCATTTTGTGGTTGTTGTAGTTGTTTTTTGTTCATTATGCTGTCCTGCAGATGGGTGAAGGACTGAATGAAGTAAGAAGTGAATGCCATTTGGGGGCAGCAGGGAAAAGAAGAATTGCTAAGGAATAGAAGAAATAACAAGGTTTCACAAAATGAGGCTGTGAACAAATGGGATGCATGCTAACACTTGAGAAGTCAAGGATTAAAGGTTCTCAAGCATTTCTGTAGCATGGACCTCATCTTAATGCAAGGAAGTGTCTTTCAAACCTCATGTACAGAAAGCAAATTCCTCCAGTCCTTTCGTGTTGGCAGTAAAATGCAATCAGCACTGTAGCTAAGGTGATTATGAACATGGAGAAATGATGTTGGGAGAGTCCATGCAGTGGTCCGTGAGTCTTTGAATGTTACTTAGCAACTGTTAAGGAAGAGTCAGCAGGGTATGACTAGCCAGGCATCCACAGACCACCAGCAACTGCTGTATAGGCAGAATACAAGGTAACTATCAGGACAGGCAGAATTTTTTTTTAAAGTGACTTTCTTTAAAGTAAGAGAAAAAAAGACTGATAGTGACATTCTTGTTTCTTCACAGCCCAAATGAAGGGGCTGGTAAGTAGGACTTAGAAACAAATAAGATCTGTAGAAATTTTTAAAGTAAAATGTGCCTATTTTCTTTCTTATTCCCCCCTTCACCTCTTCTTGTCTTCCCTGTTCTAGGTTTGGTGTTGTCCTCTCCGGTGTGCCCACAGGCAGTTTACTGCCCCTTCGCTTGCCCATCTAAAATATGCAGTTTCCTGCATCCTACAGGTAAATTTTAACAAAGGCAAAAGGGCCTCCAGTCATTGGAAGAGTTTGAAGAACTATTACCTGAATGTTTCTGAGCATTGTTCTGCTTCTAGCTGCTCAGCATGTCTTGGCTGCTCCAGGTCTGCACGCTCTGACCATGAGCAGCAATTCCTCCCTGAGCAATGGGAAGGGCCTGAGGAACCTGACCACAGAGGAAGATGGGGCAGTCAGAGTCACCGAGTCCATTGCTATCATTGTCATTGCCATCTTCATCTGTTTGGGCAACCTGGTGATTGTTGTCACTCTGTATCGCAAGTCGTACCTTCTCACCTTGAGCAACAAGTTTGTGTTCAGCCTGACCCTCTCCAACTTTCTACTCTCCGTGCTGGTGCTGCCTTTTGTTGTCACCAGCTCCATCAGGCGAGAATGGATCTTCGGGGTTGTTTGGTGCAATTTCTCAGCCCTGCTCTACATGCTGATCAGCTCAGCCAGCATGCTCACCCTGGGACTCATTGCCATAGACAGGTAAGCTGCTCTTTGGTAATGAATTGTAACAAATTGTCTGCTCCTCTCATAGGGTAACTCACTGCCTGTTCATAGAGTTCAGAAGCACTGCAGAGGGTACATGGTGTACTGCTGGAGCATCATTTTTATTTCAGCCCCTCATGAAATTTTGATGTGGAGCAAGAGAAAGTGATGACATCAATAATGGAAAATGCAGACATTCATCTAGAGTATTTTAAAGCTCTTGATGGTATAATAACATACTATTTGATAAACATGAAATAGTGACTTAAAATTCCAGATTATACCTTAAGCATACAGTCACACATAGGAACGGATTTAATGGTTGCATGTGTGCTTTCAGCCAAGTTTGAGTCTTGACCGCAGTGATACCTGCTTTCACACGTAACTGTTTCTAGAAACAGGGTTTCTGAGCATGTTTGAAGAAAAAAGAACTAGATATTAGCATCATTAAAGCGTGTTCTTTTCTTTCTTGTATGTTTTTTATGCTCCTGTGGACTACTTTTTCTCTTGCCCTGCAGGTACTACGCTGTGCTGTACCCGATGGTTTATCCGATGAAGATAACGGGCAACAGAGCGGTGGTAGCTCTCGTGTACGTGTGGCTGCATTCCCTCATTGGCTGCCTCCCTCCCCTCTTCGGCTGGTCCTCTTTGGAGTTTGACCAGTTCAAGTGGATGTGTGTGGCAGCCTGGCACAAGGAGGCCGCCTACACGGCCTTTTGGCAGGTCTGGTGCGCACTGCTGCCGTTCGTGGTCATGATGATCTGCTATGGATTCATATTCCGTGTGGCGAGGATTAAGGCCCGCAAGATCCACTGTGGGAGCGTTGTCATTGTGGAGGAGGACTCGCAGAGGAACGGGAGGAAGAACTCCAGCACCTCCACGTCCTCCTCTGGCAGCCGAAGGAACGCTTTCCAAGGGGTTGTTTACTCAGCCAACCAGTGCAAAGCTTTCATAACCATCTTGGTTGTCATCGGGGCTTTCGTCATTACGTGGGGCCCTTACATGGTAGTGATAACATCAGAGGCACTTTGGGGTAAAAACAGTATTTCCCCTGCCTTGGAGACATTGGCTACGTGGCTGTCCTTCTCCAGTGCCATTTGCCACCCGCTAATTTATGGGCTGTGGAACAAGACGGTGCGCAAGGAGCTCCTGGGAATGTGCTTTGGGGATCGGTATTACCGCAAGTCCTTTGTTCAGCGGCACAGGACGTCGAGGCTGTTCAGCATCTCCAACAGGATCACGGGTAAGATGTGGCTGCAAAAGACACTTCCTTAATGCCAGCAAGAGCAAGGCTTCCTGTCTGCCTGTGTTTGGCACGTTTCAGGGCTCTGGAAAGACAGTTGGATGTTTCTGGAATTTTCAGCAGCCTTTTATCAGTCAGGTTATAGGCATTTGAAAGGAGAATTTTTCTCTTTTTTTATAGTTAACATATTTCTCCTACTATAGTAAAAACTTTCTCAGGCAGAGAAGACACAGTGATGAGGTTAATAAAAATAATTTATTTTCTTCTTTCTCAAGCATTTCCTTTTGTGTGCCTTCCATTTTGTGTTGCCCAGATTTGAGCTCTACCAACAGTACTTTTTACTGCACTTTCTCTTTGATTAATGGCCTTGTGCTACAACTGCCTAAAATCCACTAAGGTTTCACTGGCATAACTCTTTCTGCAAGTTCAGCTTTTAGGCTTAATGGTTAGGAAGAAAAGATCATAAACAAAGTAAAACTGTGTAAAACCGTAGAACTATTTGGTGTGTCCCCAAGTTGCAGACTGAGACCTCCAGTTGCTCAGTTTGGTTCTTTGTTTTGTGGTTTTTTTTAAGTAGCAATGCAATGACCTTCAGATTTTTAATAATTTCCCTGGTCATGTTCAGAAGCTTCCAAAAAGAGAACACCTTCAAGGGATATTTCATGCAGAGGCAGGAACTGAAATTATTTAATTGGGAAGGATGATCTAAAACACAGAAGGAACATGAGAGCAGCAAGGTGTCCGTTATCTTTTCTGCAACCTGTGAAAATTGGGAGAGACTGTCATGTAAATGAAAGAGTTATGGAGCTGTGGCCACATCACAAGCTCCAGGAGCTTTGGCAAGTCAGTATCCAGGAAATGCTATGGATTAATACATTGGAAACTGAGGTGGGGAGGAAAAAGAAAGGAAAATTCTTTCTTTTTCCAAGCAATAAACTTGAAGTTATCAGCTTCTTACCAGATGCCTTAGCTGGAGGCTGATAGGGAGGGTAAAGAAACCCCGAGAAGCTCACAACAAAATCTCAAGGTGGGATCCAAAGCAGCACCTTTGTAAAAATCCCATGATCTCCTCCCTTCCTGTTTTGGAGATTTGAAAGAAGTTGGGCATCTCTGTGCCCCAACCTTGCTCATAAGCTTCTTCCCACACTACTGGCCTGTCACAGCTGCTGTGGCTACCAGGTTATTCTCTGTCTAGAAGATGCCTGGCAAATCTCCCCATCCATGTGAAAGCATATGCTTGGTGCTCAGCCTGTCTGGCTGACAAAACACACACAGTTGCAACAAGAGTTGGAGGGAGATGGTGCAGAGGGAAAGGAGACTTGCCTTTCCAAACCTGAGAGCTGCTGACTGGATTTCTAAGATGGGAAGTCCAGAAGCTGGCATCTCTGCCTCAGCAAGGTAAGTTTTATATGCAGAATAATAAATGAGGCAGTAGAGTGGTTGTCACTGGAAGAAGTTTTTACCGTTGCAAACTCCTTAACCATCCACTGTGTAACAAAACCAAAACTTTCTTGCAGATTTGGGACTATCTCCTCACCTTACTGCCCTCATGGCAGGTGGGAGGCCACTGGGAAACAGCAGCAGCACAGGAGACACAGGTTTCAGCTGCTCACAGGATTCAGGTAACTGCAAGTCTCTTGCTCCCTACTTGGGCAGAAGTTGGCACTTGGCAGCAGTCTCGTGGACAGCCAGTGTTTACACCCACAGATGTCTCCTGGTGGACTAATGACATGAAGCATCTGTTCCAACAAAACTGCTGCAGTTGCTTTTTTCCTCCCTTGCTCTTGATAGATTTACTTGCAAAATGCTGCTTACAGAATGGTGACCCTCCATTCTGGTAATATGTCCTGGGTACAAGACTCACTGCTTTTGTGCCCTTCTCCTTAAGTTTCTGTGGTTCTTTGGAGACTTTCTCTGTATCCACAAGGAACAGAGCAACAAAGTGCTGTGAAGAATGTGCTTCTCTGTTTCCTATTCTGTAAGAGACCTTGTCTAAGACATCCTGCAGTGTAAACATGAACACTTAGGATGGCTTCAGCTTATGATTTCATTATTACTTAAGGTCTCTCAATTGAAGATGGTTTGAAAAAGGGAAAAAAAGTTGTGATGGTAATTTTTTATCCAGATCTGTTGCTAGATTTTTCTGGCAGTTAACTCAGCTACCAATCCTTAACTGCAGTAGTTATTTTGGAGAGTATTTCTGCTCTAGAGACACCAGAGGGTGATCTTTTAAAGGTTGCTTAGTGTAAGGGTTTTGTTTCCTAGTTTTCTAAAGGAAGTCTGTGGAGCTGGGATTTATTTTTGGTAGTTGTTTTGTGCTGGTAGTTTTCTGCCTGTTGTGGATATTCTGCAGTTGTATTTGATAAAGGAGAGCAGCCTCCTGGTAAACCTGCCTCAGTTAAGAGGATGTGGTGTTACCATCTTGTGACAGCAGTTTAAGCAAATGAACAAAACTGCAGCAATGCCAAAATGCTGTTAGAAGTGCCACTGCTGGTTAAGGAGGGAGCACAGTCCACAGCCTGGGAATGGATATACAATGATCCACTGTGGAATACTGTTTCACTTTGGATGCCTTTACTGTGAGTTACTAAGGAGCAGAAGGAAGCCTTAGTCCCTCCTCCGTGTTGCTTGCTGCATGTAATACATGATCCTGGGGCCTGCGATGCCCGGTCTCCAGTGAGAAGATTTCCCAATCCTTTCAGTGAAAACTGACCTCATTCTTTTCCTGTGCAGTGTTTAATTTGAGCTGAAATTTACTCACAAAAGCTGGGTTTAGACACCTTTTGAAGGAACTGCTGAAAATAGCCTGAAAACATTTTGCCACCAAATTGTATTCCAGTGCTACTGTTTGACTTGAGGGCTCTTGCTCTTTCCAGGAACAGATACAATGCTGCTTGAAGATTATAGCTCAGATGGCCCTCATGCCCCCCACCACTGCATCTGTCCCCCTCGAAGGAGGAGTTCTGTGACATTTGAAGATGAAGTGGAACAAATTAAAGGTGAGTGCAAGGGTAAGTATGGAAATGCTCAGTCAGCTATATGGAATTCTCAGGAAGCTTCCCATGACCTTGAGAATTGTCTTGAAAAGTATCTGACCACTGTTTGCCTTGACAGACCTGATCATTCATGCAGGTACAACAGAAAGCAAAATCAGGTCTTTCTTCCAGATCTCAAGTAGCAGCAGGCAAGGGCAAGAGTTGGAAGCTGGGATTCCCTGCATATATATAAATTAAATTGCACAGCAGTGTCCCCTCTGCAATTCCACTCCTCTTGGTGGCTGTTACAGTCTGGTTTTTGTTTCTTGGGGAATATATTTTCCTGCGCTCATATTTTGATTGCATTATGCCTGTGTTTCTCTTTTACAGACTTCAGTGATCTGAATATAATTTTATCCTGTTTCATTTACTTTTCTTTACTTAAATTCTACTTTGCTTTAATGCATGTGTTCCTCAGCAGGTACGGGTCAAAAGAGATGCACCACATGCAATTTTTTCAGTCAACTTGCTTGTTGATTCAGGGCTAGCAGAACATTGCTGTGATCATCTGTAAAATGTCAGAATGTTAATTTATGCTGATAGTTACAATAATTTCAATAAAAGACTTGATAATAACCACTGAATTTTCTAAACAATACATGATTGTGGACAGGATGAAAATGAGCAGAATGCCTTTAAGAATCAAGTAATAGTAAAACCTGAAATAAAGAGAAAACTCTTAGTTTGGAATTTTTAAACATCTTGGCAAAATTCCCTTTTGTCCTCTTCCCAGCATGAGATAAATATTTCCTTGTACAAACATAATGGAATACATTTCCCACTATCTTTCTGAGTGATTACGTAGGAGCAGACATCTAAATTCTTGTGAGAGTGAAAGAGGGAAGTCTCAGTGCACAAGTCAGGGAGCAATTCTCCCTGGTGAGTCTCAGGGTTTTCAGCATCCCTGAGGCTTTAAATTATTTCAGCAGTCTCACTGAAGAGTTACATTTAGGATGAAGTCTTGTATTGCTCAACATGTTGCTGTAAGAGAGGTATACAGATGCTACAAAAGCAGCTGCACCAACACAGATTATGCCAGGTCACTCTGAAGCTTTGTGTTCATAGAATGGTGTAGGAAGCCCAAGTATTGTTGGTAAATATTTTGCAGAGGGCATGATCATGCCTCTACAACAGGATCTGTATTAGTTTTCAAGCATTTGCAGAGCCATGCTTACCAAATGTTACCTTTTTTTTTTTTTTTTTCCCCAGAAGCTGCAAAGAATTCAGTTCTTCATGTAAAAGCTGAAGTCCATAAATCTCTGGACAGTTACGCAGCCAGCCTGGCCCGAGCTATAGAAGCTGATGTGAAACTCAGTCTGTTTGGGGAAGATGCTTTACCAGGAGCCCTGTTCCCCTTGTGGACTCCCGCAGGAAGCAGTGGGAGCTCCCGGCGTGGTGCCAGGCCCCAAGCCAGCCAAAGACTGAAGCTGCAGAGCATCGATGAAGGGAACGTTTGACACAAGCACTGGAGTAGGAAAACAGAATGAAACCACTAAGCAGGGCCTACTGCAGCTGGCAGTGTTTCACCAGGACCAGGACACCTTGTCCTGTTTCCAGTGTTTTTTCAACACCTGGAAACAGCTGGGTTCTGGTACTTCAGAATGCATCAGCATTTTACAGCAGTGTTTGTTTACTGGTTAGGGTGCTACTGACTCTTCTGCCATGTCATTACCACACAGTGCTTAGGAATGCAGGGCTTGGTTTCATTGACCAGGTCATTAGTCAGCTGAATCTTGGGTCCATTACTGGCCAAAGCTGATACAGGAACAAAGCAGAAAAGGTATGTGCAGTGTTTAATTCATTTTTGCATCCATCCTCTTCTGACCACCAAGATAAATCAGTTGATACTTGATAGCTGGAGTGCTCTGACAGGAGCTTGTGCATTGGATAGTACATAAAGCCTTACTGTCTCAGACTCTCTGCTGAGAAATGTGGACTTCACTAAGGGCAAAACCTGAACTTTTCAGACAGCTCCTGCAGATTATGGTCCTGCTTACCTTTGCTGGGGGATATTTCAGTCTGTTCAGCCATCAGAATGCCATATCTGACATTGGACTGTGCTTTGCTTCAGCAGCATGGGACACCAGCTCCTCTGGATGTAATGAATGGGAGTAAACATGTGCTGGGAACAGCACAGAGATGGATTTGAGGAAATCATTAGTGCAGAATTCTTAGTTTCTCTGAGAACTTCAGCTCATGTCCCTGGTTTTGCTGTTATTAAAAGGGCACTCTGTGGCTGTGCTAAGCTTGACAGAATATAAATAAGATTTTACCACTTCATAGTCAGGATTCATCTTCTAGAGAGAAGAGAGTTAGCTGTTGTTTTTTTTTTAAATCACGAGGGAATGTAGTATTTAAGCTGTAGTTACCTCAGTGCTTCTATTTCTTGGAGTATTAATTCATTAATCTCAAAACTAAGAACATTTGGCACTTACATTGCACTTTGCATGTTCTTAAGCACTGTACAGACATTACCTTGTTAGGCCTTTGTGAGAGGGTTGATCTGCCCTGCTTGCCAAAGAAGGGGAACTCGGCACAGCCAAGCTGCTGGCAGTGAAACAAGCTGCAAAGGTGGGAAGTTTGTAAGGAAGAGGGATGATGTGGATCATTCGAGTACATCCAGCTTGAGGAACCTTTCTGTGCCTTCATGGGCAACCCCCTTCCTTAATTTGGGGGGGCTAAAGCCCTGCCTTACCGTGTATTTCAAAGAGAGGTAGACATAAGGATAATTCTGTGGGGTGTGTGTCAGTAGCAAATGGACTGAAGGACCAAGGATTTGCATTTGTCTACTCTGTGTCTGCTCCCCTGTGCCTCTGCCTTTCCCCAGAAGTGCTTTGTATGAGGTTTTGCTGCAGATTGTTTGGAAATCAGGAGCAGGATGTTTCCATCTGGGCAAAACCAGGGTGTACACTCATTAAGTTTTGTCTTTGTGTGACTTACTCAGAGGCACAGAAGCAAAGTGTTGAGAGGCAGAGCCTCGGTCCAGTACTGTATTTAGACATCCTATTTGTCTGTGTTCCCGACTCAGAGATGTGTTTCAGCACAAGCTTATGTCCATCTCTGGACAAAGCAACTTGACTTTCTGAACTAGCCTGAATCCCATTGTGTTCCCATGAAAAATACAACTGCATGCTTAAAATTCAGTACATGGTTTGCTGATTTAAGAACAGGCTGTTAGAGCAACAACACTTAAGCTCCAGTAAGATGGCTCTTAGCATAATGCAGGAATAAATCAACTAGTAATAGTGAGGTTCTAACTCCTGCATTTTTTACTTCTAATGTGTTAGAGAAATTCCACCTGTGGGCACTGGTTAAGAAAAAAAGAACCAAAAATCCCAGTGTTTGCCGGGAAACGCCCTGCAGCGAGGTCATTATTGCTGCTGTTAACATTACAATCACCGTCGCTTGTAGTAGTCAAGACTCCTTAGGCTGTACACTTGCCTGGAAGTATTTTGTCTGCATCCCTTTTATTCCGTACTGCTGCTTGAAAGAAGTTGAGCAGGGTCATGTCTGAATGCCAGAAGGGCACACACGGATATGAATGCATTGTGGAGGAGGAGGAGGTGCTGGCCCAAAACGCTCTGTGTTTAGGAGAAATTCCAATGCACGTGTGAAAGCACAAAATCGATAATATTGTGTAAAAAGCACGTCTTTCACACAGGTCCTGAGACAAATGCAGCCTTCAAGCAAGTCAGGAGGGCTGCAAGAGTTTACACCGTGGCTGAATTCGGCTGCCAGTGTTAACGTCACTAATTGTTATTTAGTGTAAATGTTGTTCATATTTTTGTACGCACGTTATAACCCTTCCGTAACTATTATTACCGGAGTCATTCTCTCACTTGAGTCGCCATTAACAGAAGCAGTAATTGAGAAATGCGCACGTTTTGTAGAACTGTATTTCCCATCTTAAATACAGAAGAGAAAAAAAACCCAACTCACTTCCAGTTCCTGATGCTCTGTGGTGTTTGTTTGTACTGTTATTTCAACTTATATTCATCTTTAGGTATTTTACTTTTAAGCGCGTGTGCAGCTGGCAGGACGAGCCTGTCGGGCTCGGCGGCGGGAGGCGTTTCCAGGACAGGGAGGTGTCCCGGGTGGAGCACGGCTCCCTCCGCCCCGGGCAGCCTTCGGGAGCGCGGTGGGCACTGGGGCGGGGCCCGAGGCCACGCCCACGGTCACGCCCCTCCCTCGTATGACCACGCCCCCTTAGTACATCCCCCTCCCACCTGTTCCCGCCTCCGGAGGAGCGAGGGAGGGCACAGCGGCGATTGGCTGCCCCGCCCCGCGCCCCGCCCCGCCCCGCGCTGATTGGTGGGAGTGCCGGGCCGGCGGGATTGGCCGGTTCAAAGGGCGGGCGCGGCCGTGCTGCCCGGCCATGGAGGCTGTGACGTGCGCCGAGCACGGTGAGCGGCGGCCCGGGGGTCGCCATGCGGGGGGCCGTGTGGGGGGCTCGGCCTGACCGGTTCCGCTCTTCTCCGCTCCGCAGGGTCCCTCTGCTTCCTGAAAACGGGCATCCGCGATGGCCCCAACAAAGGGAAGAGCTTCTACGTGTGCGGGACGCATGGCCCCGCTGCCTGCGACTTCGTCCTCCCAGCGCCGTAGGTGCAGGGTGGGGGCGGCAGGAGGGGGACGATGGGACCGGGGACACACTTGGCTGTCCTGAGGAAAGTTCGCTGCTGTGTCAGCAGTCGCAAGCTTGTTTTCTCACGCCGCCTTTGTTTTGTCGCAAGTGATTGTTTTGCGGCGGCAGTTTCCTGGGCAGTTCGTCTTGTCTGTATTCTTCCGCTTCTCCGTTCCTCCTTTCAGGGTTCCTGCTTCTCACTGCTTGATCCATGAGGGTTGCGTGGTGGAGCTGCAAGTCCTGGTTCAGCAGCCCGACAGAGATGAATACCAGTAAGTTCCTCAATTTTTTTTAAAAAATAGATGCCTGCCTTCAAACGGGTAAAGCCTATGCTCCTTCTTCCTTCTTTATCCTATGTTCAGTGCTTAAAATAATCTTCTCAAACTTATTCTGACTAATGGTTGTTCAGTTTTTACAGTTGCGCGTCAGAAAACTTGAATCCTGTGACTAAGTAGTTTTTCTGTAATGAGGATTTAACATCCACCTAGGCAGTACCTGTGTTCTGTGGCGAAAGCAGGGCTCTTAGTAGAGTATCTCGTTTTTATGGCATCTTTGAAGACTACTTTGTAGGATGCTGCCTCTTAAAGATTGTTATTCTTAGGACCAGGAGGATCTTAGGTCTCTTTATTATTTGTGAACTAGTGAGAGAGTTGAACTAACAGTCATTTAAAGTGGAAACGGGTTGATTGCACACGTTGGGAATTGTTTGATGGTGACTGATTTGCAGTTTCCTTCTAAAACTGGAGAGGGTCATCGAGCACTGAGGCCTTCACTTACCTGTTTCCAAATGTTTGCCACTTTAATTAGCAGTTACATCCAATAGCATAAACCTGGGTCATCAGATAAGGTTTGTTTTAAACAGAATTGAACATGGCTCTGTGGTTGGGTTCACCCAAACTCAGCATCAAATTCACCAATGTGAATTCTGATAAAGTACTTGCAGCAGTCCTGATTGGCTGCTAGTTTAAAAAAGAAATCACATCCAAAGTATTTCTGTCTCTGAGTAGCTATAAAGATGAGGTAGCCTGTGCAGTATAACTAAAAAGAGCTGTCTCCTTGCACCCTGAAATCATAAAATGCTTCTAAGGCTCTAAACATAGACAGTATTTTTGCCTAAGCAGTTACTCTTCTATTGCTAAAATTTAAAAAAAGCCCAAACCCTCGGAATCTCTATTCAGAAAACACTACTCCTGTAAAAAGCTCTGTTGCCACTGTTCATGGCCTTTTGTTATGCAAAGTAGGGAATGTATGAATGTAAAGTACAGGTTAGTAGAACTTGTCTGTGATGGTTTTTGGTGCAAAGTACTCTTGAAAGAATGCTTAGAGCTTCTTTACTGGCTCCTGGGATTGAAATCTTGTTTTAATCCTTGGTAGGTTGTTTTACCGGTGCCTTAAGAGTAAAACGAAAGGGAAGAAATGGTGTGGAAGTGTCCCATGGAAGGTAGGAGTGTTTTGTTTGTATTACAGTACTGCCTGATTCCAGACTCACTCCGTGTGCCATAATCACCTTTGAAACTACTTAGTGGGAGATTTTATATTTTCCAGCTGAGAAGTGTATCAGGCATGCTGTCCTCTAGATGATATTTCTTTGTCCTAAGCTGTGTGAAGTACTCACTATTCTTTAGTCTTGGATGAAACTTGGATTTGATTCCTGGCTGTCCTCCTTTCTAGAGATTGTGCTTTTGGGACTTGATCCCAAAAGATAATGGGAATGGCAAAGAAAGTAGAAAACCAGCTGTTTAATTTTGGATTTCGTATGAAATATTTATCCTGATTCTGTTAAAATGATAGGAAATATGATCTTGGTAGAGGATGAAGTCTTGCTTGAGGTGATCAGGTTGTGTGTGTTATTAACAGGCATTAATAATTTGTACATTAGCATTTACTCCCATGTACATATTGCAGGATCCAAAAGCTACCCAAGTGTCAAAACCCTTGGAATCCCAGCCCAGAACAGTACCTTTCTTCAATCCCACTAACCAAAGAAATCCATTCAAAGTGCTAGACAAGAATTGTGCACCATCATCCTGGAAACAAATGAAGCAAAGAAATGGAGAGGAAAGTAAAGCAAAAGAAGCTAAAGTAGAGAATGAGAGTGTGCTGGTGTCACATAAAGAAGAGAAGTCAACCTCTGGTTCCTCCACAGATACAGTACCTCTGGAAGAGCTTAAAAATAAAAAGAAGCCATCCACAGGAAGTAAAAGTGACCCAGAACTTGAGGAGACTACAGTGTCTGAATCTAAACTTTGCCTTTCTGAGTCTGGGAAAGGGAAAAATACACTTTCAGAGGAAGAGAAATATGGTGGCAGTGGCAGGGAATCCAGGAAGCCTTCTGATGGTGTGGACAAGGAGCCAGCCACAAGATCAAAACTCTTGCCACTAAGTCTTGGAAAGCAAAGTACAAGTACGAAGACTCCAGGCGAGGAGCAGCTTGGAGAAAAAAGCTTCCAAAGTTGTAGGGATAAAGCAACAAGAGAGAAGGATTGCACTGGTCAGAAGAATGGTGAAGTGAAACCGGTGTCTCAGGAGGATGCCCCTTCCCCAGCAGGAGCACGGTCAGCATCGCAGCGTGCTGCCCTGAGGGGAGGGGCAGAGCTGCCCAAGGCACAACCCGGGCCAGGGCTGCCACAGCCTCCTGGTGACACCTCTGGCAGTGACAGCGATGAAGTACAGTTTGTTTGTTCCTCATCAGCTAAAAGTAAACCTGAGAAATCCGCTGAGATTCCTTTAGGAAAATCAGGAAAGAGTGTGCAAGGGACATCTTTGCCAGGAGCAGCAGCATCACATCACATGGAAGGACCCCAGGACCCTAAAGTGCTTCATAACCACCTTGTAGTCCAGCTGAAACAGAAAAAGGTCATTTATTTCACCTATTATTTGGGGGGGTTTATTGATCTGTTTTCAAGGTGACTTCCCTTACTCATATACGTAGTACAGAGCAGTTGTATTAAGCAGATACAAACCAATTACCTCTAAGGTAGTACAGTATTCTGCCTTTGGGGATGCTCAGTTTTCACCCACATGAGGTTGTGTCTTGTCTTTTACCCTGAAAACAATTTGCATGAAATGGAATAGTGCACAGCCAGTTTAACCTTTGTGAATAAAGAATAACATGGCTGTTTCTGGTAGCCTCTCTTGGCCTTGTGCACTAGGAGTCATCTAGCTTTGAAAACTCACACTAGGGCCTGTCTGTTTGCTTTTTTTTTTTTCCCCAGTAATTGGCAATCACTGGGTTTTACAGTTTTTATTATGAACTCCCCTGTTTGTCTAGAGTTCAGAACAGAACCTTGAAATAAAGTCAGAACTGCTGTTTGTGCTGGCATAGAAAGAAAGGTGCAAGTAGGTTAAATGTTGTGGGTGTTTTGAGAGATGTTAAGATTGTCTGACTCACCTGACTGCCTGTTTCATAAAAAGGAGTCTGTGTGTCCTTCCATATTTTCTAAAGAACACTAATGATTAGTTTATTTTATTTTCTGCTAAAATACTGTTTAACTGCACTGAATGGCACGTGAAAGCTTTTGGAGATCACAGAACAGTATCAAAATACAAATTAAAATGGGATTAGATTAGTTCTTTTTAGAATTGTTCTGTGTTGGCAGAGAGCTTGGTGACCACACTGAAGTTTTGGTTTCTTTCTTTTTTGCAGAGTACACTGGCTACAGTGAATGTTCAGTTGCTGCCAGATAAAGGGGAACGGTTATTAAAGCAAGTGCAGGATTTGGAAGCTGCACTCAGTGCTCTTAACATTTCAACAACAGATACTAGTGAAAAAGGTAGGGTTCGCTTTTTTTTTTTTTTGGCTCCAGAAGTTTACAAAAGTTTGTCTTAAAACAGTTGTTAACGTGGAGGAAATATAGCATAAACTTATATATGGCCTGTGGTCTATAAAACATTTGTCTGTTGAGATTAACTGAAGATGGAAAGTGTTAATTGCAAAATATGTGTCTGGGAGCAGATGAATGGAACAACTCAAATGTTTCCTCTGTAATGTGGTGGCTTCCCAAGGGAGTTTCCTCCCACCATTAGGATCTAGGTTTCCAGCTTTGGCTACATGATTGAGACAGGTATCTCTGTGAGAACATGCCAATGAAGTGTTAACTCCCGTGGCTGCATCATGGAACTGTGCTGTTCATGCATGTTGTTGTCACTGAACATCCCAGTTACTAGATTCAAAATGAGCAGCTTCCAGTGTGCCATTCCTGAGAGAGGACAGCTCGTGAGCTCTTGGCCCATTTGTTTGTGGATGTTTAGATAGTTTTTGTGTTCAAAATACTGACAAGAGAGAGGTCTTCAAAACTAATAAATCATCTGGGAACAGGGTGCAAAACTGACCTTGTCTGCACTACTCTAAACACTGCAGAGTTCACTGTGTTGCTGTAAACCACATTCTGAGGCTGGAGCTGGACTCACTGCCTGTCACAGCAGCAGGCCAGAGCACTGCTGGCAGCTGCAGTGGCTCAGGTGATGTGGCAATCTGCTGTTAAACCGGTGTCACCACTTCATAGTATTTTGCAAGCAGACTACTGGGCAAAATGAAGGCTCTTCTCTGGGCTGTAGAGCAAGGTTCTGAGGTTCACTGTGCAACCTTTTCAGCCTGTGATTCCTTTCTCCTTAAGGGCAGGATAGCACAAGCAGCAGCTGCCATGAAGAATCTTTGTCTAACCCAGTTGGCAGGCCAGGTGGTACCAAGTTGATAGCACCACTCCTGCTCCAGGATCCTACAGCAAAGGCCTCTGCAGGCTCACACAGTCACCCCTCAGCTGCTGCTACTTGGGGTTCCAGTGGCCAAGGTTTTGGAAGTAAGTATAGAAAGACTTTGCCATTACAGAGAACACTGTTGATTACTATTTCTGAAATAATCCTGCAAGTTGTGGATACATGTGACAGTACTAAGCCTGTTTTGTTACTGCATACTGTCCCTCAGGCATCTGTAGCTGCTGAAGTCAATCTCTGAGGTGAAAGGTCTGTTTGGAAAAGTTAGCGCTGTAAACACATCTCTGGTACTGTATCTTTGCAGTGAGCTTTGGTGTGCAGAATCTGTATGGGGGAAGAATGACAGAAGATCGAATCAGGGCTGTACACAGTGCCATATTTGAGGCTATTAATCATCTTCACAAATCTCTAGAATCCTGTCCAACAGAGGAGACAACAGCTGAAGATCCCTCTGGACTGAAGGTGGGTTGGCAAGGATGGAAGCTGTCATGCTGATGAATGAATCACAACCTCTGAGTGGTGCCCTAGAGCATTCCTTCCTTCCCACTTTGACATATTTTGCCTCCTGCTGGAAGGAGATAATCTAATTACATTCCATCCATGTTTGTACGTGACTGGCAGAACAGAGGTGTGAGGAACAGCCTGAGAACCTCACTGTTCATTCTTCCTGGTGAGCTATAATAATCTTTCAAAAAAGTGTTGCAGGTGATTGGGTTCATGCAATGTGATGGACTCCAGAGTAGTCAGTTCTGATCTGTTTATATGCAAGGTATGGGAACAAAGGCACATGCCTCTACAGGATGGTGTGTAGATGCATGTGTGTGGTGTCACTTGTCACATTGTCTTGGGACCTTTTCAGTGGTGGGGAAGGCCACTGAGTGTCCTGTGATGGTAGTATGTAGTCCCTCTTCCTGTTTTAAGAGTCTGTAGGGGTCTTAGTCTTAGTGAGAAAAGGGGAAGTGTTCTCAATCCCTTTCCTTGACAGTGGTAGCTGTTGTAAGCAAGGTAGTCTGGGGTGGATTTTCCAGCTGAGCAAGCCATCCTTATCTGCTGAGGCACTAGGCTGGTTAGTGCAGGAAACATTAGGAAGACTCATCTACGGTACTGCTGACCTCCTGTCTTCAGGAGTTGCTTACCTTGGGTATCCCAGCCCACGTGGAAAAAGAACAAGTAGGTCAACTCCTTTTAGTAGGACTGTAGTAACACAGTTGAAAAGGATAATTGCTACAGGAAGCACAAGTGTCTACATTTTGCCAGGTGTTTCCTTCAAACCCTCTGTCTCACTCGCCCCTCAGGTCCCGCTGCTGCAGCACCAGAAGCAGGCGCTGGCATGGCTGCTCTGGAGAGAGAGTCAGAGGCCGTGTGGAGGAATTTTGGGTGAGCAACAGAACGACAGAGTGGATTTTGTGGGGCTGACCTGTGGCAGCAAAGTTTTGCATGTAACTTACTTAGAGGCCAATAACTGGCTTTTTGTAAGCATGTCAAAAGGGCTGGTTTTCTGTGCCCTATTACCAAGTACAAGTATTAACCAATTACTAAATCACACCCTGAAATTTTCACCTCTGTATTTTTGATTTTCTGGGTTCCCAGGGCACTTTCTGTTGTAGTATTTCCCTTGGTGCAGATCCAAGGGGGCTCATTTCTGCAGGTGGTAACTTGAATGTGTTTTTTTGCAGCGGATGACATGGGCCTGGGGAAGACTCTAACAATGATTGCTCTCATTCTGGCCCAGAAGCAGCTGAAGACAGAGAAAAGAAAGGAGACGTTAGAAATATGGCTATCCAAAAATGGTATGGAGTGGATTCCATCCTTCAGCACATACATTATGATGAAGTGCCATCTGAAATGCCTAAAGCATTATAGGTTAAGGGGTTGTAGACCAACACAATGTATCTGTGCTCACTGTCCTTATGCAGGAAACTTTCACTTGGCTAAATTATACTGTGCTTCCTTGCATGGCCTTTCTTTTGATCAGGGTCATTTTTGTCTGCCCTTGGATATGTAGGATTTTCCAACTCATTACTTTATAATGCCTGGGTTGTTTTTTTTTTGTTTTTACTGGTTTCCTTAAATAGTTAAAGCCAGTATATGCTGCGTTTGCAAAAGGTTTCATGGGGTTTTTTAAGACATATGCATAGTTTTCATAGGGACTTCAAATAGCTACTACTCACCTCTCTGTAACTGATCTTTTTTCTTTCCAACTCTCCCCCAAAGATTACTTTTATCTTGTCCACAAACACTAGGGATGTTAGTGCTTTTTTAAGGAGTACTGCATCTGTGTCCACAGTCTGTACTGTCTATATCCTCATGGAACTGGTTGGACACTCTTCTCAACTGTGAATTTCCAAAATTGTGTCTTTGTTCTAGTCTAATGTGAAGACATTGAAACCTGTCTGCAATGTTTTCTTTTAGACTTCACTGTTATCCCTTCCCATGGCACGTTAATCGTTTGTCCAGCATCCTTGATCCATCACTGGAAGAAAGAGATTGAGAGACGTGTGGCCTTTGGCAAACTGAGGGTCTATTTGTACCATGGGCCAAATCGAGATAGGCATGCAGAGGTGTAAGTGCTAAACCATAAATATGACCAAGAAAAGCAAAACACTATGTAGCAAGAGACTGCGTTCATCCAAGTTGAAATTCAGTGGATGTAGAATGATGGGAGAAGGTGAAGTACTGAAATGTGGAAGGTCCAGAAAGTCAGGCTGATGTGTGCTGTCAATGTGTATTTAGTAAAACATTTATGGCCTGTGCCCATGCTCAGTGGTTCTGGTGGAGGCTGTTGCTGCTTCTGAGAGAAAAAAAAAAGTGTATATTCTCTAAAATATTTCTTGCTTGCAAAGATTGTCAGTGGCAGTTTCTTCCATGCTTGTGCTTTGTAGTTGTATTTTTTTATCAGCTGTATATACAGTAGATCAGTGTGTCTTCTAGATCTCTTCAGGCCATGCTGAGCAGTATTCCTGGGTGCCAGGCTCTAAGCAGGGCTCATGCCATGTGGTGTGCATTCTGGTCAATGGCTTTTACTGTCATCTTGACCTTGATGTGTCTACTTCCAGTATCCATCCATAAAGTGGGGACGATGTCTTTCCCGTTTGACTTCAATGAAGCTCAGTTTTCTGTAAAACTCAGTATTTCAGCTCCTGTAGCACTGTGTTGTTCTTAAATGCATTCTTCAGCATGTATTAAGTCTCTCTTGCAAAATTAATTCCTTATTTGTTCTTGCTCCTGATTACTACTTTCCCTTCATTCAGGCTCTCTGGATATGATGTTGTTGTCACAACCTACAGCCTTCTCGCCAATGAGGTTCCCACAAGCAAAGAGGAGGGGGAAGTCCCTGCTCAGGACCATGATGTGGGGGTGAGAAGCCATAATGTCGACAGGGAGTTGCCTTAAGGTTTTGTTCTGAAGTGTTGCAAACCATTGCTGTTTCAAGTAGCACCTTATACCTGCTACAGTGAGCAGAAGCTTGTTTTTTGGGTTTTTTTTCATAAGCCCCTGTTGATTTTTTTTTTAACAGTGAAGTGATGAGATAAAGTGCTGGGAAGTGCAGCAAGAACAGATACATATATCATATATACATATATCACAATATATCTGTTCTGTAGAATTATAGAATATGCTACATTGAATACAGTTGATATGTCTTAAGAAGTAATTTTAAGAATCCAGTGGTGAATCTCAATTCTCCTTTTGAGGTGAAGGAGTGGTAGAATCTCCTGTTTGATGTTCTTTGTCACTTGAGGCACTAATGTCACTCCAAACTACCAGAAACCTGTTGTGCTCAGGCTCTGGGTCAGTCTGAGCTGAGACTGAGGCAGCTTCTATGCTGCCTTGAAGAAACAGCAGTGTGCTGGCTGGGCTATGAAAATAATGATGTGATTACTAAGTGCTGACTGAAATGACTGCACAATGTAGAGGAAGTCCCTTGCTGTCTCCTACCTCTGTGCACAGCTCTAGATGTAGCTCTTGAAGAAACCAGGACTTGGAATTTCCTGAAACTTCTAGATGGCATCTATAAAATTTTGAGAGATCAGAATAATTGTGGCCCTTCATCTCAGCATAGTAAAACTTTACTGATATGAAACACCTTGAGGCAAGAACATTGTATGATAAAATGTTAAAAGCAAGAAAACGAGCAAAATACTATAACAATACAAATTGTTATTGAGATCAGGCTATAAGTTAGTTTTCAGCCTATGAACTTTAAACGTGGAAGCTTTAAAGAGATGATTTCTGGAGAGCATTTCTTAGATGACAGTAAGAGCACAAACTGCTGGTGACTTATATCAGGAAAAGACTTCTTGCTGGAAAAATGTGTTTGCTTTTGGCTCTTTGGAGAACCTAGGTTTTGCTTCAGATTGTAGTCTGCTTTTTCTTTCAGAGTGGCTCACCTCCCAGTTCCCCCCTGCTCAGAGTAGCTTGGGCTCGGATTATATTGGATGAAGCTCACAATATTAAAAACCCACGGGTTCAAACCTCTATAGCTGTGTGCAAATTGAGAGCCAATGCCAGATGGGCTGTCACTGGGACACCCATACAGAACAACTTGCTGGACATGTACTCTCTCCTGAGGTGAGCTGGCTGCATGTGACCACATGTCCTGTCCCACATGGACAGGGATCTAGTCCCAGTAATTCTCCTCTGAGGAAGTGCTGGAGTTGTTTCTAATTTGAGATGTCTCTAAGTTATGTGGAGTAGTAGCACTGGATTGCAATATGGTTGAGGCATGGCACAAGGCTGACCATGTGTCTGCTGTTGCATGTGGCTTTTCTGCCTCCATGGACAACAAAGGGGAAATTACCTTTGTCCTCAGGATGAGTATACATGAAACCAATATTGATGAACAGGGGTTTTATGAATTAATCCCTGTTGTTACCAAGGCAGCCTGGGAGAACCTTCTTGGAGTGTTGTGCTACAAGGACACTGAAGTGAAAACTTTGGATTCTCTAAACAGTGATAAACAGATGCTCCTCATTGCTGAGGGGGGGAAGGTTACAAGTGTGTTTGAGAACCAGAGAGAACTTGGATTTGAAATTAATTTTGGATAATTGAAATTAATTGTCAAGTAAGAAGTTTGGTATTTTGAAATAACAGATGAATATGCTTTTTGGCAAGTGCCTCTGCATCTTGATGTCTTTTGTTTGCTGGTGATGGTTGAAACATAGTGGGCTAAGAGTAAGTGATGGGTACAGAATCAGAAACAGGTGCTTACAGTATTAGTGATGGTCGGACATCTGAGCAAACAAGTTATGACCACCATTACACTGGAAATGTTTTACTGCTCCTTGGACATGCTGTTATGGCATTACGAAATGGTTTCTTTTGGTAGCAAAGAATAGCAAGGAATTTGGTTCTGGTCACTCCAGAGGAAGTGAAGAACTCTTCTTCCCTTGGTATGAAGTCTCCTTCCTTCCTGTCACAGGTTTCTACGTTGCTCTCCTTTTGATGAATACAAAGTGTGGAAGTACCAGGTAGATAACAACACAAGGAAGGGACGGGAGAGGCTAAGCCTCTTAACCAGGAGCCTCTTACTGCAGAGAACTAAGGACCAGCTGGATTCAGCTGGCAAGCCCCTGGTAAGAACTTCACCCTCCAACACTATACCATCACTCCATTGTTTTCCTTGCAGCAGGCAGTTAGTTATTTACATGCATAAATTTGTTAATGGGTGGGGTTTCCTATCTGCTGCAGTCTCTTGAGCGAGAGAAGCAAATGCCGGGGGGATGCTTTGGTTGCTTACCCAGAAAGGAGAATTAAAGAGAATAATGAAACCTTTCAGTTATAAATCACATGCAGACAAAAACATGCCAAGTAATTGCATGTAGATGGCCACTTTGAGGAAAATTAGTCTAGATCACTGGACTAGCCTAGATCTCTGAAAACCCAAGCTGCTACATGTCAGATGGACCTAGTGTCTGCTGGAGAGCTGCTTTCTGCATTGTTTTTTACAAACAGTCTGTTGAATGGAGTATTAGGTCACAGGTGTCTTAAACCATTAAAAGGTATAGTTTTGGTGTACTGTCTGATTTTGAATGGGGAAATAAGCTACTTTAACAACACAAAAATTAATCCCTCTGTGGTAGTTGTCGAGCAGCTCATACGTAGTAGCTCATGCCTCTTGTTATTGGATGAGCTGGAATAAAGATTTTATTGTGAGTGTTAACCAGGCTCCTTGGAGTTCTGCGAGTGTCTGTGTTGTGTCATAAGTGTGTTGATACATATGGCTTCAGTGGACAAATAGCTATATTCTGAGACTTAGAATTTACTGCGTTAAATCTTGGATTGCTGGTGTTTGTGATGCTCTCTGAAACTTTTGCACTACATACATCTGATCCTGTGAATTTTCACTTCAGGTATCTCTGCCCCAGCGCAGCACGCAGTTGCATCAGTTAAAACTTACAGCAGAGGAGCAATCTGTGTACAATGTGCTCTTTGCAAGATCCAGGTATGAATGTGGGTAGAGATGTGGTATTTTGTGGGTTTGTTTCTTCTTGATACAGAAATCAGAAGAGAAATTAACTTCAGATGAGGAGAGCTTTTGGACAAACTTCTGTTAATTTTTTCCCCTTCTGATTTATCTGTCTAGTGTGTTTGAAAACACATTGCTTGTTTGGGTAGTAGGCAAAACTGATTAATTTCTTTTCTCCCATATATTCATGCTTCATATGAGCTTTGAATTCTAGCCTTACACTTAATCTCACTCATTTCAAGACTCCAAAGACTTAAAATTACAACAAGTAGTTCTTAAATGATGATGTGTGAGTGCCTGTAAAGGAGAGAATTGTCATCTTTGCTCTGTGATTCCTTTACAATGAGAAATTATGCTGGCTTCTCCAGACAGCTGTAATACAAACCAGCATCACTTTGTGTTCTCCTAGGCTCTTTCAAGTCTCTTTCACTGTAAAGAATTTTCCTTCCTTCTAAATATACATTTAAAGGTGTTCTCATACTCAAAAAGCAGGCTTACTTTCTCTTGTGATTTCCAAAATGCATCTTTGGTTTTGATCATACTCAAGTTAAACAAAACTGGGGGGTTTTTTTGTGATCATTTCGTGACTGAATGATTAATGAAACCTTCCTTACCTTAATGCATCATCAGCTTGCTAAGCTCAGGTCCTTCTTGCCTTTTTTCTTGCTCTGAATCCCAGTGTCTTTGTCTTGTTTTTACAGGTCAACACTGCAATCCTACCTAAAGAGACAAGAGCAGAAAAATGAAGGCAGAGAGTATGATGGTGGTAACCCCTTTGAGAAAGGTTTGAGCATGCCCTCCCCTGAAAACACTTGCAGAAGTGGCTCTTAAGTGCACTGTTCAGAAGGGGGAAGAGACCTGGGGTCAGGACTTAGAAATTCTTCAGAAAATGCTCTCCTCATGTTAAAAAGACCTTAGTATTTCAAAAGTGTGTTCTCATTGTTGTGGCTCTGGGAAAATCTCTTAACCCTTCTTGTTTCTAAAATTTCCTTTGAAATAAAGGTCTAGGTGTTCAGATAACATATGCCAGCATTAGTGTATGGTATATCATACTCTGACTTGTGTTGTTACCTTTTTTTCTCTTTTTAATTTAAGGGGGGGTTGATGAGTTCCTATGTTAAATCAGGTATTTGCTTGCCTGTTCATTCTTGACTCCTCTTCATGAACCTCTTCATGGGGGTGGATGGACAGTGCTTGGAAATGCCTTCAAGAGCTCTTGATGTTTTGCCTTCCTTCCCTGACAGTTGCACAAGAGTTTGGAGTCAGTCAAAAGGAATTTCTAGCAGGCTCACAAAGTGCCTCCCAGGTCTCAAGCACTGCCCATGTCTTGTCCATGCTCCTGAGGCTCCGTCAGTGCTGCTGCCATCTCTCCTTACTCAAAGTGGTAATTGCATTGTAGTGGTGCAGGGGGTTTTGTGGGGTTTTATAAAGTGTTTATGCAAGTTAACAGACTTGGCAACACCTTTGTTTCTCTTAGCTATGAGAGTACAAACAGAGTCAATTTTTGGACTGTGTTTTAAAGCCCAAGATGTTTTAGTTGGGCTTACCTTCTGCTGAATAGTTCCCCAGAATGACTTACATGGGCAGCTGTATCTTTGGAAATACCTTTATTCAGATAAAAAGGGAACTAGAATTTTAATGGTATAGAAGTCTTAATCTTACCCCAGCCTTGAAAAGTTCACAAGTGTAGCCTGTTTCAAGGGCTTGTGTGTTGGAGAGCTCTGTCAGTGCTTTGAGGTTGCCTTGCACAAGGCAGACTAATCTTTTAGGAGTTCTTGGCTCTGAACTATGTATATATGGTAGCTGTAGAGAAAGTTCAGCTGTTAGGTGAACAGGCAGGAATTTATGTTCTAACATCTGTAATCCTGCAGTTGTTAAATGCTGTGGGGGGTTGGTCTGAGGAGACTGGACCACAGGAAATGGCTGAGCTCACATGCTTTCCATACACTGCCCCTTTTGGGACAGAGTAAATGTCCAAGGGGACTGTTTGATCCAGTAGTGCTTCTTAATTGTTCTGTCTTCATATTGCATAGCATCCTTCAAACCCAGTGTCCTCAGCAGGTACTCTGCTGGCTGGATCAGTACTGAATTTGATCTCCGGCTTTACTGGGATTATTGTTTTGCTTTCTTCCCACAGGCTCTGGATCAAGCTAACTTGAACAGTGAAGGCCTTACACTCTCCATTGAGGAACAGCTTGGTGCTTTGACACTGTCTGAGCTCCAGACTCCTGATTCCAAATCAACAGTCTACCTCAATGGCACAGCCTTTCAAACAGATATCTTTGACATCACCAGGGAAAGCACCAAGGTATTCTGGTTGTGGCATTCTTACCTTCCTTGAGAAGCTTGGATTTTACCACTTTGCCTCTTAAATGGCTCATGAATTGTCACACCTTGGTAATTGCAGATCAGGCTAAGTTGCCAATTGAGATGAAATCAGGTGAGTAGGTTAGATGATAGTCTGCTGAACCCCTTCTGGGAAGGCTCCAACTTCTCACATGTTGAGGGGTACTTGTAGTAAAGCTGTGAGAATGTGACTGCTGAAACACTAAGTGAAAATCTAAGCAGTGGATTCCCAGAAGCTCAGAAGACCTTGCATGTGAGACCATGGTGCTTGTGATGAGCTAGAAAAAAGGGATGGTAACAAGAGGAGAGGTTGCAATAACTTCTCACAGGAAAGTTGGACTCTGTAAGACAGATTTCATTTCCTGGCCCTGTTTTCTGCGGTGGGAGTATTCTTACCCAATGACTATTAAAATCTCTTTAAACTCTAACCACAGAAGAAATTCCAGTTGAGAAGCTATTCTGATCCTTTCTACTTTTAAGAATATCCAAGCATGAGCTGGATTATGAGAGCAAGCAGACTAATGTTTTGGATTATTTTTTCCTGCAGATAGCTCAACTCTTGGCTGAATTGAAAACTATTCAGAGTCACTCAGAGCCTCAGAAAAGGTTAGCAAGCACATCCTTTTATTTAGTCATAGTGATTGAGAGAAGCACACTTCCAACAGCAGAAATACCTTAAAATAATTGAATACAAAACTCATGGTATGGTAAAATGGTGACAGTACTGCAGTAGTTGAACACAAGTGTTGAGAAAAAAAGTCTAAGACAAAAGAGGGGAGTTTAAGATATAGGTAAATGTAAGGGAATGTGTGAGAAATCTCAGGCCTTGAGGCCCAGGAAGACTATTCTCCAGAAATAGGCTTGGGAATAATTTGGTTGCGATGAGAAGTATTTGCCCAGCCCACAACCCAGAAAAAGTGGGAGGACTAAAGTAGAGATTAAAACTGAACCTGTTAGAGATAACGGAATGCCTTGATCAGAGGACTTAGAGAAAGGTTTTTTCCAAAAAGCATTCCCATTATAAGAATGGGAGCACCAACATTGCTTTTGTTCCCTTTCAAGCAACTGTCAAATTACTGCCTCACAAACTGTTTAGTCCAAGAAACTGGGAAGTAAGAGGCTATAGTGAATCTAGATTTGGTGTTGCTACTGTGTTTTGCAAAAAAGCTGTGTTGGAATTCAGGTTTGGGGTTGGGAGGTGGAAATGTAAAATCCAAAAATAGAGGTAAAAATTAAAGACTTAATTTAATTAAGACTTAATTTATGTGAAGTTAATTGGGTATTAGCCTTCCACAGCAAGTCCTACCACTACACCTCTATTTCTGAAATGGGAAGGGGCTGGACTCCAGTTTGCAGTGGGGAAGGTGCCTGAATTGTTGCCACCCCTTGGAGGAGACAGTGCAATGACCAAACTGTTCCAGTAGAGAGAGAGCTGGTAGTGAACTCCCTGTTGTCTCTGCAGTGTGGTTGTCTCTCAGTGGACGAGCATGCTCAAAGTTGTGGCTGTGCACCTGCAGCGCCTGGGGCTGAAGTACGCCACAGTGGATGGCTCTGTCAATCCCAAACAGAGGATGGATGTGGTGGAAGAGTTCAATAACAATCCCAAAGGGCCCCAGGTATGCATTCAGGGCAGGGAAACAGTTCCTAGCACTGCTATGAGCAGCTGTGATGTCTGACTCTGAGACTGTGAACAGGTTCCTTAATGTTCTTTTGGCCTTTGAAGGTTATGTTGATCTCGTTGCTGGCTGGAGGTGTTGGCCTGAACTTGACTGGAGGAAACCATCTCTTTCTCCTTGACATGCACTGGTAAAGGGAAATAACGAATTCCATCTTGGAGAGGATATGTAGGGCATGCTGCTTGCTTTCTCACTGCATGTATTGTAATGTCAGAGGCAACTGGGTTTGGAGGGAGGTGTTTAGCTTATAGTAGGGGTTAGTGGTTAGTTGTGGAAAAGTGGTTTTACTACAGCCTTCATCCCAGATATTGATTTGTCAATCCAGTTTTCACTGCCCTGAAATACAGTTCTGTAGGGGCAAGAAAAAATAGAGGAATATAAGAGCAATCCAAAGAAGCAGGCATGCAGCTCTGTATCACAAAAGGCTACCAGTAACTCAGCAGTCCCTGGCTTAATTTCTTGCAGTAATGGAAATGGTGCAGTAATGCCTACAGGCAATTTGGCTTGAAACAAATCAATGGTGTTGAGCACAGTCAGTAACTGGGCACAGCTAGAGTACCTTTGGGTTTTACATATGAAAAGTGTGTGCAAGCTCCTGATATTTGTGTTGTTTTAACAAAGTCAGAATTGCAGGGTTTTTAAACTAAACATTACTCATTAGAACTCACAAAGCAAACTAATGTGCCTCATACAAAACCAGCTGCTGAGTAGTAGCATTAAGGAGATGCTTCTACAATATGGAAGTTACACAATTTTTTAGAATTCCCTGTAATTTTGTCAGATGGACCCATCTCTTATGTAAATATTCCTGAGTGATGACCTCTTTCACTGGTGTTTGCCTTTTTGCTTCACTCTCCCCACCACCTACTCAGCTTTTTCTGAGTAGCAACAGTTGGCCAGGCTTGGGCTTACGTGGACCAGTGGTCTCAGTCATGCAGTTAGCTTTGTGTGGAACCCTGGGCAAAGGGAAATACAGTCAGAGTGAAGGCTGGCCATCAAGCTGGAAAACCTAAGGTAGCCTGGGAGCAGTTTTAGTTCTACAAAGGAATAAAACAGGTTTTCCTGGAGGCAGGAAAATGAGGCCTTTTTTTTTATTATTACCTTGTAGGAATCCTGCTCTGGAGGACCAGGCATGTGACCGCATTTACCGTGTGGGGCAGCAGAAGGATGTTGTGATACACAGGTCAGCATTTCACTTAGCAGAATGAGGAACTACTGCTTACTTACTGTCTGTCTTAAGTCAGTGAGACAAGACCTTGGCTTCTCTACTTAGAGCTGGACACAAGGTGTGACAGTGGCATTGAGGTTTGGGCACTAAGACAGAAATGTTTTCATGTGTTTCATGTGGCACGCATGTTGCTGTCATGACAACTAGCAGGGGTTTCTTGTTTTTCAGCCTGTGGATAATTGGGAATTCCTGTTCATTGCTAAGAACAGTTTGGGCACCATACCATTTCTCTTAATTAAGTGGGGATTTTTTCACTGTGATCCCTAAGCCTGAACCTTTCTAGTATCACTAATAAAAAACACATAAAGCACTTCCAGTAAGTGGCAAAGTTGACTTCTAGAAAAAGCATATGTAACTAAGTACTGAAAGATTAACTTAGTTATTATAAATGCACAGTACATTCAAAGACTAGAATCTAAAACGTTATTTGGGGTACAATGTTTTTGGTATAATAGGTGCCATCCGTTATCAAGCAATAATTACAGGATTTTGTCACAGAATTCCTTTTACTTGATGACTGAAGTTGAGACCTGAAGTGCATCAGACTTACATTGAAAAGTTATCATCGTTGGATATGAGGACAGCTGGTTTCTGTTCAGAGACTGTCTCAGTTTGAGACAAATTAGGAATTAAAGGACTTTGTCAGTCACATAATTGGCTAATTATTAATTTCTAAGTAAGATGAATCCTTTGAAATTTACCGGGGAAGTATTTATATAACACTGCCACTTTTTTGTAGCCCTTGAGATGGTGTGGCTTTGTTTTTTAATTTTTTGTTTTTGTTTAGGTTTGTCTGTGAAGGAACAGTAGAAGAAAAGATCCTGCAACTCCAGAAGAGGAAGAAAGGTCTTGCTCAGCAGGTTCTGTCTGGCAAAGGAGAGACCGTCACTAAGCTGACTCTGGCTGACCTCAAAATTCTCTTTGGTGTCTAATTATCATTTGGAATATCCTACAGAAAGTAACTTATACCTACGAGTAACTGTGCAGATTTCAACATAGGGCTTCTGTTTGGAGGTGGTCATTTATTTTGAACAAACAACTACATTTTTATAACTGTTCTGGAAAGTTGTCAACTTCAATAACTAGTTTAAATATTGATCGTGTATCCAAAGGTTAATAAAATTTTCAGTTAAAGTGTTGTTTTGAAACAAAAATGGCTGTTTTCTATGAATACCTTCTAGTTAGAAAACTTTGCTTTGCCAGGACAGGAGATGCACAGGCATAAGTGAAACAAGAACAAGGGAGACAAACATGAGGTAGGGAAGTTCAGATGTGGCATGGTAAGGTGGTGTGGGCATGAAGAAAGGAAAAAATAAAAAGCATGATTCTGTAAGAAGACTCTATAAATTTTAGAATTTTAAGTAACAAAATAAAGGAAGGAGTTAGAAGAATACTTCACTTTCTCCTTTGTTCTTGAGGAGGACTTTTTCCACCCTGTTCAAAATATTTACTGAAGCAGGGACCTGGATTTCTGTTATGTTTCTATGAAACAGAACGTGAGTTCCTAATTGTTGTGGGGATATTTTTCTGAGTATTAGTTTTTAGGAAATTCTGAAGTTAAAGGTCTAGCACCTACCTTTAGCTGCCATCTCCTGAACTGGCAAATTTCTGCTGCAAAGTGATCTGAAGGTATGGTTTTGGTACTCAAATTATTTTAACGGAATAATAAGTGACTTCGGTTTGCACAGTTATCTACAGAACTGAGCAAAAGTGTGGCTCTAATGTTAGTCCAGGTCATCTCTGGACTGCTCCAATGTAAGCATGTCTTTGTAACCCAAAAATCTTGTGGAGGGCTGAGAGCAGCCGTCACCTGTGGTCACTGAGGGCGTGACAGAGCAGCAGGTCTTCCTGCTGCGTGGTGTTTCAGGGCGGTCTGTCGGGGGCGTTTAGGCAGTGCCTGGCGGCTGTAAAGGGCAGCTGAGGTGCCGTGGCACCGCTCTGCCCAGGTGCCGTGAACAAGGCACGCATTTTCCGGGTGTGCTCCGGGGAGCTCCGGGATGTGGGGGGACCGAATTGGGCCGGCCGGGGAGCTCGCCCAGCGGTCAGGATGGCCGAGCGGTCTAAGGCGCTGCGTTCAGGTCGCAGTCTCCCCTGGAGGCGTGGGTTCGAATCCCACTCCTGACATCCCATTTTCTTTTTTCCTTTTCCGCCTGTGCCCTATGCGGTGCTGTTTTGATGCGTGATCCCGCCGAACACGGGTGGGCGTGGACGCCATCCCTGCGCCCCCGCGGGTGGGCCAGCGGAGGAGGGAAGCGCACCGGGGACAGGCGTGGTGCCCGCGCATTGGCGCCTCCGTTCGGTGCGGGGGATGCCGTCGCGGACGGGCTCGGAAGGGATCGGAGCGGCGGCGGCCGTGCGGGCCGTGGTGAGCCCCGCCCTGGCTGCAGTCCGACATGTACAATGCTGATAGGAGCCTCTACGGACGGGCCGGTTAGCTCAGTTGGTTAGAGCGTGGTGCTAATAACGCCAAGGTCGCGGGTTCGATCCCCGTACGGGCCAATCCCCTTTTGGGCCCTCGTCCCAGCCCCGTTTCCAGCAAAAAGGGCGACAGAGCCCGCCCTTTTGGAGGCGCCCGCACCGTGCCGTGATCGCCGCCAGAGCCCGGTAAAAGCCGCCGCTGCCGGGGTTCCGGTTTGAGCAGCCAGAGCTGCTCCTTGGGGGGACGGTGTCCAGCCGGACGTGAGGAAGCGAGGGGCTGAAGGAAAGGCGTTGCCCGGGGCTGGCTTATCAAGGGCGGTGCCCGCTGGAGGGCACAGCCCGATTTCCTGTATGAAACTACAGGTCCGTGCTGGAGTACGCTCCCCGAGGGCGCAGCAGCTGGGTACAGGGAGACCCCCCCAGTGTCGGCGGGGAAAATGATGAAAACGACTGGCGCCCTGCCCAGCTTATCCCGCTAGCCAGATAGACAGAGCCACTCGGGCCGCTCTGGGCTGCTGCGGGCACGGGAAGAGCGCGAAGAAACCCGGCTAAGGGACAGCGGCGGCTCCCCCAAAATGAACCTGCGGGAAGGCCGGGGATAGCCCAGGCACCGCTGGGATTCGAACCCAGGATCTCCTGTTTACTAGACAGGCGCTTTAACCAGCTAAGCCACGGCGCCGGGCGGACCGCGGGCAGCCCCGCCTCGCCCTGCCCAAAAGGGCGGAGGCGCTCCCGGGGATATCCCTTCCCTGCAGGGGACTCTCCGCTCCGAGTCGGGGCTCTCGAGGAGACCCTCCGAATTCCCTCGTTTTATTTCTTACTGGGGAAATATTTTATTGTTTAAAAAAAAAACCAAAAAACCCAAACCAAAATACCACGCAATCAGCGAGGGGATTTGGGATACTGGAGAGAGAAGGAACATTCAGGAGGAGGAAAAGAAGTTATTCGTAGTCGGCAGGATTCGAACCTGCGCGGGATGATCCCAATGGATTTCTAGTCCATCGCCTTAACCACTCGGCCACGACTACCGGATGTGGATATGGTTTGGTTACCCGGATTTCCCCGCCCGCACGGCGGCTCCGCCTCACCTTTTCCACCGCTTTGCCCTGGTGCGTTCCCGACTCGGGCCGCTCCCGCCGCGGGGTGCCGGGATTTGCGCGCGCGGTCCAGAGCACCCGCCCAGGCCCCGCGAGCGGGGGCGGGCCGAGACTGCTGATAGGCTGTGGATCGACCCCCCGGGAGCGCGCGTACGGCGGGCCGGTTAGCTCAGTTGGTTAGAGCGTGGTGCTAATAACGCCAAGGTCGCGGGTTCGATCCCCGTACGGGCCAGTAGGCTTTTTGGCTGGTGGGTTGGTTTTTTTTGCGTTTAATTTTTCTTGCCGTTTCAGCGTTCTCGGTCTCAAACCACTCGCGTCCAGGGACGGGTCTTGGGCGTACCCACCCCGCAGCCGGGGCCGGAAGGACCAAAATCACGTCGGAACGTCCCGGCTACGGCGCTCGCAGACAGTGACGGCAGAAGGGAGCAGAAAAAAAAAAAAATACATGTTTCTGCCGTGACTCGGATTCGAACCGAGGTTGCTGCGGCCACAACGCAGAGTACTGACCACTATACGATCACGGCCGCCCAACGCCCGGCGCCACCGCCGCGGACGCCGCATAGCTTCTCCGCCGCACCCCTCCAGCCATGTTCGCGGTGGTAAGGCGATAAGTGGGAGTGTCACCGGGGAAAAGTAAAGCGGCGATGGTGCGGGCAAAACGGTACAACCGCCTCCCCGTCGGGGAATCGAACCCCGGTCTCCCGCGTGACAGGCGGGGATACTCACCACTATACTAACGAGGAGCGCGTGGAAAGCCGCTGGCCGCTATCGGCCCGGAAGGCGGGAAGCGCCTGAGGCAAATGGCCGCGGCCGGAGCTCGCCCTCAGGGAGCTGCCCGCGCTGCCGTCCCCGAGCAGCCACGAAGGGAACCCCACCGAGGCTTTGGTATCACCTGTCGCCCGAGGTTCCCCTTGCCCGCAGCTTAAACACGAAGTTTACAGTGAGTCCCGCCTCACGGAGCGGATTTGAGGGGTGTGGCTGACACGGAAACCCACCCCCTGGCCCCCAAATCCACCAACCTGTTGTCTGCCGACTGGGAATTCATGGGAGGGCTCGTGTGCTGGGTGGTTTGTTTACATTCAGAATAGTCTCCCAAGGGTAGTTGGGCTTTCCTTGCTAGAAAGGCAGCGAGGTTGGCACTGTGTAATCGGTTTCCCATAAAGTAACAGAAAAAAAAAAAAACGGGGGGGGGATGTTAGCAATTTTAAATGCGGTTTCCTGTAGCGTTACACAGCCCGAGGGGATCAGAGGCCCGCAGAAAGCCGTCATCGGGAGCTGGCGTTTCCAAGGCACGTTTGTAACCAGTTTCTGCCATGTGCGTGCGTCGTTTTGCTCCACCTGTCGCCGAAAGCGTCGGGATAAATCAAACACTAGATTTAGCTATTATTTTATATTAGAAAGTAGGCAGTGCTTTATTCACAGCGCCAGCGTGCATGGGTATAGCTCTGCCTAGATGCAAGGCCACTTTGAAAACTTTGCACTTACACGTTTCGATCAAGCAAATGCATTGGTTATAAACGATATCGTTCTTTTCATTAAACAGTATTCTGTATCCTGTTGGTTATTGATTTCTCATGATACACATTTTCAGTCTTTTTACTGTCTTTTTTCCTGACAAGGCGTTTCCAGCACAAATGCTGAATTGTCTTTGTTAGTTTCTTCTTTAACTTCTGGTTTCTGCAACATGTCCTAAAAGGCTATAAATTCTGTATTCCAGGTGTCCAGTTTTCAGCAATACTTCTCCGGGCTTTGTTCACTGAAGCTCATCAGAGTTAGCTCGGCAAAACTTAACAAGTTTCAGTGAGTTTCCCAATCTCTTCTAACGATAGTCTGTAAAAAAACAAAAAAAAAACAAAAAAAAAAAAAACAAAAACAAACAAAAAACCAAACTTTGCTGCTTGCTGGTTAAAGTGGAAAATCACCGTGTTTATGAATAGTACACTGCTTATGATTGATTAAAAACAATTAATTGGAAATCTAATTAAAACCATTATAGGGTAGAAGAGTTCTTGGCTAAACTGAAGTTCAAAAGTTAGTTTTATGAACATGATCACTTACCCACAATGTACCATATTTAAGAGGGGGAAAGTAAATGCCATCTTATTCTTTACTTCCTTATTCCTGGACTTGTTCTGCTTATGTGATATTACAGAGTTAGGTTATATTTGTTTTCTTGGAACAATTGTTTTTCCTGGGAAAGGAAAGATGTTGAATGTATTAAATTTACTCATTGGGTAAGGGAAAAGGAAATACGTGTTTCAAACATTTAGTTCTAAGTATTGCATTTAGACAAACATCTGGCATCAAACATTCACCATCTTTCACCTGTGCATTCCTGATGCAATAGGTGACAAGACAATTACTTATTTCCTACTCCAGAAAGAAAAAAAATAATGTAAACCTCTCCCTAGGCATCCTTCTTATCCTGAAAGTCTGGGAAATACATTTGGAAATGTATTTTGAACTCTAACGACACAATAGCTATATATTATAGGAGCAAAACAAACCATGCTTCTTGCACTTTTCAAATAGTAAATAGATATTTAATTTTCTTAGAAAATGGTATTTTAAAGGACTGAGTGATCAATAAATTAGGGATAGCCTAAAAAAAAACGGCTCAGGGTTGGTAATAATGTGAGTTAGGGCTGCAATCCCTTCTCTTGCAGAAAGACACCACATTTCATTGCGGTTGCATTGTAGCTTCTGGCTCCTGGCACACCAGTTCATAGTTGTTCTTTCTTTACTGAGCAATCTCCTGCTCTGGAAAAAAACTCTTATCCCAGTGGCTCTGAAGTTATTTTACAGTGAGATGAGGTCTACTCACAGCAGCAGAAACACGAAGTGACCTTACAGCCTTTCTCTTCTCTGACTGTTTTCTTTGTCATGATGCTTCATGAGCTTGAAATTCTAACAAAATCCATTAGAAGTGTTTTTGAGAAAGCATGAGACAGAGTCTAAAATCCATATTCTGCCTACAACAGGCACTCTTCATCTCGCCTCTGGAGTGATTCTATTGCTTCAGTCCTGTTTCTGTTTCCTAAATTTTTTTGATCAACTTCCTGAGGACTGTGGTCTGTGATGGAGGAGAGCCTACAGTCTTGGAGTCCCACAGTGTTAGTGATTCAATGCTGCTGTTTAAGGAAAGAAAAACAGCACCTGTTGAATTTAGACCACGTCAGGGTTGCTTTCTGAGGTATATGATTTTTTGCAGATTCTTCCAGTTCTGCAGCTAATCAAATAATGTTTTTTTGTGGACTGCCAACTTTTTTTTAAGGCTCAGCATGTCACTGGTAAATGATACCTTTTCAATTTGGAAGTCTTGATTCTAAAAAGGCCCCTTATTGTGGGGCTTTCTGCTTCTTTTTTCTTCATGCACATCTGGGGTTTTCTGCCCTTTTTGCAATCAGATGTCTCCTGTCCTTTTCCTTCCTTACTCCCTATTTTCTTGCCCACGATCTGTGACCATCTCCTCACGCCATGTGTTGGTCATTGCTTCAGTGGCAGCTTTGGGATCTTTTTCTGCAGCGTGTGGGAATGTCTGTGTTAAATGTTGCCCGGGTTTGAGGAAGCTCTTGTATTGTCATGATACATTTTTTATATGCTTCTCTATGCAGATATTACCTTATTTTTGGCTCCCTAGTATGTTTTTTATCGATGCATTTAATGATAGGTCGTGTTAGTTGCAAATGAAATAAAGGAGAGGAGCTCAACTTAGCACTCCTACTGATGGTTTGTGAAGGGAAGGGCTGGGAATTTGATGATGTCCTCTGCCTCGACAACTTTTTAATTGATTCAGAGGTGTTTAATTCTGAGATATTTTCATCATTTTTCTGATCAATGCCTTGATTTCGCAAGTGATCCAGATGACCCGTCACCGGGGGAAGGGTCCCCGTTCCTGAGTCCCGGCGGTGGAAGCGGCAGCGGCGCCAGGGGCGGGCGGGGGTCCCGCTGGCGGCTCTTGGGGGTCGCCTTGGGGAGCGGCGCTCTCGCCTCGCTGCTCCTTAGTAGAGTGGGGAATATCCCCGCCTGTCTTGAGGGAGACCGGAGCTCTGTTTCCCAGCGGGGCCGCAGCCTTGCCTTTTACTCCTGCTTCATGCTCTTCCCATCGCACCCCAGTGCGCGGTGTGGCCGGGAGGAGGGAGAGGGGGAAGGGTGGGGGATGGTTCCTGCAGAGCGTGGCGATTCGTTTCGGTGGTGCTGCTGCCCCGCCGGGAGGTGCGCGTCCGTGTGCGGGGTGCAGCCTCCCGAGCCGCTCCGTGCCGCCGGGAATCGCCGCCGCACACCGGAGGAGGGAGCAGGCAGGGTAAAACGAAAGGTCCAAAAGTTTCAATTTTTTAGGCATGCTCCTCACCGCGGTTAGTGCCCTTGCTGCTCTGCCACGACTTCATGAAACAACTCGCCGAGGCGGTGTTTGGGAAGAGCGATCGCGGTGATACTGCTGCTCCCACGTCCTTGGTAGTGCCTCAGCTCCCTGCCCTCAGTGTGTCTTGGACAGCTTGGCCGGTTAGCTCAGTTGGTTAGAGCGTGGTGCTAATAACGCCAAGGTCGCGGGTTCGATCCCCGTACGGGCCAGTTTATTTTTTTTTTTCTTTTTTTACTTGGACATGACGAGATCGCTGACTTAGCAGAACACCATTTTATTTTGCTTTAGGGGCGGAGGGGTAACACGGAAAGGAATGCGGCCACAGGAAGCTTGACTTTGGGCGGCCATGGGAGGACAGCGAGTACGAGCCGGCGCCTCTTCCCCCCTGCCCGGGCAGGGGGCCAGGCCAGCCACCCCCCACCCACCAGGAGCCCGCGGCAGCTGAGGTGGCAGCAGGTGACGGCGGGGATGTAGGGCCCGTGTACCCAACTCCTCGTTAGTATAGTGGTTAGTATCCCCGCCTGTCACGCGGGAGACCGGGGTTCGATTCCCCGACGGGGAGACGGTGTTCCTTTTTCCTCGAGTTGGGGGAAATGCAAGCCGCCCCCACACTTGCTTTTCCCTACCGGATCCTCAGCGAAGTTCCTGCTAGGGGACCATCAGTCCAAAGCTGGGAGGAGCGTGAAGGCAGAGGTGGATGCCTTATGGCAACGCCCAGCAGCGTCCTGATCCACGGCTGACGCCCGGCAGCATTGTTCTGCTGTCGTGATCAAAGCACATATGCTCAGTGCTGATTTTCTCCTCAGCCAGCCATCCTTCTGTTCTCATGAGGTAACACTGGAACCTCAACCCACATTCTCCCAGATACTGATCAGCCAAGTTATGCTTCTGCAGCACATCTTAAACCATTTCCCCCCCTCTACAATCAACAAGACATCATCAAAATGTATGTGATTAAGTACCACCTTTTCCACAGCTTCCTGAAAGCACAGTTTTAGGTTTAATATAATACCAAATATTCCCTTTATTATTTTTAAAAAAGTTTTTAAGCATCCCAACATTTTATAAGGGTAAGCAGTGCTATTTAGGCACAGATAATGCTTTCATTTCCCTGAACACATCACAGTAGTTTGCCATTTTGCAGTCATCTAAAGCATGCAGAGTAGCCCTGTGAAGCCTTCACCAGTCCTTCTTCACAAGGCAACAGCAACAGGGGGGGACAGTGTTAGCCCATCAATCTAAAAGAATGAGTTCACACATTTGCAAGTTCCAACAAGTCTACAGCATAATTAAGGCACGAGGTAAGAGTGTAAATAGACACACGGAAACACCACGCAACAGCAGTTTGAATGGGCTGGTTTGCAGGCATTCCTGTTCTCTCAGAATGGCTCAGTGGTAGCAATCCATCTTCTTCATGATCCGTGTCAGTGCACCCAGTCTTTGGGATTGCGCAGAACCTCCAGGATTTCTGCTTCTTTGGAGCTCTCTGGTGGGTTGTGCATGTACTCCCACCTGCAAGGAGAGGGGAAACTCACTCAGACAGCCCAGCTGGCAGCCACTTCTTCTGCACCAGGCTGTGTTTGGACTGGAGTTGCCTTCTTTAAGGATGCAAAGCTGCATACACAGTTGATACTCCTGGCTGAGGTGACAGATGCAGTTACAAATCACAAGTTCAGTAAAAACAAATAATAATGCCACCAGGGTGGATGGGAGAAATGTTAGCTTCATCTTTTCTAGCAACTTTTGAAAGAACTGGAAGGACAAGGAAAAAGAGGAGTGCCCCATTCCCCACATGGCATGCAGGTTTATTTGCAAAAATCTTCTAACAGTCTCTTGTGACACACTAGTATCACAATGAAGATGAACAAAGAAAGGAACCACAGAATTTTGACAGTGACACAAGACCTTTTTCCAGAATATGGACTGGAAGCTCTATGAGTCTTTGTTGAATCTTGGTTTTAAAAACAAAAGTGGTGAAAGATCCCTTTTTTTTAACTGAAAAGGTAATTGAAAGAGGCACAACAGAGAAAGGAAAGTGTCAGCAGTCACAGAGATGGGTACATCCTCCTTCCATTTTCCCCCCAAGGAATGACCCATTCATGCTGTGAAGTGAGCTGGTTACACTGATGAAAAAGAGCAAACCCAGACAATACAGGAATTAACACACAGGACATGCTACACCACCAGGTCAGGGACACATCAGGTGTTGTCAGTGGGATGAAGATACCTGGTGAGAACAGCACTGCCTTCACGGTTACAGCAGGCAGTTTTCCTAGCAGAGGGAGGTCACTAGTGAACTTTATGGAATTCATTATAGGATCTGTACTACCCACCATACCCAAAAGCAACCTGGAAGTGGGAATAAACAGCAAACGACCAAATTTGCTGGTGTCGCAAGTGTAAGCAAGATGGGTTAAAGCCTAAAAGGACAGATTAAAACAGTATTTAGCTAAGCAACTGAGCAATAAAATGGCAGGTAAAATTCACTGTTGATTCCGTGTGATGGACACAGAAAAAAGTTGCATACAGATTGAGTTAAATTTTATTACCCAGAAAAGACCTTGGCATCGTAACAATTCTGTGAAAAAGTCACCTCAATGCTGAACAGCAGTCAAAACCAGGAAACAGATTATTAAGATGTTTAAAGGAATCATTGATTGAAACATCCCTATGCCACTGTGAGTCAGCAGCACACCTGCATCTTGTATACAGATCTATGCAGCTTACATTGTCTGTTCCTTATCCCCAGTTCAAAAAGGGCACATAAAACTTAAGCCTAGAATAAGTGGCAAAAGTATGAAACAGCAACTGTACAAAAGACTAAAAAGAGCAAGAGTTCTCAGCCTGGAAATCAAACAGTGTAAAATCCCCAGAAGCTCGTAAAATAAAAACTGTTATGAAGAAAATGGACAGGAAGAAAATCATGTTACTCAGTGAAAAGTCAGATGAAGTCATCAGGTTCAAGTAGAAAACAAAGAGGTGCTTTCTCATACAACACACAGTTAAACTGTGGAGCTCCTTGCCACGCATTTGGCAGGAGTGCCAGAAGCTCTCATGGTTTCTAAGGGCTACTAAACAAAAACCAATGGTGAGGATAAGAAATCTATCAAGAGGAACTAAACACAAAAACCATAATTTTTTTTGCCAGAAAATCTCTATGCCACACACTTCTGGAAACTAGCTGAGTACAACATGGAAGCATCTGCATTTGCAGAACAGAGAACTGTACTTGTCCAGTTCTTGTATCAGGCGTGAACTCGACACTGTTAAAGAGACTGGAGACCAGGAGAGACCTCTGGTTCAATCCTATGTTGTATTTTACTAAGAACAGTGCAACCCCACATAACTACACCCTTACCTTGCAGTCAGTGGCAGAGACATAAGAATGCTTTCGATTCTTGATCCTGGTGTCAGGAGGCCAAACTTTGTACCTCTGTCATAAAGCAAGTTGAACTCTACATACCTACAGGAATGAAGAGATGCAACAGAAAAAAAACGAGTTTGTTAGCAGAAGCTGCTTGTGCTTTCAACTGGCAGACCTCAAACAAAATTGTCTTTCTACTGAGTTGGGGTCAACTGTTCTTTAGCATCCTCTGCATAGGAACACAGGTGTGATCTTGCCATTCCACAGAGCACAGGGAGAAGTAAGCTCAGCTAGGAGACCAGAGCAGACCAACTGTTCAAAGGAGAGCAGTCTGCAGACTCCTGTGCTATACTGTACTGTACTCCTCCCAGGCCTCAGCCCTGCTGGCAAGCTCAACACCACATCTACCTTGGTTATTCTCTTCTTTGTGGGGGTGTCAGACATAAAGAGGGGCCTTAAAGGTACTGAAAATAACTAGAGGAAAAAAAAAAACCAACTGTGCACTGTTCCATGCTGAAGGACACATAAGCAGCAAGGTCCGAACAGTATTTCCTGGTTCCTGGGAAGATCTGGAAAGCAACAGAACTCAGACAGCTTCAGAGTGCTGGCTGGGACTTGTAAGTGATAAACAGACCATTTTCTGCTCCTAGCAGAGGAACAGAGCTGTGGCAATTCGTCAGGGATTACCTTGATAGCCAGTATAGGGTGTTTGCACTTAAAGATACAGGAAGGGAAAAGCTCTTATCTGTCTGCAGGAATGGAAAGCTTTACATGGCCCCATAACCTGCAAACAAACCCAGGGAAATAGACAGGCCTCAAGAGCTGGTCCTGGCTGCAACTTAGAAAAGCTACTCCCCCTTTTAAACTTTGCAGGTTTGCTAAATCCCATCCAGACTGGATCCTGAAAGCCCAATGTTCCCAAGGACAGTCCCACCAAATTAAGGATGCTTGCTTAAGTGACCAACAGCTGCAGGCCAGTGATCTGAACTTGAATGCTTACACTCTTTCCATGCCAGTGTCACATTTCTCTGCAGAACAGGCAGAAACTAAAGGCTCTAGTTAAGCACAAAGCACGTGTAATTTCATTTCTCCATACACTCACACAATCACAGGACATGGAGAACAGAGTACAACTGTATTGACAGATGTACTTAAGCTTTTGCAGCATTAACAGTTGGTGACATTAACAAGCATCCTCCTAAGTCTTTTACAGTAACCTTTGATCAGGCCAGAATAAAAAAATCCAACCCTCTGTATTCCTTTAAAGGAATCTTCAATTCCTTTACAGGAATTTCAATGCCAAGATCAGATGGAATAAACATGTATGTAAGGAGCTGAAAGTACTCAAGTACAGTTATTTTCTGACTTTCTGGGGTTTTGCTGCATTACTTAATAGGAAGCACCATTCCCTCACCCTTAGCTCCTCATGTGACAGGGCAGCCCTATATCCAGTACCTGTGGGCTGCAGGAGAGGGCAGGATTCAGGACACCAAGCACACCCACACCCCTTTCCCAGTTATACAGCAGAAGTTTCTCTTGCTTTTTGGAGTTGGAAATAAACAGTGGTGTTTTGTTTGGGTTGCTTGTGCTGCAACATGGGAGAGTGGGAAATGTCTTCTTTGCACCCTATTTCGCAATCTAGCGTTGGATTTCAGAATTAGTTCTTTGCACAAAAATGCTGAAATTCTTGGTGAGCTTTCTTGGCCTACACAACCTGTAACCATAAAGAACTAGCTCATTTTTTTTTTTTCTTGCCAGCCCAGTCCACCTCCTGTGTATACTTTTGTTCCTCCAGTACTCACCGTCCTCTCCGAAGCTGTTGCCATAGCTTTTCCTCTGGTGTGAAGGAGTCGTGGCAGTGCTTTTTCACAATGGGAATGTAACAAGGCACGACAGCTTTGGCACAACTCTTTACAAACTGGAATACTTCCTCCTTGGAGGGAGAGTCCAAATCGTCAAAGAATATGCCTCCAATCCCTCTTCGCTCACCACGGTGCTTGATATAGAAGTAGTCATCACACCTAGAAGATGCATCAGATGATTACTAATATGGTCCAGAGTATACAAAGACATAAACAGAACTCCAAAGAGCTGCATGCTACAGGACAGAACCTGTGAAATACTGACCATAAGTCAGTTTCTGCAGGGCTGGGTGCCCCACTGTTTCCCTGACTGCCCAGAGCCAGGACTGTGCAACATCACCTGGAAAACACTCCCATGTCACTTGCAGTGAAAGCTCTGATTAAATGGTCTCTGCAAAGCTGCAGATCACCACAGAGTCATTGAACACCACAGCAGATGTTTCCATGTGGGTTGATCCAGTCCAGATCTAGCTACTCAGAACAGGGACATCTGATTTCAAAACTTTCAAAACTAAGGGCTCCTGACAGATTCCATTCCCAGCATTATATGTAGTTCCCAAATTATCTGGACAGCTTTCATATGAACTCAAACTTGGAAGAGAATTAATTCTCTTTGCCATTCAAGTAAAACAATTTTCTTCATCAAAACAAAACTAATGTAAGACCCAAAGACCAGATAAGAAAGCAACTGTCACGGCACCTTTCCTTGGAAAAAGGCTTTTTAATAGTTAAAACTTGGAAGATTGAGTCATTATAGCAGTGGCTTTTGAGTCATTGTAACAGTGGCTTTTCATGAGTCATGTTTAAGTTTTTATGTGAGTAAGGGCAGCTTATCCTAAAAGCAATTAATCTCTTTTATTTACAGGGAGTATTTAGTTGTGAAATTACTGTAACTTAAATGACTTAACCCTGTCTTTCTTATAATTCCTTGCTTGGGTGTGCAAGTCTTCACATAGAGGAGAAAACAAAAAGAAAATAGGAAGTAGAATCCATCCACATCAAGAAAACCTGGCCTTCCTTTAGGACTAGTTTTCATACAGGACCAGTTTTCCATAGAGCCACAATCATTCTCAAGCATTATATATGGCACAGCCATGACAAGAGATACATGGAGATGTAACAGATAACTTATGCTATTTTTTATTCACTGGGATGATCAGTGGTTATTTTATGATAGCAGGAAGAGTTAGGAAAAAACGCTGAGTCAGAAACATAAAAGAGAGTAAGCCTGACAAAAATCTTAAACCTAGATCAGGGAGACAATGTGGTAAATGTAATAACGTTTATCTTTAGCAAAGTGGGAAAAAGTCTCCTACCCCCTGCAGTTGGCATTGCTAACCTACTTAGGCTGCAAAGAACCTGACCATGAAGGCAGATTCTCTAAACTACCATGCAAAAAATCATCAGACAGCAAGACTGTAATCTCAAGGCTCTGAGATGTGTCTCTCTCCTAAGTGATTGCCACCCAAACTATAACACCCACTTTATCTCCTGTCCTCAGACAAGACCTAATAGCTTACAAAAGGGTACCCCCACCTTCCTGCATACACAGCTTGCGGCAGATAGGATTATCAGCCACAGAGCAGCAAGTTCCCACTTAATAGTGGAAGATCCCACCACTTGTCTCTCTCAGCTCAAGAACATTCAAAGTTTGCCTCTTAGAAAATGTGCTGTTGAACTCCCAGTGAATGTCTCACCAGAGAAAAGAAAATACAGCTTCATGAAATTATGAAGCTTCTACATTAAGGACAAAGTCCTTTACTTACCTGAAAATTAGGGAAAAAAAAAAAAAAAGCCATGGAGGCCAGACTGAAGGCAGAGAAACAAAAGTGGGATTTTCAGAACTGGTGTGATGACCCAAGAACTCACACTGAATCATGCACATTTACCATGAATTCACTGTAAACAGAATTTGTGCAAGTCCACGGGGCAGAAGTCTTGTCCTAGTTTAACACCAGGGGCCTAAAAAGGAATTTTAAGTTGCCTAGTGCAACAAAATCTTGACGAGTCAGCTTGGTTTTCCTTCAGGCTATGGGCTTACAATCCTAGTTATCAGCCCTCTGCTTTGAAAAATCCAGGATTCCGTAAACAAGATATTTCTTTAAACAATGTTTTGTCCCAGTACGCTTCTGATTTTCCTTAGGGCTTTCTGATACTTCTCAGAAGGCAGCAGAACCCACAGTTCCTAGTGTACACTTAACTGCCAACATCCAGTGCTGCTTTCTGCTCCCCCCAAGCACACCTTCCCCCACGTACCATTTCTTGTACTTGGGATACAGCTTCAGATCGTGCTTGTCACAGGCCTCTTTCAGAGTCTTGTGAAAGTGAACGGCGTCCTCTTCATTCAGGTAAGTTGGAGTGAGGTCAGTCCCACCACCAAACCACCACTGTATAGTTCCTATAGCAGAGGCAAGCAGCAACATTTTTCTTTTAAACTTCTGAACAGCAACTTGTTGCTAGTGGTTCACCAAGAACTAACAACTACTTTTACAATACAAAACAAAATCATTTTTCAGTGGTGTTCCTAAACTTCAATAGTGAAAGATTTGACTACAAGGTAGTGCGATCATCAGTGACTTCAGGAAAAGATCAAACAAACTTCAACATAGTGAAAACCATTTTGGACCACTGATACTGACTATAGGACAGCAGTTTCAACAAGATGGGCTGGTGATTCTTGACATAGTTGGGAGCAAACTCACACTGGTTCTTGATCTCTTACCCCAGCCATGCAATCACACATCCTTTGGGCAGAGTCAGACATTTTATACATTCCTCATTGGATTATAATCCTTACCATCTGCTTCTTCAATTTCAAAGTATCTGTAGTTGAAATGCATGGTTGGAACATGGGGATTTTTTGGATGGATAACAGAGCTCACACCCATGGCACAAAAAGGCAGCTTCCCTAGATAAAAAGATGCACAGAGAAAGCCCTTCAGTTTTTCAATAAACTTCATTTGTTATCAATAAAGGAACATCACTATTTTCCCTTAGGCTCCAAACCACAACAGGAAAATGTCTCATGTTGGGTCACCATAATTATTAATTAGTGGGCAAGTTACTTCACATCCATACACTTCTGTGCACCTGACTCAACTCTTTCTTTGGTATTTGTTCTAAACCGTGACAATACTTTGGAGAACCCACTAGATGAAGACCACTTAAAACATAAGGCACTGCTAAGGCTTTCTACCACCCCCAGTCCTCACAATTACTCTTTGCTACATAAACATGCCTTGCATTCCCTTTAGCCTTGAGGTGTTGTTGGTTTTCTCCCTCCACCTCTCTGGTACATAATTCCTGCACTGTTTCACTCTTGCGCTACAGCGTGAATTGCAAAACCACAGGTTTATTGCAAAACCACCTGTTCCTACAATACATTCCTTATAGCAGCAAGAGAGAGGGAGAAACACTCCTGTACCTGGATTTCTAGGGATATGAAAGGCCACCTGTCAGGCTTACTGATTAGAAATCACCATGGTACAAATGAAAACCTTTTGAGCTTTGATCAGTCTGGCCTTCCTCATGTTCTGCTCAAAGGCCAGGTTGCTTTCAGAGTACCTGCAGGGGAATACTCAGGTGAACACGTCCCGGTTCCCTATGCCAGCTGCGCGCTAGACGCCTTACCGTCCTTGGCCTTCAGAGACTTCCCCCTGCTCCGCATCTGCCGCGCTGCCTCCTCGGACAGGAGCCCGGACACGACGGACACGTTCACACCCGCCTTCTCGAAGACCTCGCCATCCTGCAGCACGCAGCTGATGCCGCCTCCGCCTGCCAACGCCAGGCTCCACGTCAGGGTCACCGAGGGATGACCCAGCCCGGGGTGCCGGTGTCCGCGCTCTCCCCCACGGCTTCCCCGTACCTTCCTTCCTTTCCCAGCTGTCAACGGCAAAGGAGGCGCCGGGGTCCAGGGCGGCCAGGGCGCGACACATCTCCGCCTGCGTCTCCATGATGAGCAGCTCCATGCGGCTCCGCAGCTCCCGCCGCCGCCGCCGCAGCTCCCGCAGCCCGCTCACCGGCGGCGCCATGAACCGCTGCCGCAGCTCCTTCTCCTCCTCGTCCTCCCGGGCCGCCGCCAGCGCGGCTTGCCGCCGCCACAGCCCCAGCGCCAGCCCCAGCCCGCCCAGC
>VXBN01005172.1:509689-542185 GCA_013397395.1 Sinosuthora webbiana | reverse complement strand
TGCCGCCGCCATGACCGGCACCCGCGCCGCAGTGCCAGCGGGGCGGAGCGGGGCCGGGCCGAGCCGGGGCGGGGCCGGGCCGGGGGCCGCGCCGGCTATGAACGTGTGTCTGCACACGGAAGCCGTATGGGGGGAAAACACCTCGGATGTCATCCAGTCCGCCCTGTCATTTTTCACCACATTGTCAGCTATGCCACGGGGCACTGACTGGTACGTCCAGTCTTTCTTTAAACACCTGCAGGGACAGTGACTCTACTATCTCCTTGGGTGGTCCAATCCAATGTCTAATCACCTAATTTGTCCAATGTCTAATTCTTCTTCTTAATTAAATTAGGAAATTCTTCTTAATGTCAACCTAAACCTCCCCTGGCACAGCTTAACGCTATGTCCTCTCTTCATGTTGCTGGTTGCCCGAAAGACAGTGATCCCCACCTGGCTACAACCTCCTGCTAGGGAGTTGTAGAGAGTGATATAGGTCACCCCTGAGCCTCCTTTTCTTCAGACTGAACAACCCCAGCTCCCTCAGCCTCTCCTCCTAAGACTTGAGCTCCAGACCCTTCACCAGCTCCATTGTTTTTCCTTGGACCTGCTCCAGCACCTCAATGGCCTTCCTGAACTGAGGAGCCCTGAACTGGACACAGAATTTGAGATGCGGCCTCACCAGTGCTGAGCACAGAGGAAGAATCATTTCCCTAGACCTGCTGGTCACGCTATTTCTGTAACAGGCCAGAACACCATTGGCACACAGTTGGCTCCTACATGTCTGTACAAGAAAGGCCATCCACACTGGGTGCTGTGAAGGAGTGCAAGCATCCCATAACCCTCCTCCCATCTGGATCAGGGCTGCCCATTGTGTGTGGGTGCTGCGACAGGGAGAGGCATTGATGGATGCAGCACTCGGGTGCCACACCTTGCCTGGTGCAGCTTTGGGAGAGGGAGCTGTGTTGTCCTTGCGCCTATAAAACATCTCCGCGTACTGCTTACAAATAACCTGGTATTGTTTCTGCAACTATGTGGGCTGCAGAGTCATTTTGTGAGTAATGGCTTGTACAGGGCCAGGCATCGCTGCAATAGGGGTAAAGTTGTATTTTACCCCTGAAAACAGCTGCCCTGTGAACCATCTGGAATTGCTCTTCTGTGTATGGCATTTCTGGTTTTCTACTCATAATAATGAGTTTTCAGAACCTGAATAGTTTGTGGGACCACCAGTTTAATGCAATAGCAATATTTCCCATGGAACTTGGAGGGCACATGCTTATACATCCTTTGTTCTTGCTAAAGTTGAAGCATTTCTTTCCAAATACAATTTTCTTTCCCAATATAATGGAGGAACTAGAGACATGTGTGCAGTGAAAGGGCTTTGATCTCACTGCAGTTATGGACACATGGTGGGATAACTTGCATGACTGCAGTGTTGTCATGAAGGGCTATGCCCTGTTTAGGAGAGACAGACCAGGAAAGTGCAGTGGTAGAGTTGCTGTCTCTGTGAAACACACTTGGAATATATTGAGCTCTGCCTTTGGGTGGACAACAAGCAAGTCAAGGGCTCATAGGTTAGGAAAAAAGGGCAGACAAATAAGGGTGACACTGTTTGGGGTGTTTTCTACAGGCCATCTGAGCAGGAGAAAGTGGATTAGGCCTTCTACAGGCAGCTTAAAGCAGCCTCACAGTCACAGGCCCTGGTTCTGGTGGGGCACTTTAACTACCCTGACACCCGCTGGAGAAACAACAGGTGACAACAGTGATTAAGGGACTGGAGTATCTCTCCTGTGAGGAAAGGCTGAGGGAGCTGGGTCTGTTCAGCCTTGAGAAGAGATGACTGAGAGGGGCCCTCATTGGTGTCTGTGAGTAACTGAAGGGAAGGTGTCAGGCTCTGCTCGGTGGTGCCAAGCAATGGGACAAGAAGGCATTGAGTAGGAACTGACAGACAAGAAGTTTTACCTGAACAAGAGGAAGAACTACTTTACTGTGACCAAGCATGGAAACAGGATGCCCAGAGAGAATGTGGAGTCTCCCTCCCTGGAGAACCGTCTGGATGCAATCCTATGCCATCCCTGGGATTGCGCTGCTTGAGCAGGGAGGTTGGACCAGATGATCCACTGAGGTCCCTTCCAACCTACCCAGCCTGTAACTCTGTGAAAATAAGAATTCGGAATAACAAAAGAGAAGGTCTGTGTAGAGCCAGATGTTGAAAGGTACTGCATAGCACAAAAATGGTTCAGCCCTGCAAAGAAGTATGTTCCTTTGGTATGTTCCTTGGAAAAAGTAATCTGGTATTTCTGAATTGATTTGCATCTGTAGTACCCAAGTGTAGATCAGTTTCAAGGGTGACTCTGTGGAAATTAATCCCTATTATGGATCTGGGCCTCATTACCTGCCTCTTTTCACTGCAGGGTATTTTGGGGGGGAGTGTCTGTCTGTATAAAGTGATAACGTTTGCTTGGAGGCATAGTCCACGTTCTCGTTTCTGATCTGGTTCTGCTCTTTGGCAGCAGAGGATGCTGTGAAGCTGTGAAGCTCTGCAACAAGGAACGGAAGATCTCTGAGATTGTCTCTCTTCTGAGCTCGGCTCTCTTCTGCCATCAGCTGGAGAACATGATTCCTGATGAGCAAGGAAACCCGACCCAGTGGAGGTAGGAGTGAAGGAGGGGGAATGTGTTAAGAGAGGTCTGTGGCTTGTAAATAGTTTGGAAGTGCATAATACTGTTTATCATGGAAACGTTTAGATACATCAGATAGATACAATTCAAGAAGAAACTGTGCTATCAATGCCAGCTTTGGATAAAGAACTGTGGAAAGAGCTGCTTAGAGCAGCCAAAACACCTAAGATGGTAGTGCCTTTCCAAACTCTTTACTGTGGTAAAAGCTCTGTTCTTTCAGCAGTTTTTTTTTAGACACTATTAAAAACAAATAAATGTTGGGGCCAAGACATGTAAAACACATTCCTGCTGGTTTAATGTGCTGGTGGATTTTTTTCTGTACTAGGTTGAATGCAGTCTTTGATTGATAACATCTGGTAATTCAGCTGGATGGGACCTCTGGAGGTCTCTAGTCCAACCCCAGGGGTTCGCCATTCCCAGGCTGGATGAGGTTGTGCAAGGCCTTCCTTGTCCAGCTGCAGTTAGAAAAAACCTCTTTCCTTGTTTTGTCTGGGCTTCTGCCTCAGCACTCCACCACTCCCACCAGGAAGAATCTGGTGAGACTTCCCTTTGCTGTAGCCACATTGCCAGGCCAATGTCCTGTTCTTGCTGCTGAGGTTTAGAAGCGTGACTGCTTTACACACTGGGATTGCTCAGGCTGGAGACAGAAGGCTAGTCAGGCTTTCACTCTGTTGGAGGTGAGCAGTGACAGAGTGTAAAACACTCACACTGTTTCTGTGCTGACTCCTGCCATGTTAGCTCCTTCTGAGGACCTCCTCTCTGGCAGCACGTTAAGGCTGAGACGTCCAGATGATACTGATGTGTGTGATGTGTGTGAGATGCTCAGCAGTGATACAAGGCAAGAAAATGTCAGCTCGCGTTTTGATCTGCTTTTGCAGTGCATAGTGGTGGTGTGTAGGGTGGGCCTCTCTGTGGAAATGCTAATGGAAGAGGAAAGAGGCACTCAGAGTTTAGCTTAGGGCCAAGAGGAAAACCTGGAATTTGTCTTGCATTTACCTGAACAAGAATTGAATCTGAGGAAATGTACCTTGTGCTTTTTTAGAGAGCTAGGTGAAATTCCAAGGTTTTGGCCTCCCTTAAAACTTCCATGTCAGTTTTTAAAATCTGACTGAAAATATGCAGGTGAAATTACTTTAAATATTTTGTCTCTTAGCATGTTGTCCATTTTCATATCTGTATGTGTTTTGTTGTGAGGGTCTTGTGGTAGTTTTTTTCAGTGACAGCAAAGCCGTTTAGATTTGCTTTGAAGCCAAAACCTCTGCTGGTGCAAGTGAGTGTGATTCTAGAGAAGGCTGTAGGGCTAGTGATTTCAAGCAGATTTGAAGAACTGGACATCTATCTACATAATTATGTAATGTGACCTCTTATGAAGAAAAGAACGCTTTTAATTTTATTTCTTTTTTGTTGTTTTTCTTTGAAAAGAGCTCTGGAGTTTCTGTGGCTGCTTGTATTTAGGTGTCACCTACCTTGGTTTTATTTCTCTTTCTAATGAGAATTTATGGACTAAAATGATACTAACAAAAGATCAAGAGACACTGTATATTCTAAGGTAGCAAAGCATGATCAGGTCTCATTCACACTGAGACATGCACATGCTTTCACTGAGGCTGTTTGATGCTTTTATTTTAAATACTAAATTAATACAGTTGCTTATCAGAAAATAGGAAGAAAAAGATGGGTTGAGAACAGAAAAATTCCCCATGAAGTTGGCATTTCTCTTACTTCTGAAATTAAAAGAGCCACTTTCATCCAGTTTATCACACAAAGCATTGATTGTGACTTCAAAAGGATTTTGAGGGCTTGCAGTTAGATAAGTACTCTTGTTTAACAGAGGTCATCTCAAAGGTTTTGCATGACAGTACAAGTTGAATTAAGTTATTATCTCAGTAGGATAAAAGTGAGAGAGAAGTGAAAGCTTTGGTGACTGAGCTGAAACAGTAGGTGATATGAAGGTTATAAGAGAAAGATGAAAACCTTTCTTTCTGCATCTGTCATCTCAGTAATTTGTCTGGATGGCAGAATCATAGGAATCCTTTTTTGTTTTTTGTTTTTTCTTTTTTCTTTTTCCTTTTTTTCCTTTTTCCTTTTCTTCTTTCTTCTTTCTTCTTTCTTCTTTCTTCTTTCTTCTTTNGTTTTTCTTCTTGCTCTTCCTCTTATTCCTTTTTCTTTCTTCCTTCTTTCTTTCCTTTTTCTTCCTTTTTCCTTTTTCCTTTTTTTTCTTTTTTTTTTTTTTTTTTTTTTTTTTTTTTTTTTTTTTTTTTTTTTTTTTTTTTTTTTTTTTTTTTTTTTTTTTTTAGATGCAGGATGGATTCTCCTGGGTGTATGAAGGAAGAAAAGGGTAACTACAGTACAAGAAGCTGCTGGAATTCTTTTAGGCTTCCTCCTGGAAGGTAAGAGGAGTTATGCAGTGCCTTAGGAAAACATTTCCACTATTGATTGATCACCTTTGCATAGTTAATAAAAGAGAAATGAAAAAGAGAAACATAGAGGTTTGCACTAACAGTTAGGCCCCAAAATGTACTTGTGTGCAGCCTCCCCTGGAAATGTGCCAGCACTCCAGGTCAGGTACTACATCTTCCCTGTGATGAGATCCATTGTTTTCCCACTTCCTCTGTGCCGTTCCATGAGCTCTGCCTTCAGATTTGCTATCACATAGCACCATCTTCATAAAACATTAGGAATTTTCCCCAACCATGGCTATTGCATATGTGACTTCATCCAGGAAAAGCCAAAGCATGACCTCTCTCCCAGGTTTCCAAGGACAGGGAAACAATGAGCAGAAATGATCTGTTGTTGAGAATTCTTTTCTTGTACTGGGATCCAAGTCAAACATTACTCCCCTGCCCTAGTGTCACAATTATTTTTTTTTGGAGCCACTGTAGCTGTTTATACACACTAAATGTAATGTTTACTGTTATGAAAGTCCATCCAGAAGCCAAAATACATACCCTTGTGTCTTCTCTGGAATAATAGGTACATTTTTTATGGTTAAGGACTGGCTGAGTTAGCTCACAAGTCTCTCAAGACTTGTGTCTGCAGCTAGTTCTGACATACATTGTGGTAGTATAATTGAAACTTCTGTCTGGGCAGCTCAGGATTATCAGGAAGATTAGAGGCAGGGAAGGGTGTGATGCATATGTTGAGAATCAGCAGGGGGTTTTAGGACAGAAGAGCAATTTCCATGAGAAAAGGTGCTATGCTCACCCTTGCTGACAAGGAAAGTGACCAATGTTAAGAATTGTGGACAGCACACAAGAGGGCTTCTGTGGTCATTTTAAAGTGGGCAGTTTGGGACCCTGGCTCAGGAATTTTTAACCTGGTGCAGTGGGACTCATTTACCATCTGGTAGAGCTTTAGGCTTAATGCACCATCTCTATCTGACCCTTACACTGTACTGCAAGGATAAGGCCAGGAATTCTATTAAAAAGAAGATAAACTTTTCTGCATCACCTCCAGAAAACTAGTGATAAAGCCTGCTTAGTCCATTATTTGCTGTCAAGGAAGAGTTAATTCCTTCCTCATGCTGTTAGTTCATGGAAGTTATAACAGGTTTTGCCAAGGCCATTATTCAATTACCAGATCTAACTATCTGACCTGACTAAAAGCAAGCCAAATCCAAAAGCTAGATGCCAGGGAAGTAGAAGAATAAGGCACAATACTTCACCCAGATACGCTTCCAGACTCTGTGTGTCTTCTCTTTAGGGATTTCCTGAACCTGGTGTGATTGATCTAGTTAGTGACTGTCAACAGGCCACTCTTCTAAATGCTTGTTCAATCTCTTGAGAATTTTCTGCAGCTAAAAAATCCTCAAGCAATCAGCATTGGGGTCTGTAGGGCTTGCCTAGAACACAGCTTCTCTTAACATCATTGATGGCTCCTTATTCTTGAATATCTGAAGAGACAGTGAAGAGTTTTTCTTATCCATGCCATCAGGCCTGTCTCTGCACCAGAGTGGGAAATCATAACTTTTTATCCCCTTGTATGGTGACCGCTGTCCCCTCATGCAAAGGATGTGTCAGGAACACATTGCTTACCCATGAAAATGCATGTGTTTCTCACCCTGAAACTTCATCAGCAGCTTAGTGAATTCCTAAATGAGCTCACTGCCTTCACCAGTTTTTCTTCTTTCAAAACTCTAAAAAACAAAGAACAGTGTTTTGTTACTCCCTGTTCTTGTGTCTGGTTTGAAAAGGAGCACTTTAAAAGGCCAGTTGGTAAAAGTGGCAGCACTCAGATTGCAGCCTTGCCTAAAGTGAATCACCACCTTTTGAATCACAGCTTTCACTTCCTTCATTGCCTGGGTTTCTTAATCTTTCACCTCACATTGGTTTAGGTCTGTGGACAGGACAATGTCACCAAAGCGGAAATATCGTGCCTGAGGACTGCAGAGACAAGTCTAGGCAGGAGTGCTGGGGACTGGGCTAGAGGGGAGAAGTGGAGCGAGCCCTCTGCAGATGGGGGTACTTTGAGGAGAGCAGAAGCAGAAGTAGAGAGCAGAATCTTCTGAGGAAAGGCTGGGACAATTTGTTTGGATACTACTGATGTGTTCTAAAAGTTAAGTTTTCCAAAGTGGGCTGAACTCCTGCAAGGGAGCCCTCTTGGGTAAGTGTGGATTGCCCTGAAATGGATTGGAGTCAGTGTATCGGAAACCATAGAGTCAAATTCTAACTGATACTGGAGCCTGTCAAGAACTTATTCGGTAAAACTCCCTACTAGAGATCTCAAAAATGCTGATAAGGTGTAGGATGTTGTGGGGCAGCTGCACCATCTCAGCATTAGACTTCCTTCTTTTATCTATTTATAGAAGTTGGCCTTCTTGCCAGGGCCTGCCTTGTCATGAGTTCTGTGGGATTTCATTGTCTTTTCAGCTTTTAAATTAAATGGAGTGTCCTAGACAATACTAGATCTTAGCACTGCATTATCTTCCCCTTCTGGGAATTTCTCCTGCTTCATTCTTTTTCAGTGTAATAAACCTCAGAGCCCTGTCCCGGTGCCTTCCTTTCCCCTGTTCTTTAAAACTGCCTTGAAAACCCCTGTCTAGACTGTCACATGCTCATCACTGGTTTTCCCCAAAGGTCTCAGGTTTGCTGGTAACACAAGTCCTTACAGTTGTTATCCTGAGACTACTTTTCATGAGAGAGATGTTTTCTACTCATTCTTGTGTAACACTCCTGCAGCTTTTCCTCTCCCACAGGTTTCAAACTTTGTCTCTTCTGGACTTTCTCATTCTCCACTAATGTAGGATATGACCTGTCACAGGAGCATGGTGCCTGCTTCCTGGAGAAACAGAATTTCTCCCTCTAAATTTCTTAATAAGAGGCCTTGGAGAAATTCTCTTTTTATCTATCAAAGGAAGAAGTAAGAGGATGACCTTATTTTTAAAACAAGGGGCCAATATGAAAACCATGGGATGTGGGGTCCTACCTGCTTCTGTTGATTCTCAAGGTAAGCTGTCTCTTAGGTTATAAGGATGAGTTGCACACTTAAAAAAAAAAGATTTTAAAGTGGACTTTAATCCATTAGTTTTTACAGTCTCTATATTAAACAGGTAAAGGGCTTCATCTGTTAACTGTGGAAAGTGAAGGGTATAGGCATGATGCAATAGCTGAATAGTTGTTTCATTGCCTCGCTGTGGTATCAGTGTGACCCTTCTCTATCACTGTGATCTGATTTTGTTATATTTAGCTATAAAAAGAGAGATTGGACATACAATATTAAGCTCTTTCAGAACTGTACATCAAGTTCTCTAAACTTGTAGAGCATTATATGAACTGTCCATTATATGAACTGTGTAACAGAAAAGTGAGTTATTTTTAATAGTGCTGTAGCATTTCTCTAGGTAATTCAAACCATATACAGTACTCTCTATTAGACTGTGGAATTGTGGAAGATACTGTTCTTAAACATATTGACTCATTCCTGTTATATTTCCATGGCAGTTTTGTCACAGGACTATAGTGCTATTATCTATTGGGTGACTTCAAGAGCATCATGAAAGCATGAGCATTTTAGAGAGCAGACACCTTTCTTGGAGAATAATCTTACAATACAGAAAATAGGCAAGGTTCTTTAATTCTTCTAATTTTTAAACTGACTTATTTCTTGCTAATTTGAAGTCAATGTTATCTGAAGCTTAGTTATTTCATTTACACTTGTAAAAGACAAATTACTTCACCATTCAAACTTCTGTATGTTTTAATGCTTGCTGTATACTTTTTTGTGTAATTTTGGCAAGTTCTCCATCAACTCAGGTAGCAGGTTACAGCTTGCATTCAACAGTTTAATATATTTGATTGACTTGTTTGATGCTGAGGTCTTTGGACCTTGAGAAATGTTTTCCACTAGCATGTTTTCCAGCCCTTCTGAAAGTACTGGAAGGTGAACTCTAAGAGCTGTCGCCTGTTAGTTTGAGCAGTTTCTTTGTTTAAAGTACAAAACCCTGGGCTTATTCTGCAAGGGAGACCTATGGGATCCCTGAAGCATTTGGTTCTTATATAGTGAGTTCAGAAACTGTTGAGATTCAATGCAATTCTTCTTCTGAAAGTTTTATCTGTATTGTGGGTATAGTGATGGCAAAAGATAAAACGTATGTTTTATCTTTATGTTCTTTGTTTTGTCTCTGTATCTCCTTTTGTAGTTGTAAATCCCACAGAGGATTGTGGGACACACACTGGTGACTGTGGTGCCGCTGCTGCTGACCTGGTATTCAGCATATGGTCTGTGGGTGATTAGGGAGGGGATTATTCTATCACGGAACAAGAAGTCAGAGTGTCTACAGAAATTACCAGGAGCAGGCTTAAAGCAAGAAAAGGCCAGTTCTTTTTACACAGCACAGTTGGAATAAATTGAGACTGAGAGGTGCAGGGTGTTACAGAGACCAAGGATGCAAATGAGCTTAAAAAAGGAACTAAGAAAATCATAGAAATGCTTTGAAATTCACAGATGTAAAACGAGCTCCTGGCTCTGTCTGTCCCTGAACAGCGAATTAGCAGATCTCACTACAGTGTATTAGAAGAAGAGTAAATCTTGCCCCATTTTTTGTACTCTTTCCCAAAATACCCATTACTGGCCACTGTCAGAAGAACTAGCCTGACTTTTTATAGGTTTGGTCTGATTCACTGTGGCTGTCCTTAAGTCACTGACCCCCAACATCTGGGAAGCAGGACGCAGGATTCATGGCTGAGTGCACATTTTCTATTGTGCAGAAAAAAGAAGGAAAAGTCACGTCCTCAGCCACACCACAACCTGCTCTCACTTTGTTACTATGCAAGGTTAATCAGCTTGACCTAAACACACATCTGCTTGACCTAAACACACTCCCTAGACTAAGAACTAAGAACAGAAGTGCATTGGATCCTGGGATGGTTTGAGAAGAAAGAGTAAAACAACATCAAATTACTCTTAATTCTGCTGTGTCCTTACTTGGTTAGTTCAGTGTCCTGAGGTGACTTTATGATGCTTGCATCTCCAATTGTCTGTTCTGTCTATGCTCACAAATATTCAGAGATAGCAAGAAAAATTATGGCTTCCAGTGTAGTCCAGTGCCAGGAATGTAATCCACAGTTTGTCCTTAATCCCATGAGGATCCTCTCAAATGTTTCCAGTGCTTTTGGCAGGAATATTAAATTACAAAATCTAGGATGCCTGCCAGAAAGAGAAAATAGAAGGTTCACAATAAAAGCAATGCCCCTGCTCTATGCTTCTGCAGGAACAAAATGGCCTGTCAATATGGACTATAACTTTCAAAATAAAACAAATGAAAAGGGCAATTTCTCCCTAAGTGTCTTACAACAATTCATTCCAGTTCTAAAATAAGCACTGTTTGCTGCCTGATGACAGTTCAAGGAAGTAAGTGAAGGTGATTGAATTGTCAGTATATTGAGCTGTTCTTTTGAGCTAAAAGTACTTATCTGTCTCGTTTCCAGCTCAGGCTGGGTCCTGAGCTCCAGAGCCTGACTTCTATTTTTTCTCTTGGTTGGTTGGAACTTGCAGAGTACAGCAGGGTTGTTTCAGATTCACTCTGATACAACCAAGGACAGAGTTCAAAGACAGCTTGTTTTGTTGAATTTATTGTAAGAAGATGTTTATACTTTTGTAAACGAAATCCTTGACTATACAAGGAATTCCAAGAAGAGAGAGTTGGAGAATTGTAAGGTCTTTAATCTATGTCAAGCCTCTTTTGAGGCTTTGAGTCATGGATTACATGGAACTCAATACTTGCTTTATTTGTCAAGGTGAATTCCCATTTGTCTCTCATTTAGAGAGTGAGCTTTTGGCCATTTTTGATAAAGTTGTTATACCAGGGTACTGGCATGGATATAAGTTCCCCACTAGGGAAAAGGAAAAATTATAAACTCTTTATTTAGTTAGTTGATACTAGAAAATTTTCATCATAGAATCAGACATGTTGATTTTGGCACATTTTTCTTCTTTTGGAGACAGCGGAACAGGTTGCCCAGAGGAGATGTGGATGCCTCATTCCCGGCTTTGAGCAGCCCAGTCTAGTGGAAGGTGTTCCTGCCCATGGCAGGGATTTTGGAATTAGATGACTTTTAAGGTCCTTTCCAACCCAAACCATTCTATGATTTTGTGATTCTCTCTGTACCACGCAGCTGCTTTTCTTTCTCACAGACTCTTTCTGAAGAGTCTGACACTCTCATCCCTTATAGGCAATTCTCTAGTTGTTTCTGCAAGAGACAAAACCACCAATGATTTATTTAGTAATACATTTGGGTTTTACTACTCTATTTGTATTCTCTTCCTCTGACTTTATTGAAGAATTGTCCTTAAGATCAGCTAGAAGTTAATTTAGAAATTCTGGCTGTACCTTACCCAAAATGCGCATCTTACAGAATACCAAAGGTGTAGAGATGTCACTTTATTGGCTATTATTTTAAAATAAGAGGAGTATGAGCTTCAATCTCCAGATTTTTCACAGTGCCTACCCCATTCAGGTCCATTGATGTTACGATGAAGTAAACAAAACGTGACGTAGTTACATTAAGCTGGTATCAGTGTTTTTTTGCCACACTGTTGAGCACCAACGCTAAGAAGTCTTCATGGATGGTGCTGTACTTTGCTGGTGCCTCCCATTACAGAAATATACTAACTCAGGCATGAATGTCACAAAATCAGTCTTGCTTTCTGTCAAAAATGGAGTGGCTGAAAAACACTTTTGTCATTCATATCAGACAGTTGAACTTTTTTTGTGGTGGCAGGAAAGGGTGGAGAGGAAGAAGTGTTGACCTCAGCGTTGCTTTCACGCTTATCTTTCTTGCTTTCTCTTGGTCTGAGGGATATGGATGTCTGCAGCTGGGACTCACCTGCAGCTTCATGTCTTACCTTACAAGGTAGACCTTGTAAGCTGTTGAATTTGCACTAGATACGTTCGAAGCCACATCCTGTATGGTTGCATAATTGCAACCATAAATGACAAATAGGACACAATTTGCACTTGGTGCTCAAGTTTTGCTGAACATAACCATGAGACAGCATATACCTTGCTATTTTTATTCTTTTTTACAGTTCTGTTCAGATGAAAGTTTTTGAAAGAAGCTGAAGCTAGAAGGAAGGTGACAGATCAAATACGTGGAGGAGCAATGCACACTCTGTCTCTCTTGTGAAAAAGCTAGATATGGGCTTCTGGAAAACTTTGTAGGCATGAAGCTTGTCAAACCCACCACACATTCTTCAGAGGAAGCCAGGCATGTATTCAAGAAAATGTTGCTGGCAACATTAAAATTGCTCAAAAAAATAGCAGCACTGCTTTCTAAATACCAGTTTCTCTTCCTTTTATATTATAAATCACTAGTTCCTTTCATCAAAGGAAACCATAAGATATATTTTTCTTGTAAACCATATATCTAGTGACAGGTTTTTTTCCTTTTGAAGATCAACTTGACCTTTTGTTAAAACAATACCACAGGGTAACTCATTAGTGTTAGGAGAAGGGGCAAGGCAGTAGCATTGAGAGAGAAGCAGACAGAGGTTTCTGACTTGTTATTGTCAAAAATTTATGTTGCCGGGTGACAGCATATTCAGCTAATTTCACACAGCAGTTATTTTGCTCTGTGACCTCTGTTTTCAAAACCTTGAATGCTTAACTCAGACAATATGAAAGCAAGTTGTATACATCTACTGAAAAAGACACCTTTCAAAGGCTCTCTGGCAAGTCATCATGTAAAGCCCAGTTCTTCAGCTGCCATGTTTGCTGAGCACCTGTGAGGGAGCATCGACTGCAGAAACAGCCATTTCATGTGCCTGTGCTGCAAACAGTGTTACATTGCATTGGCATTGTAATGTAAGGGCTAAAATGCATAAATAGCTGAGTGCATGGGATATCTGAGGCTAAACCTACTGAATAATTAGCTTCACGGTAATCAGAAGCAAAATATTCAGCAATGCTGGAACAAGAAATGCTAGCCTCTTTTCAGGGTATAGACAAAAAATGAAACAAAATTAACTGGAAAACAATCTCAGATAGGCTTGGATAAATAAATGAAATAAAGAAAAAGAAAAAGGAAAAATACACAAATTCAACAAGTGAATTCAAAGCCTTCAGTAGGTTTCAGACTTAGCACGGCAGGATCCAGGGAGAGTGGAGCCCAAACATTTTTTTTGCAAGGTTTGTTGATGTACATATTAGCCCTTGAGAAACTGTGGTAATCACCTGTCTTCCCATTAAGAAGTGACTCTGTCATGATACTCTCTGCTTCTTACATTATGTTGTGCAGGTTTGGTAAAAAGCCTTCACCCCCCAACTTTTAGCATATGGTTGCACTGCTCAGTGCTGGCATGAAAATAAACAGCAGCAGTTTGGGACTCATGCTGCTTTTCTGGTTTGTTTGTTATGTTTTTCACACTTGCTGTTGTTTCATTATAAATACCTGGATAGTATATGGGGTGCTTTAGCTGAGAAGAAATTGGTCATTCATGGGTTTTTTTCTTAGTGTTCTTAAGGCATGTTGGTCCAATCGTATTAACTATAAAGATTGAGCAGTGATTAATGAACTCTTTGTAGAATGTAAATGAGTTCTGCTTCACATTACATCCTGATGAGTACAAAGACAACTACCAACATTTTCAGAATGTTTGCTAATGCTGCAAGCTTCCATGTCTGGGACATTCCCTAGGCCCTGTTAAAACAACTTGGATTCATGTTGTCTGACCATACATCTTAAAAAACTATTGCCAACCAAAAACACTGGCCATGACATCGTAGAATGTCTTCACTTCTTAAGTCTCATATTGAAAGATGCTGATGACCTGCAGCCCTGGTTCTTACTGCTGAGAGCTACTTCCCCTTGGGACTTCTGAGAACTGGCAGAATGTGTTTATAGCCGAGTATCCAAAAATGACTGTTTGAGTCATTCAGCATTAAGACCCTGGGGACTGAGCCAGGCTTCCTGTTCTGCATTTATGCAGTGTGTAATATAACATGGGTCTGGATCCAGTGTCTTATGAGCTATGCAATACACTAGATATTAATAGTAGTCATAAGTAAGGAATATGGCTTGGCTTCTGATTTCATCATTTTCAAACCTTGCAGAGCTGAATGTAGAAATCCAGGGTCTCTAGACCTCAGCCTTCATTATTTGAGCAGCAAGCCATCCATTGCAGTAGGTATTCAGTTCTAGAAATAGCACTTCCCCATAAAGTAAAATAGAAACAATGAGATGGAAAGAAAATACTCGATGTGGTGTCTGTTGTTTTGTTTGCTCAAATGGCAATTACAATTCTGCCCCGTGCAATTGGAAATGAAGCTTCCTACTGCCAGGTCCAGTGCAAACATGCTTGAAGGTACAATCGTGTTTCCACACAATTCTCTTAAAATGAGATTGCCTGTAAAAATTGCACTTGGACACTGAGATTATCAGCAGAGTTTAAGAAGTGGTTAGGAGATGCAACATTGCCCAAGCTGTCCATTCAAAGATCACTCAAAGATCACTCAAAGTCACAAGATTTATTTAAAATACACTATTTGCCATCTTGCCTGGGGGGTCAGATTTTTCAGCTTTAGATCTTTAACAAGGCTGCCTTTTATCAAGGCAGGTTATATGTAGTCATGTGATTGCATGAGTTAGTCTTCAGACAGGAGCCTATATTACACTATTTAGCAATGTGGAGTATCATTATTGTCCTTTTAAATTGCTTTTCAGCACCAGTGAAAGATGGTATTTCTAGTAATTCTTCCTAAGAATATGAATGGACCCTCTTGTTGCTGTAATCTCAAGGAATGATAATGAGTCTTCTCTATAGCCATAGGGAGATCACATTTTTCAGGATGTGGGGATAAAACACTTCTTGGAGCAGCATGCGAGTGAGTGAATGAATGCTTCCTTTAGGAAACGTCCAGGTTTCTTTGCAGGGCCACATGTGTGTCAAAGCAGCACTTGCAAAATACCAGCCATGATTCAGGCACTCTCATGGCTCTAAAAGATTAAAAGTGAATGTTGCTGAGAACCATAAGGCAGTACAGTGTGTGACCATCCTCTTTTTAATCTACTCTTGATGGCCCTTCCTCTGTGATCAGCAACATTCATGATAGCAAAAATGGAGTGATTTTTTACTGAGTGAATTGGTTCCAAAATCTCCTTGGTGGGCTTGCTGTGGCCTAAAAGCCACACGTACCTAAATGGTAAAATGCAAAATCTCTTTCAGCATTTCCTCTCCTCTGAGCCTTGCAGAGGGATCTGGCAGGCAGCACATGTGGACCTCCCAGCAGGTCTACATGACCTGTACATGTAGATGTACAACCAGTCATGCCAATGACTCCAAAGCACCTGAGTTCAAGATCAGGCCTTGGCGCCATGTGAGCCTTACTTATATAGGAAAGGAGTATCCTGACTGCATCTGTGCTTTGTTTCCATTCTCCAGTATTCAGGTTAAACCAAATCAGAAGACACTAAATTAATTAGATTAATATACCTTATTTCTCCATACAGAGGTTAAAGTTGTATGCACACATCACTATTTGATCACTGTCCAAAAGCTAAAACATACTTTTGTATATCAGAAGGTGGCATGTGATGAATTTACATCGGCATTCACCTAAATAACAGTGGAGACAGCAATTCCAGATAGAACTTGGGATAAGATTCTTTTCTTCAACTATGATCTTTTCTATAAACTTTAACTACTGTAGGCAGCCCAAGTTACTCTGGCCTGATGGCTGTCTTAACCTGTCTTAAGATCCCCCTTGGGTCTGGAGTTTGGGTGTGGGGTTTTGGGGCAGGGCTTTTTTGAAGGGTATGTTAAAGAATCCAAGTTGCTTTCATTCCTTATGAACAAAAGAAAAGAAACAGTAATTAGAAAAACTGCTAACAAGATAGAGGAGGCTACAGTTTTAAGGATGGGCAAAACTTGAAATCGGGTTTATATCAGACATAACTTTCTTGAGGTCACACCAGAGCCCCCAGCAAGGCAAGTATTAGAATCCAAGATGTTCTGGCCTCTTTTCACAGTTTATTGATTCCTACAAAACATGTATGGGCGAGCAAAGAGAGAGAGAGGGCCGGTTGTTTTGTTCTTGAGCCTGTGTGGCGATTTCGTAACCAGTCTGTGGCTGTGCCTGCAAGTGTGCAGACACAGAGGGCTCAGTTCTCCCTTTTGCAGGTGTAAGCCTGGAGATGTGTTTGCTCCAAGACATGCCCCAATCTTGGCCCATGCACTGCTGTATAACATTAGATCACATAAGCAATCTGCAGTGATGTAGGGACCTTACGGGCTGAGGAGCTCATGTGGCATAATGTTCTCTGAAAAAGAAAGCACCAGGTAGCTACAATGTTTCTAATGCAAACAGAAAGCAGCCTGTATCCCAGGTAAAGTTTTCAAGTGAAAAGTGAATTGTATAGGTCTGTTGTATTTCTCTGGGGAATGGTTTTTCCCCCCAAGACCCCTAATGCCTGTAACCATATGGTTTGACCTTTCCTTCCTTTCTTGACCTAATTGGCTGAGTGCCAGCCATCCTCCCAGAGTGGGAGACTAGATAAGACCCCTGTACTTCCTTGTTCTTCCTCTTGCCCCTGGAACCCTTTGAGAATAAACGCCTTGGAATAATTCTGGGGTAAGAGCCTCTTCTGGAATCTTTTATCCTGTACCTCTGAGATATCCCTCCAAAGCCTCTCAAGAGCTAGTCCTGGGGGGGGGCTGCGGGGGAATATTCTCATAGGTCTGCAAATTGGACTGACAGTTCCAGCCCTAGTAATCATTTGGATGATGTGTTCATTATTTTTATAGTAGTTCACATATTACTACCGAAGAAATTCTGGAGTATCTTACTGTTTTCTTAAGTCTTATTCAGTCTTATTCTTCTAATACATCTTCAGTTCATGCACATTTTCCTCCTATCACAGTTTTCTTCCTTTGCTGTGTCTCTTTCCAGCTCTGTTTTTCCTTTAGCCCACCTCTGTCCCCTCTGCTCTTTCTACTCTCCTACCAGATCAGGTATGTCATTAGTGTACACTAACCCAGGGTTTTTGGTATGTACTGCATGCATATGGCCACAGCATAATATATGGCAAAATGTGAAACTATATGGTGTGGTAGAGAAACTGTGACCATGTATTTATTGTTGTTGTATGTGTGTTTATTATAACACCATGAGGTCTCAAGTAGCAAACTACTTTAACCCAGACATGTTAAACTCACCTAGCTGTCCTCCTGCTAGCTCTGCCATTATTCAGTTTTTATTGAGGCAGACAGACTGGAAAGTGCCTAGATCAGAAGGAAACATCATTAAATATTAAATTAAATTTTCACCAGCAGTCTGGCTGATATACTGCAGCAAGTGCATAATCCCAACCAATGAAATGAAACAAAAGCACTACTTTACCAAGCAGTGTTAGGCTTTAAGTATAACAGCTTTTATACTGTATATCTATTTTCATTCCACCTTGTGATCTTTTCTCAGGTGATCACCACCTGGACTCTAATTAGAGAAGTCTTCTGAGGCAGTTGTTTTGTCTGCATTTTTCCAGGAAAAAGCCTATGACATGGCCCTTCTTAAATAATGTAGGATTGAGAAACCAAGAGGAAGATGATCAAGACAGTTACATCACTTTGACTCAATCTATTTATTTTAATTAAGGCACATACTGTTTGTGGGTATTTTTCCTAAGTCATCAACAGTGGAAGCTAGTTTAGTCTATTTTCTGTGATTAATTTAATTTCAGATTGTCAGTCTACTTTAGCTAAATCAGTACAACCAAGTCAGAATAAAGAGTTTGAGTGGGTAGACACAAAGCTTGGCCAGCTGTCCTCTTCTGTGGAGTGTGAGGATTACTGTTGGGATTCTGAAGGTAAATAAATGCATAAAGTAGTCTTTTCCCATTTAGGCCTTAAGGAAAGTTATATTGATCAAAATGGAAAGAATGCCAGCAAAATCAACATTGGATTAGGACAATTGTGCAAAAACAGATATTCTCAGTCATTTACTTTGGGAACAGCTAGCTACCTCAAAATAAGTTTTTTTCCTTTTCCACCCCCTGATCCTCCTTCCAGCAAGAACTGTTTACATAGGGGTGCACTGACTCCCAGAAGAGCTGGTCTATAGAAGGCTTCTTATTTTGTTCCCCTTTGTAAAACCTAACAGTCAGTCCAAATCAGAGTAAGTGTTTTAGTGGTTTTCAGGAGGCTTTCAGTGTTTTAGATCAGGTTCACAGATTCTGTACCATACAACAAAAGCATTTTCAGAAATCTTTAGGGTATTTTTCTCTTTTGTATTGATGGGCTTTTTTGGAGGGCAGATCCTGGGATCAGGGGAGTCTCTTTCCAAGTGGCCAAAGAGTTCACAGAAATCAGGGATGTGGGTGGTGAAAGGATGACTCAGGAAGGAGAGAAGCCTTTTGTGCACATATTATTCTTTTCATAGGGAGGGGAAAAAAAAAAAGAGGGTAAGATACTTGAAGAGAAAAGCTCAAGTATGAGAATGGGCATGCTTCAGTGCAGAACAAAAAAGAGGGAGCTTGGCAAGAAAATATGAAAGAGAACATGAATATGAAAGAATTATTTTCTGTGTAGATGCCTTTTCAGTAGGCATCCACCCATAAAAGAGTTGCCCAAGAGAAGAGGTAGATTGCAGCTCATGTATGAGTAAATACAGAAATCACAAATTTAGACAAATTGGTGCATAGTCAGAGTAGTTTTTCATTTGTGGAGTAGCTAGATTAGCTTTATTAGACTTCTCTGTTCATTTTCTCTTCAACTGCTAAGAAATTTGCGTCATTCCAGCTGTACCTTAAGAGACCTAACTTAAAACCCAAAATGGCCATAATGAAGAGAGGCGAGGGAATACTGAGTGTATGTGTGTGGCTCCTTTAAGTGTGTGTCTGACTGTGTCCCATGATTGTGTCTTGTGGTTTTATTACAGAGAGCTAAAGCATGACCCAGAGGAGACAGATCAAGAAGTGCTTAAGGCTTTTCCAGATAACTCTTTCTTAAAGGTGGCCACTTCCTGGGTAGAAACCTTCAGAACCTCCACTCCATGGGTGAATGTTAATACCCAGGACTATTAAGTTTTGCCTCTGTTAGTTCCTTTAAACCTTGGCTATTCAGTAGAGTTGATCAGCCACCTGCTGTGGACATTCCTGGGAGATCCAAGCTCAAACAGAAATACCTGGGTTGTGAAACTGTGCTGGCCAACCAGTGCACCAAGGCTACAAGAGAGAAGTAAACTATCTGCCTTTCTTTTTTTCATTTTTTCTTTTCAGTTCATTGGAGTTCCTCCTTTCTGGAGCTGTGTGTGGGGACGCCTGACAAGAAGCACTCTAAAAGCTGCTGATGTTCTGGAGATGGTGTTTATGGGCTCTCACTGTTGGTATTTGTAGCCAGCTGGGTCAAGGGGCACAGAGCAGAGCACACTTGTTTTCTGAAGGTGTTTCCATTTGTAGGGATCATTAGAGCAACTTCACACTCGTTGAGTTACTCAAACACTGAAAACTTGGACTGGTTTTGTAGCTATTTACATTAACTGTGTTTTCAGCGATTTCCTTCTCAGGACTTTAGGGAGTATGACAAACACTTGGTAGGTCACCCTAGCAATGAGTTTCTACAAATGTTTGGCAGCTCTTGAAAATCTGAGTCACGTCCTTTGTTGTTCCCAAGCTTCACTGGTGAACTCCCTCTTAGTACTTGGCACCTCCCCGCTCCAGCAGTACCCATGCCTACCTGCACACCACAAAACATTTCTCATACTATCCCAAGTGAACTCTCTCCGCAAATGTTACAGTACCCTAAGCAGTCAAGGTCCATTTTTGAGCAAAACTCTTAACTAAATACTGAGCTGGCTTCCCTTGGAGTTTTGGGGGTTTGTTGTTAATATTTTTTTTTTAGTGATTACATTCATATAGGTCAACTAAAAGGAATTTGGAATCAAGATGCTGCAAATTCACCTCTAAGTTTTTCTACAAAATTGCTGCAATTAATCATGAGTAATTCTGCAAGTAATTACAAGTTAGCAAATTTACAGAATCAAGATTTTCTTGTAGGCAACAGAAGAATAGCACAAACGGACAAACTTATCAAACATATTTCATTAGTCTAAAACTGCTATTAGTTCTGATAATTGGGTTCAGGTCTTTTGCTGTTTACATAATAAATTTTTGGCAGATTTGTTATTGACAATTGATCATACTGTTTTGTAACAAAACCTGTAGGAAGATAAACCATTAGATGCAGCTGAGTCTCCTGGCATACAAATAGGCAGAGGAAAAATGTACTGTATGTATGAATAAGTTTGGGGTTTGGTTTATTTTGTCATTTTAACACTGCTGTAGCATGACCATTTTATCCCCACAGTCGATAAAGCACACTCAACCCAGGTAAGTGTGAGCCTCACCATCCTGCATAGGTGAAACCTGCAAAGAAACCTTTACCAATTTTGTCAAAAAAAGCAGCGTCTTTAGCTGAAAGTCAGAACCAATATTGATAAGAATTGCTTTATAAACTAGGGTGGGGAAGAAAAGTCCAGTGATGGTTTATTTATCTTTACATTGGTAATTGCCATGTCTGTTCCTTTTCTGCAGGCATAACTATCAAACATACTGATCAAATAAGTGTTGGCTTACTCCAAAGTGGGACATCTTTCATCCTTATTTTTTTTTGCTTTGCAAGGAAAAAAAAAGGTTTCTTAAAGTTCATAGTGTAGAATTTAAACACATATGTGGGAGTAGAATTGTTTTAGATCAATACCAGGATGGTCAAACCTGCATTTTGTTTGCTCAGTATTTATATCAGCTTGGCTGTCTCTTTATTGCGTCTGAGGACTGTAGATACACTTTATCTTAAAGATGCTGGTAGAGTAATTCCTCTGATTACACCTCTGTTGAATTCCAGTTTATGGTGTTTGAGTTTAAGAAATTCTTTCCCAGTCAAAGGTATGGGTTGATTGTTGTTTTACTTTTTTTTCCTTCTGTTGTTTAGGAAAAACTGGTTTTGCTCAGTCTAATTAGCTCAATAGCCAAACATTCAATCTCCAACGTTATCAGTAAAACTGAACCCTAAAAAAGTGCTAAAGTAATAAGGTGAAACCAGCTACTTTACCAGTGGTCATACTGGATATAGTTTTGCAAATCTCCACATGTGATTTTCTCACTGTAGTTTTAATAATGTTTTTTTCCTTTAAATATCTTCTAGTCCTGTGGCAAATGTTTTTGGAAATGCATATTTTTAAAATCAAATTTTAAATTAATAAGAGGCTTCTCCTCTTCAAACTTGCCACTGCAGTATCTGCAGACAATTATTAATTACCTCTTTTTCAGACGTATTTGCCTGTCTATCTTTCCAAAGACAGTTCTGATGCTTCCCAAACCAGAGGCAGGAAGAGAGAAGAGTCAATTCCCATCACAGATGACTTTGAAAATTGACATTTCTGTTTTAATTCCAGACTGCATTGAAAGATGATTGCTAAGCTCTCCACAGAACAGCAATCTGAAAAATGTTGGCTCATGGATTTCAATGAATTAGGACTCGGGAAGATAAGGAAATGGAGTCTTCCAATTTCAAAAGCCTCTGGGTTTGCCATAAAAGCTGGGGCTTGTTTGTTCCTTCCCTTTCAGCCCATGCAGTGGGATGGCAGGAGAGGGAGGGGAGCATCTGAGATTCTTTGATTTCCAGACTATTGGGGGCAAGGAATCTGAAAATCCTGGACACTCCTTCCCTGGAGGGCTGCCAGGATCTGTTGGGCTACTAATATTCCCGACTTTGAAAGAAAACAAAATCTGCTAAAGAGGCTGACTGCAGGCCAAGACACTGGAAGCACTCCCCAAAGTCTGTCTGTTGAACTAACAAGAATCTTAATGAGTTAATCAGGAGGAGTTCAAGCAGGATCCTAAGGGAAAAGTGCCCCCTGACTTTGATTTAAAATGTATTTTTTAAAAGTTAACTAACAACTACAACAGTAGATGAGGGAAAGCCAGCAGTCTGCATAACATTAGCTGAACATCCCAGGGAGCACTGGCAGCAGTGACTGGCTGCAGAGTCAGATGCAGCTAATACAGGTTTTCTTATGGAATTTCTGCCTCTTGGTATCTCACAGTGACATCACATCTGTACCAGCTTAAAACTAAACTGATCCCCTTCCTTAGTTTTTCAGCTACAGCTTGTCCTGATCTTCTTATTCCTAAGCTCTGAAATGCTTTCACAGTCAGCTGACAGTTGTCCACAGAACACACCAATCTGAATCACGATGTGTCTGCACTGGAGTGTTGGCCCAAACCCTCTTTTTCCAGATACTTTGGATATAGATAGAAGACACTGTCCAAAAGCAGGTAATGCTTGTTGAAAAAATTAACTAAAATTGTGCAGTTTCAAAAAAACCAAACCAACCCCTTTTCAACAATTTTGGGGGTTTTCTTAAGTCACCCTTTTTCTTTCCCTTCAAATAGCCTTATCTTCTTCCTCTTTGCCTACTGATCTTGAAGACCTGAAAATTCAAGATGTATGTCACGATTTACGTGGATGCAGTTTACTGTCGTGGTTCAAGACATGACTGAGCAGGCGTTTTGAAGAGGCCAAACAAATCACCTTTTCTGTTTGTAAAAAGCAAAAAGTTTCCACTTAGAATGGCACATGACATCATTCATTTGCATTCACTTTGCAGAAGCTTCTTACACTGAAATACATTTTGATAAATCTTAAGATAATCTAAAATAATCAGGCAAGTTCTAGTAACAAGTGATAGTTCATTCAGTCTGTTTTAGTAATCATCCACTTGGCAGGCATTTTAGATGGAAGAAAAGCAGGCTGTGTTACCTACCATGCTGAAACACTGTTTACAAGCAGTGAATAAACACTGGATAAACAGAAGAAGAACCCTTAGTTGGAGTAAAAAAAAAACCAAAAACTGGAAACATAGGAAAGAGTAAAGGCAAAAAAGCTCAGCCTGGACAAGGTAAAATCTTATGAGTCCTCCTCTTTCTTAAAATAAGTCTTTAATCATTGGTATGACTTCTGCAAAGACCACCTCTGCTTCTGTCAAATGAAAGTCATGTAATTTCTGCAACTGTTATCATCCTGTGCTACTTTACTCTCCTGCAAAGGTGACAGGACCCTTCTCTCCGATAAAGTGGACCTTTTGACTTGTAACGTCAATAATTCAGATTCTGCTCCCAAATTTCTCTGTCATTATCTCTGTTATGCTGTGTTGTAAGTCACTGATTGTGATTTCCTGCCAGCAACAGTGGCACAATATTAGTGGGGTAATTGTCATGTTCATTGTCATGACCCTTCAACATGCGTTACAAGAGTATATCTACTTATGAGATGTGGACTTTACTGTTGACTTAAGATCAAACTCTCTGTTGCCTAAAGGTAGATCTTCACTTTATAAAGCATTCTCTGGTTTGTCAATTCAGCTCTAAGTATATGTTTAAGCAAATCTTACTGGCAACACTTCTCCAAAGTTGTCCTTGTTTGCTGTGGGGATACAAGGCTAATAATTCCTGGCAGCTCCTACCAAGCATAATAATGGGAAATCCTTAACAGAGCTATTTATTCAGGTGAAATTATTTTGAAATAACTATCACATATGTACATTAGAATTGATTTAAATACAGACTTCTGATCATCGCAAAAATTGTGCTACCCAAGGTTGTCTAGCTTATGGGACAACTGCATAAACTGGCAAAGTGGAGCTGTTTGTCACGGGTAATTTAATTCTGTAATTATCTTTTCCTTCTTCCTATAAGCCTGCAGGGCAAGAATCTGCTCTGATTCAGAGCAGATTCATAAGAAAGTGAAAAGAACACTGAACTTCCCAATTACTAGAACAGAAAAGAAGAAAATAAACAAAATTAACAAACCCAAAATGAATCTTCAGAAGGAAAAAAGGTGCTTGTTAAAATGGACAATGAGGTAGTTTCTGCTTTTAGCTGTGAATAATGGAAGGGCAGTGCCTGGTGTTCACTGCTTCTGTTGCAATGACAGCTGGGCTTCACTTGTACATGCTGGAGATAAGACACTTCCACATGGTCATACCACGTTCAGCAACAAGCTCAAAACCACAAGTAATGATGCAAACATCTGCTGTGCCAGGGAGAGAGTAATATAACTGAATGCTGCTTAATTCTGCTTATATTTCTGTAAGAGAAGGTGTGAGTTTGCAGCCTTTTATCAGCTGGGTTACTACAAGCACTGTCCAGTTACAAAAAGCTCTTTTTTAATGTGTATTTTTAAGTATTCTGACTTAGCCCTTCCATGTTTTTAAGGGAACAAGGAGAAAGGTGAAATGCATTTGGCTTCAAATGATGCCAATTTTATTGTATGAACTCCACCCTAATAAGGCATGGCCATGCAACTTTGCACAGTGAGTTTGTGGTTCAAAAATGTCCATAAAACATCTTCATACCCCACCAATTTATCTTGTGCCAAGGGTCTTTTCAAAGTGCTTTACAACAAACTTGAGGGTTGTAGGAAAAGGCCCAAGGACCAAAGGATAATGTGCCACAGACAGAAGGGCAGAAAGCATGGCAAGGATGCCAACAAATCTGCAGGTTTCTGCTATGGCAAGGAATTTGTTGAATTCACAGTCAATTTGTCTCCCTTTGTTCTCTTGCCAGCATTGTTTAGCTGCTCTCACAAGACAGACTGTCCATGCTTGGTGTAACCCTCCCCTGTATCTTCTCCAGAACGGCTTTCTTCTCAAGCGGGTTCTGGGGGAAGCACCACACAGAGTTTCATACACTTGCATTGCTGGTTCCCTGCCTCTACTAGGGAAATGCTAGCTAAGGCATGTTCTCCTTTTCTGTGAGTGGTTGAAGATTTATTTCTTGTTTACTTCAATCATCTTTTGCATGTTCCAGCTCATTTGACTTTTGACAAAACTGGCCTTAATCCTATACGTCTCTCTCTACTCAGAAGCTATCTTTGTTGACCAGGATTGTTTACTAGTTCTGACTCCTAAGAACCTCTCTGAAGTGGGATTTTCCCCCATTTATTCAGGTTAAAAGTGCTTCCCAATAAGATTTTTTCTTCTGGGAATATATACATTGGGTTAGTTTTTGTATCTTTGATCTAAATCTATTCCAGTCTTCATCCACAGTCAAGTCTTCAGCTCTTCAGTCCAGGTGAATTTGCTAGTGAGTTTCCCTAATTTGACAGCTTGCCCTTTGCTTGTGTTTGTTATTCTGTCCACGGATATGGAAACAGTTGCTGAGTACTCAGCCCAATGCAGTTTTCTATGACCAGTTCCTTTTAAGTGTCTACATTTCTTACTAATTTGAGGTTGTCTCTTTCTGTCTCAGTGACTACTGAGAAAGAATCTGGCAGCTATCACACACATGGCTAGCTGGGCCAAAGTTTATTTTTAGAAGCATTTGTTTCCCAAATAGTATCTGGGAAGTTAAAATTGGCCATGGCACAATTCCCAGTTGCGTTTCTATAATGACATTTCAGTGACAGACCTTTTCTTGCACCATTATATTTTTGCTGCAGACAAGAAAGGCCAGGTTTCAATGATGTGTCCAAATCGAAAACAACCACTCCCTAAAAAAAACAGAGGCTATGAGCAGGTGGCTTAGGCTGCTGGATGTGGAGCTTCCTGTTTCCATACAATGGGGAACTTTATGATGAATTAAATGATGGTGAGTTAACTGACATGGCTTTTAATAAATTGCAAAGATTAGTTGATGTCTTCCACTTGCATGATGAAATGGCTAAACATTGAAATAGAAGGAGTATTGTACTAAGATTCCACATGGCTTGGATATTGGCCTATTGATCATATCCACATGGCTTAGGTCTAGCTTCCATTTGGAACAGGAGCAGAGCAGTAAAAAATAAAAGTCTGATCCATGAGCTATTGTTCTCCTGAGTTACAGAGGCTAAGCCAGCCTTTTCTGCCATCAAATTGCTCTGTTCAGCTTGGAGTGCCATGAAGGGAGAATACTTTCTCCTGTGCCACCAGCCCAGTTTTGTGTGGGTCCCTACTGATTTCTCCCAAACTGTGGCAAGTGACCATTTGCTCACTAGCCATGGGAATTACCTGGCAGGACTTTTAAGCAGGTACATCAGTCAAGGAAAGAAATACATTGAACATTTTCCCACGCTTTGCCTACATCTAAGAATTTGAGTGCAACTTGAAGTCTTAAAAGTAAGAAACACGCAAAGCACTCTTCTTAGCACGTGTCTGTGTCTCATTGAAATTAGAATTCTGTTCACATATGACAAGGCTTCTAGCACTTTGTCATACCATTTCTGACTTATAGAGGCTCACCTAACTTCTCACTCTCCTTCTCCCTGGAATCTAATCATAACTATTTGTATTGCTTTTATATCCCTGTTTTGTGTACTGACTTGCTATATCATATTTCTAAGTAAAGACCAGTCTGAAGAGTACCTGCCAGAAGAACTATGCACGTGTTCCCAGATCTCTGGCAGCAAACCAATAAAGAACTCCAGGCCAGTTAATACTGGCCAAAAAAGTGGGCCAAGAGTTTGAAGTGGAAAGGTTATACATCTGAGAGCTACAGTAGCTGCTTGAGCACTTGTAATAATGACTTGGCTGCACAGGTGAAGCCAGCAGGACACAGGACAAAAACTTGGGGGTCTGAAGGCCAGAATCAGAGGCTGTGCTATTGGGAGCCAGTGGGAAAAACAGGGAAGTCTTTTCCATAAAATGCACAGAGAAAGAAACTGGGCATTAAACTATGCTTTAAATGGCAAAGGCATCTTACATGCAGGCCTCTCCTTGGAAAGGAGACAAGGAGAGTGGGTCCTGGCATGGTACTGTAGGACTGACAGAGCTATCATAAAAGGGCAAGGATTTCATCTTCCAAAAGCAGCTTATGGCAGTCATCTGAGCACACAGGCCACGTAGGTAGGGACCCAGAGCCACAGGATCAAGGACTTCTTGTTCTCTCTGAGCTCAGTGCCCTCCTGCATTTGGCACTGGGGCTGTGACCTAGGAGCAGTCTGCTAGTAAGTCTCCCACTGCCCTGCCACCTCCCCCGGCTGGTTATGACTCCCATGCACCCCTCCACATCTCCCCTTTTCCCAGACTTCCCTTGAGCCAGATGCCACAGCTGACATCCTCTGGGAACAGCAGTCCACTGCATGCCTGCAAGCTACAGGGAGGACACTGCTGTGTCCCAGGCAGATGGGTAGGAGAACTGGATCTTGAGAGGTTTGTCTCCTGCCAGGGGAGGAAGCAGCAGCTCTTGCCTGCTTTGCTGCTTTCGGTGCCATGCAGCTTCAGTTTGGGTAACCCTTGGACAGGCACAGAGATGGAGTCACTCAGTATACTGACATCCATTGGGAAGATGAAGGGACAAGTGGAGAACCTGAGTTCCATATGACACTGTAATTAAATAGAAACAAGAGAACAACTGGTGGGGTGAAACCTGAGGTTTAATGTTGCTCTTGATCTGGTGAAAACCACAAGCTGCTCAAATCACATTTTCTGTAATTTTTCAAACCCTTTTCCCTTTTCCTTTCCACTGTTTTGTTTGCAGTACTCTTTAAGTGGGTGTGCTTTGACCTATTTCTTCCTCTGCATATGCCTAATGAAGCAGAAGAATGCCTAGTGCCTATTAGATAATGTATTTCTTTATGGGTTTGTAGATGCTCACGTATAAACACATGCATTAAAGGCTTCACTTTGGTTGGCAAACAGCACTTCCTAATGTGCTCATCACCTCAGATTGCATTTTACTGGAGTAAAAATAAAGCCAGGCTGCCTCAGCCGACTTGGGTTACCTCCATGACATCTCCTGCCAACATGTTTGCTGGTGTCCAGTCTCCCAGACTGAGTAGAGGAGCATTGCACAGCCCAGGGCAGGAGAAAGCACTCTGCAATTCCCAGAAAAGGCAGGCTCTGGGGACTGAGAAAGCATTCACAGCCTAATGTAGTTCTTTGGTTGACCAGGTCTTGAAAAAATTACCTCAAACCAGGTGGGGGTTGCATGCTGTGAGCTCGTGACAAACACTGTGGGTTCTGGTGAGATGTGCTACAACCACTAACCAGATTTTTTAAAGCTCATGGGACAGGCTTCAGCAAGTTGTCTCCTGGCAAAGAGTCTCTGGAAGAAATATCGTGCAACCATGGATTGATGACTAAAGCTATGTAAGGACTGGTGCTTACTCCAACTGGAACTGTAAGTGCAGTGAAGAGCACCTGGGGGCAGCCCCGAGCACCTAGGCAAGGGAACTGAGAGAACCTGTACAAAAGAGTTGTGCTGAGACAGGTTTTGGAGCTCACTAGCAGAGATTTGGGCACGTGTGGGACCCATGGCAGTTCTGATGGTGTGACATAAAGATTAGGATCAGACTGTGAGGGTAGGCAGTAAAGCTAGAAGATGGGTGGAAAAGGGATCCCAGAATCACAGAATATTCTGAGTTGGAAGGGACCCACAAGGATGTTCTGACAGTCTGTATTTCTATAAATCCATTCATCTCCCAAAGTAAATATGAAGGGTGACAGTTCTGTTGCATTTTAGTTCTAAGGCCAGAAGTGTATGATAGATACGGTGCATTGCCTACACTCAGCTTGATTAGTCATCTTTTTTATTGGATTGATGGGGAAATCACTTTTGTGATGCTGCAACTTTCCATTCTCTTTATCCCTTCTATTCTCCAGTTTTGATTTTCCCATGTTCAACAGTTTTGCCTTTCATTTCCTGTAATTTTCCTCTTTATTTTCCTCTGATTTTGCAAGCTGGGATATAGCTAACAACATTTTCTTAGTTTAGTAACAGCTCAGGAGGTACATGGTTTCTCCTGGAACTAAAATATGAGTATATTTTATTCCGATTTAATTTATTTATTGCTTTACATTTAAAGGTTTATGGGGCTTTATGTTTGGTTTGGGGAGAGGTTAGTGTCTCAGGCATGTTGATTTTCAACTGAAAGAGCAAATCTGTTGACTTTTTGGTCACATTCATTGTATTTGCTTGCAGGAGCATTCATTTGACTTCCTGCTAGTCATCCATTTCAAAAGCATTTTGAAAGATTCTTATTGTTGTCAAATAATTTGTTTGCAATAGACTATATCCCAATGATTCCTTGTATTTTCCTTGCATTTTGTGCCCAAAAATTCATTGGGTTGCAGATTAGTTACTAATTTCTTGCTTGTGCAGATTATTTCAAAAACAACTAGGAACTAAACTTTTTTTGCACTATATTAATTATTGAAATTGCCATTTGAATCCTTGGATTTAGCTCAACATATTTAGAGGACAACAAACACCAGCTTTCATTCTGTTGCTGGTGTGGGACAGCTACAATTGCTAGAAGAAACCAAAGTGAAATTACATTACTGCAGGTTAGATTATTACATTACTTGACCAATATAGTGCAGTTTACTCCAGGTAAAAGTGTGTGCAGCTACCTTAGATGCAATTCTTTGTATTTCTCACACACACTGCCTTTGATGGAAGTGAACTGTATCTCCTATGGACTTTGGGCTGCAATTGTCAACACCCAGCTCTTCCTAGAGTTAGATGCCTCGTGCAAGATTCCGAGAAAATTGGTAAACACTTAAGTTGCAGTCAGCTGTAAAATCAAATGACTTCTAAGTCACCACATGGCACCACCACAGGAATGAACATTGCATGTGTCTAGCTCACTTCAGAGGTGCACCAGTAACTTGAGCTGGCCTCTGAGCCGTGGCTCAGTCGTGGTCATGCCCACAGCATGTTTGTGTTCTTCCTCCTGTGCCTTCAGCCTGCCCAGAGCTCCCTGCTGGACTGGTACCCATACCCACCTTAGCCAGTGTGAAATAAGCTCATGCCCATGAACTCATGCACAAAAGGTGCAGCTGCAGCCCACGCATCCTGTCTGGAACAGAGGCAGGAACAGCATCCATTTCCTCAAGGTTTCCTACACTCTTCTGTGGTGAATAGTCCCAACATCTTGGTCTGCGAAAATCTGGCACATCCTGAAAGTCCATCCTGTATCCTAAACAAAGACAAGACCATGCAAAATAAAGCAAGGCCAGAACAAAATAATACTGGACTACATAATTTAAGAATGTCCTGAAACATATGAGCAAGGGGACTGACATGAAGTCACAAAATCAGTCTTCTAATATATCCTAATTATGACTCCTTTGTTGTGCAACCTTAATGATTTTTTTAATTGGTTGTGTGCCTATAATACTTAGGTGAACCAAAGGGTAAGGACTGAAAAGTTGACAGCTAATGGGAAAGAGATATAGCAGAGTTTAATGAAGTAACTTAAGAAGGCACATAATTTAGCCATATACTTGGAAGAAGCTTGGTTTTGTAAAGGGCAGGATATGAAGGGTGAAGACCTGAGGAATCTCTTGGGAGAGGGGGTACTAAAGTCCTAAGGTATTTTCAGCTCAAGGGAAGACAAATTACAGAGGACTGAACTTTAGTTCCCAGCCCAGAACACACTGAAAGTCATCTTGGCAGGCTAAAGACTGGAATAGTCCCTGGAGAATAGACTGTATTTCCCAGCTTTCAGTCTGTTATTTTTCTTACGTGTACACATAGGCTGTAGAAAACTGCTGCTGAGAACAGAATCCACCTCTGGTCATTCCCAGTGACAGCCATGAAAAAACAGGAGCTGCTTTTCCAATCAAGGAAGCATCTTGTTCTGATAAAATGCTAAAAAACGTACTGTGAGGTCACTGAAGCACGATATAGAAAATTTTCAGATTGGAAGTGGTCAGGATCATAGACATAGAAACAGGAGAGGACAATTAAATTATTAACAATCCCTCAGACTTCTTCTAGCATGATACACTCCTCTGGGCAAAATACAGCATTGATGAAACGCAGGATTCCAAACAAAATCTTTTTTTTCATCCTCTTTATCAGAGGTAGAATTATTTAATAACTTTCTTTAGAAATAGCAAGGTCCAGCCCCAAACGGTTTGGTCCAAAGGCAGGGAGAGATTTTCCAGGAGCCCAGTGACTCTCGGCTGCGTTGGCTAGTGCTTCATTTTGCTCCCGGCAGCAGCTCCTCAGGAGGTAGCTCTTCCCCTGACGGCTTTCCCTGGGGTTTCATGGTAGGGGGCAAACATACTTGGAGAGGCAGAATCCTGCCCCTGCAGGATCGCAACCCCCCCTCGACACACACACGGCGAGATTAGTTCCTTAATGAGACGGTAATTCCTGGAGGCTGGGGTGGTTCGCTGCCCCCCGTTTTGCCTGTCGCGGCGGGGGAGCGACTCCTGCCGCCGGCCCGAGGAGGGGGAGGAGAAGGAGGAAAAGTAGCGTCTGCGGCCCCGCAGAGAAGTCGCTCAAAAAAGACAGATCCCCTTCTGAGAGGAAGACGTAGCACCGCTTTATCTGTCTTCACGTGTCTCCTCCCCCTGGTGGGCTTTGGTATAAATGGAGGAGGAATTTCAGCGGCCTCAAGCCGAGTAATATTTCTGACTAAGTGCACAACGTGCTTCCTTCTACGTTTTCTCTTGCAGATGGGGCTCAGCTGAACAAGCCCTCCTCCTAAAACCTGTCGTAAGCACCACCACACGGGAACCACGCTGGACCTGCCAGAGGCTGCAGCAACAGCCCGGGCGGCTCTGAGCAGCAGCGACGAGTTCTGTCCGCTTCTTTGGGATGATTTAAAGATAAAATAAGCTGCTCTGTTAACAACCGGTAAGTGAACACCCCTGCATAGCTCTGTAAACCCCTGCACAGGCTGAGTGGATCTTGTGGATGGTGCCTGAACCCATAGGACTGGGTTTGCTGGTAGTGCTTGTTCCCGAGTCTGGCGGCGTCTCTGCCGCGGGACTTGTGACGGTCGTCGGGGGACGTTCCACGGTTGCACACGACGGATCTCGGGGGGCTTTTCCTACCTTGACCGTTCCATGGTCTTCTTGAGTCATTTCAGACGGGAAAGGTTCTAGATTTAACCTCGTGTAGAGTTCGTATGCATGCTTCCAGTTTTAAAATTTCCTTCAGGTGAACGCTGATGGGAGCAGCTGCAAAAACATTGTTATTCAGTGTAAATTACCGCTTATTCAAAGGCAGAGCTGGCTATTTCAATGCATCAGCGTGTTCTCGGTGAAAGCATTTAAGGAATTAAACAGAATTTCCAGAGGGATGGAGCCTGCCTCTACAAGCCTCCTTTGAAGAGAACACAGTTTTAATCGGTTTTGAGAGCTGGTGAGATGAGACGTCCCAGACCTTTCCCAGAGATTCCTGGGAATTTCACGGGAAAAAAAACCTTAACACGGCGGTATAGCTGGGAGCCGGTTCCCGGTGGCGATGAGCCCGACAGAAAGCGAAGTGCCGCCGCCCCCCGCTTTCCCGGCGGCGCTTGGATGCGCCTGATGCCGCAGGCGGGCGGCCGGCGCCGGGGACCGGGGGAGAGGCCGGGCGGAGGCGCTGCCCGGGTCCGCATGCGGGGCCGGCTGTCGCCCCCGGCGGGC